>OW285244.1:6724385-7061462 GCA_935421215.2 Melolontha melolontha | reverse complement strand
AAATATCAAACTCTAAGTTTTTGTCATTCCTAATTACTAAGTTATCTAAAAATGGTAAACGTCCGTTGTTTTCCTTTTCAACCGTGAATTTAATACTAGGAAATTTTGAATTTAATTCTGTTACAAAATGATCTAAGTCACACTTGTTGGTATCATTGCAAACACATCGTCTACATACCTGACCCATATGTTTGGAAAATATCTGGCCGTCTTTTTTAAACTCAATATCAAAGTGACTCATAAATAAATTCGCGATAAATGGAGATAAGCAATTACCCATGGCTGTACCCTGTTGCTGTTCAAAGAACTTGCCTTCGAATTGGAATTGGAAGCAATTTTGGCCAAAAATTGCTTCCAATTGAGTCACTTTGAAATTGAGTTTAAAAAGACGGCCAGATATTTTCCAAACATATGGGTCAGGTATGTAGACGATGTGTTTGCAATTTTTGATACCAACAAGTGTGACTTAGATCATTTTGTAACAGAATTAAATTCAAAATTTCCTAGTATTAAATTCACGGTTGAAAAGGAAAACAACGGGCGTTTACCATTTTTAGATAACTTAGTAATTAGGAATGACAAAAACTTAGAGTTTGATATTTACCGAAAAGAAACCAAAGTCAACAGATTTATAACCGCAGATTCAAACCATACTTTTCAGCACAAGAGTGCCTCTTTCAATTTTCTTATCAATCGTTTGTTAAGCATGTCATTGACAAATGATAGATATGAAAAGGAATTAACTTTAATTAAGAACATCGCGAGTTACAACGGTTTCGATTCAGAAATAATAAACAAGCTAGTTAGAAAACATAAAGTAAGAAAAACAATTCAGGATTCCGCATGTTTGCTACCTCAAATTGATTCGAGCAAAAAATTTATTAGCTTACCGTTTCACGAAACTACGAAAAATTTAAATAAAACCTTTAGACAGTATAATCTTCAAGTAGCATTTCGGTCGAATAACTCCTTGAAATCTCTTTTAAGCAACGCGAAAGACAAAGTTGAGGTAAACAATAAATCTGGAATCTATGAAATAAATTGTAAGGATTGTGATAAGAAATATGTCGGAACAAAGCGTTCGATTCTAACTCGTTATAAAGAACATGTTTCGCATATTAGATTCAATAGGCCGAAAAAATCAAGTGTTGCCCGACATATTCTTGAATCAGGTCACAACGTAACATCTGACTGTCTGAGATTAATAAAAAACGTCACTAGCCCCCGCGACTTAGAAAGCATTTTTATCTTTAAAAATAGTAATAACGTAATTAATGCAGATTTGGGCCCTATACCAGGTTCATCTTTATTCGAGTTAATTGACAGTTAGATGTTATTAAACTAAAAAAGATAAGAAAACCATTAACAAATTAATCTAATTCTATGTAATTTTTTAAATTTCGGTTCGTTACAACATTAGCCTTTAACAGATATTATGATTCAATATTAATTTCAAATTGACATATATAATTTAAGATGAGTTTATATGGTTTCTTTATGTATATTAAATTAGGGTATCCCCTTCGTGTAATTTTCTAAAGGGCCCTTCTATAGAATAAAGCATTAATCGGTTAATGGTCTCTTAATCCATGTACGTATTTAAGTAGGGTTTTTCCAATGAGGTAAGTTCTGTAGTATTCAGGTTCTTAAAATTTTAAAATTTAGTGTTAAACGAGAAGCCGTACAATATAGCGCCCAGTGAGTGTTGTGTGTTTTTTGTGCTTTCAAGTGTTACACTGCTTTTTCTACTGAGGATGACAACGTGGTTGTCGAAATACGTATATAGAATTGTTAAATTCTATTGTGGTAAGGGTTTTTAATTTTTTATTCAAAAAATATTGTGCTTTTATAAAAATTGTTTGTCAAACAAAGAAGTTATAAATCACTTTCCTAGTTATACTATTTCTAATCTGCTCATGAAGCTATCAAATAACGGTTAACTGGTGAAAATTGTGAAAATAATTATGCTTATGTATAGTTTAAATTTTTAACACATTTCTTTTTATACAAGTAAGGTAATTCATATAAAACATATTGTTTAAAAAAAAATTGCTAATGAATTGTATTTTAATTTTCAGTATCAATGCAAAAATGGAAAACAAGTTAATTTTCTGAAAAAAGGCAAATTAATCATTACATCTTTGAACTTAATATTTTTTTTTATTCAAAATCTTTTCACGTTATTCTTTCTTACGTTTGAATTAGTCAATAAATATTCAAACAAGAGGACCAAAACTTTCGCGATGGAGTGATAAAAGTTGATAGTGTATACTCGTGCAACAAAATTCAGAGGTGTTTTGTGTGTGGGATGGACAATGTTAAACATCACATTACCAATTCTCATGTTTAAAAAAAATGTGTATAAAATATAATTTTTAATAAATATTAATAAACCTATCTAGTGGTTTTCTTTAAATGTTTTAAATCCCTAAATATAACATCTAACAGTTGATTGAAGGAATATATAAAGCTTGTATGACACAATCAATTTTAATGTACATTAAAATTGATAGACGTAGATGATTTATGGCAAAGATCACGTATAATGTGCACTACGTACTGTGCCGAAAATTTAGAAAGATAAAATCGCTAGGCCCCTCGTGGCGATCTTCCATATCGACATATCTTCCATAATGACAGAAAAAATTCCCAAAAAACAGCAATTTTTTAACAAATTTCTTCTTCCGAGCCATTTTCTCGATTGCGGTACGCTTTATATCGAATAAACTATACATATTCTGAATTTACACGAATCGAACTTCAATTTGACGTACGATAAGCCAAGTTTTTTCTCAAAATTCAAAACTCCTATTTTTTCAAATATTGCATTTATACCACATTACGCCTTTAAGTATGTATTATAAAAATTGCTTAGTCTAATTGTTACTCAATTAGCGAAAGAAACTATTCAATTATAAAAATATATCTCGTGTAATTATCAAAAATTTAATTATTTAGAGATTCGACAATGGCGCCATCTAATTAATAGTGTCTAAACTGGGGTAAGTTACAATTTTAGTTTCAAACTTGTGTTTAAATCAATATTAATAGTTCACCTATTTTCTAAAAGATGGAACCACATATTCCGTATTATTTCTAATTTAAATTTTCAAATATTTCAGAATATGCTTTATCTTATCGCACATTAAATTACTGGTCTCAACGTGTAGATTACGAATCTCTTATCAAAAATATGGTCTCTTTGTCCTTCACAAACTATTCGGCCTCAAAATTCAAATATCGACGAATTTCACCTTCACGTTTATATTTCTACAAAACCATACAATTCCCGTCCTTGGGCTTTTAGTATGTTATTACATTACACACACATCCTTCTCGTAACGCCCTGTAATTTTTCTATGAGCTTAATTGTGCCGAAATGGCATTGTTCTGAACCCTGCATTTCGCCATGTCATAAAAATTCGTATCTTTCAGCCAGGGCTTTCCTCGTCAAAATTAACGCGGTATTCGTTTTCTACGCTGTCAAATTAGTATATAAAAAATTCAAGACTAACATTTGAGATGTTTTCCAAACTGACCAAGAATTGAAAATTTCCTAAGCGGTAACCTTATTTCGAATTTCGATTAAAACATAGATTTCTTTCTAATTCGGTATTCCTACGTAATTTTGCCTCCTAAAAACGATCCTGCCATTTATATCGCGGTAAAGCTCATAGTTTACCATCCAGCGCACACCAAAGTTGTCTATTCTTGAAAATGTAGACCTACCTTAAATGGACCATAGCTATGGACTCGCACTGTATATTTCATGTTGCTATGTGATTTTAAATAAAAGAAGCCAAAATTGCTAGACCCCTCGCGGTAATTTTTCACATTCTAATCCATAATGGCAGAAAAAATGGTCAAAATACAGCAATTTTTTCACAAATTTCCCTTTCCGAGCCTATTTTCTCGATTGCGGTACGTTTTAGACCGAATAAACTATATTATATATATATATAACTATATAATCAAAAATTAATTAAAATTCGGGTAAGCGGTCAATTAAAAAACTCCTTTATTAAATTACCCTATATTTCGCGACAGACTTTGTCGTTTCTTCTGGGGTAAAAAATGTAGAGTTAAAAAATAATAAAATTGACGTACAAAATATAAAGGAGTTTTTTAATTGACCGCTTACCCGAATTTTAATTAATTTTTGATAATATATCACGGTCGATAATTTCTTTTCAATTATAACTATATATACATAAGTAGATAAGTAATGGGGGTTCTAGCTCAAAATCCCATGTATTTTCTTATCGAGGTTCATTTTGCACTTTTTCAATTTGGACATATTAATCCGGGACAGCCTGTATATACACTTGTAGATCTGTTTCAAAGTTACAGATCTACGAATGTATATAGAGGGTGTCCCACTGAATGTTCGGGGATGAGTGTCACATAGGGGAAGCCTGCAAGGTGTTTGTAGGGGGATGTCAGGAGTCTGCAGAGGGTACTAGGAGCTTGCAAGACGGTTATCGAGGGCGCTTTATCAGATGTTAAATTATATCTAGCAACCCTTGCATAATAATGATTATTCAAATATAAAATACCCCAGAAATTAAATATGTTTTAATAATTTTTATTAATTACTCTTATTAGATATCAAACGCTTCCGCATTTTGATGGATCCTGCAGAGAGTAAATGGTGTTAGAGGGAACTACACCATTAGAGCACCCGTTTAGATCAAATCTAAACGTTAAAATATGGAATGTGTTTAATATTAGAACTTATATAAAATTGTATATAATATGAGCAAAAAGGGGAAGAAGGAATAGTTGAAGTTCCATCGTGTGCTACCCCTCAATTATTTATAGCTGTTAAGCTCATCGAAACTCAAAGGCGCTAGGAACATGGACAGGTCTACCGTCAAATGATTTATAGTCATAAAGACCCCTTGAAATTCAAAGGCGCTACACAGAGGCTCAAGGTAGACGGCTCTCCCAGCTAGGAAGATTCCATAAGGAGTTAACTCTTAAAAGCAATGAAGCTTCCCCAACGTCAGTAGGTTTCTGCCGAAACATTAAGGTGTCGAATGTCTCTTTGGACCGAGCACCGCAGTTGATAGACTGCCTAACGTATTTGGGTAAACTCCTGAAATGACCTGTCTCTTCAACTGATAAGTAGGATAAATTCTCATGTTAACGTAAAGTATTGATGCTAAATGCAGCCCTGAAATGTTAAAACGATTATTTTCACTAGATTAAAATATGCTATATCTCACGAAACAAACATGCTCATCAGTTTACTGATAGATAAAATCAAGTAGCGTATTATACCAAAGTAATCCACAGGTTTTATTAATTAAATTTGAGTAATTAATTACCTCAGGAGGAAAGACTTAACAGGAGCGGATCCAGCTTCAACAGTATCCGATTCAGATTTAACAGCTTCAGAACAGCTTCGAAACGGGTTTTAACGGCTAACAGCCAGTTAGCTGTTAAAACCTGTTTCGGAGCTGTTCTGAAGCTGTTAAATCGGAATCAGATACTGTTGAAGCTGAATCCGCTCCTGTTAAGTCTTTCCTCCTGAGGTAATTAATTACTCAAATTTAATTAATAAAATCTGTGGATTACTTTGGAATAATACACTACTTGATTTGATCTATCAGTAAACTGATGAGCATGTTTGTTTCGCGAGATATAGCATATTTTAATCTAGTGAAAATAATCGTTTTAACATTTCAGGGCTGCATTTAGCATCAATACTTTACATTAACATGAGAATTTATACCGCTTGTCAGTTGAAGAGACAGATCATTTCAACTGATAGGTAGGATGAATCCTCATGCTAGCGTGAAAAATATAAATAAGTCATCACCAGTTTTATATAAATATAGAATAAAAAAAAAATTTTAATTTTTTCTTTTTATTCTATTTTTTATATATAACTGGTGATGACTTATTTATATTTTTCACACTAGCATGAGGATTTATCCTACCTATCAGTTGAAATGATCTGTCTCTTCAACTGATAAGTGGTATAAATTCTCATGTTAACGTAAAGTATTGATGCTAAATGTAGCCCCCGAAATGTTAAAACGAATATTTATTACATAGATTAAAATATAACATATCTAGTGAAACAAACATACTCGTCAGTTTTACAGATAGATCAAATCAGTATAACTGATGGGTATGTTTGTTTCACAGGATATAATATATTTTAATCTATGTAATAAATATCTGATTTAACATCCCGCTAAAATATTTTCCACTTAAATTTAAAAAAGAAATTTTTATAGGAGTATATACAATTTGTAATAGATTGCATGTACCCTCTAATATTTGCGTCAATCTATTGTGTGAAACACCCATGCGGCCCCTTTGAATGATTAGCCGGAGCATATTGTCTTTCTATTATTACGAGCAATAGCTAAACACCCCCTACCTAGATCGCGAGTTCGCTACATGATCGAACATGTTGATAATGTTTTAATAGGAAATTTTAGATATCACATTCAGTATGTAGAATAATTTAGATTCTTTTATTATATTAACTTAGCGGGATAATTCTTAAATTTGATTAGATGATAAAATTTCAATTTTAAATTTTTTATCCTATTTTTATATATAACTGATGATAACTTATTTATATTTTTCTGAGCTTTAGAATACAGCATGTCTATTTATAACAACATTTACCTAGCTACATAGCAGATACTGAGATGTAGGAGAACTAATGAATGCGTTACATTGTAACACATTCGTCAGCTCTCCTACGTCTCGGTATCTGCTATATAGCTAGGTAGATGTTGTTATAAATAGACATGCTGTATTCTAAAGCTCAGAAAAATATAGATAAGTTATCACCAGTTATATATAAAAATAGGATAAAAATTAAAAATTAAAATTTGTCATCTAATCAAATTTAAGAATTATCCCGCTAAGTTAATATAATAAAAGAATCTAAATTATTCTACATACTGAATGTGATATCTAAAATTTCCTATTAAAACATTATCAACATGTTCGATCATGTAGCGAACGCGCGATCTAGGTAGGGGGTGTTTAGCGATTGCTCGTAATAATAGAAAGACAATATGCTCCTGCTAATCATTCGGAGGGGTCGCATGGGTGTTTCACACAATAGATTGACGTAAATATTAGAGGGTACATGCAATCTATTATAAATTGTATATACTCCTATAAAAATTTCTTTTTTAAATTTAAGTGGAAAATATTTTAGCGGCATGTTAAAACGGATATTTATTACATAGATTAAAATATATTATATCCTGTGAAACAAACATACCCATCAGTTTTACTGATTTGATCTATCTGTAAAACTGACGAGTATGTTTGTTTCACTAGATATGTTATATTTTAATCTAAGTAATATTAAAAAAAAGGAGTGAGGAGAGAATTATCCTACACGAACAACTGACCGATATTCAACAAAAACCTCTCTCAATAGAAGATATAACGCTTTTCGAATAGGTGTAGGGTCACCTATTCAGAGAAGTTTTAAATATCTTTCTATTGAGAGAGACCTTTGTTGAATATCGGTCAGTTGTCCGTGTAGGATAATTCTCTCCTCACTCCTTTTTTTTAAATATTACTTAGATTAAAATATAACATATCTAGTGAAACAAACATACTCGTCAGTTTTACAGATAGATCAAATCAGTAAAACTGATGGGTATGTTTGTTTCACAGGATATAATATATTTTAATCTATGTAATAAATATCCGTTTTAACATGCCGCTAAAATATTTTCCACTTAAATTTAAAAAAGAAATTTTTATAGGAGTATATACAATTTATAATAGATTGCATGTACCCTCTAATATTTACGTCAATCTATTGTGTGAAACACCCATGCGACCCCTCCGAATGATTAGCAGGAGCATATTGTCTTTCTATTATTACGAGCAATCGCTATACACCCCCTACCTAGATCGCGAGTTCGCTACATGATCGAACATGTTGATAATGTTTTAATAGGAAATTTTAGATATCACATTCAGTATGTAGAATAATTTAGATTCTTTTATTATATTAACTTAGCGGGATAATTCTTAAATTTGATTAGATGACAAATTTAAATTTTTAATTTTTATCCTATTTTTATATATAACTGGTGATAACTTATCTATATTTTTCTGAGCTTGAGAATACAGCATGTCTATTTATAACAACATCTACCTAGCTATATAGCAGATACCGAGACGTAGGAGAGCTGACGAATGTGTTACAATGTAAGGCATTCATTAGTTCTCCTACATCTCAGTATCTGCTATGTAGCTAGGTAAATGTTGTTATAAATAGACATGCTGTATTCTCAAGCTCAGAAAAAAATAAATAAGTTATCACCAGTTATATATAAAAATAGGATAAAAAATTTAAAATTTAAATTTTGTCATCTAATCAAATTTAAGAATTATCCCGCTAAGTTAATATAATGAAAGAATCTAAATTATTCTACATACTGAATGTGATATCTAAAATTTCCTATTAAAACATTATCAACATGTTCGATCATGTAGTGAACTCGCGATCTAGGTAGGGGGTGTTTAGCTATTGCTCGTAATAATAGAAAGACAATATGCTCCGGCTAATCATTCAAAGGGGTCGCATGGGTGTTTCACACAATAGATTGACGTAAATATTAGAGGGTACATGCAATCTATTATAAATTGTATATACTCCTATAAAAATTTCTTTTTTAAATTTAAGTGGAAAATATTTTAGCGGCATGTTAAAACGGATATTTATTACATAGATTAAAATATATTATATCCTGTGAAACAAACATACCCATCAGTTTTACTGATTTGATCTATCTGTAAAACTGACGAGTATGTTTGTTTCACTAGATATGTTATATTTTAATCTAAGTAATATTTAAAAAAAAGGAGTGAGGAGAGAATTATCCTACACGGACAACTGACCGATATTCAACAAAGGTCTCTCTCAATAGAAAGATATTTAAAACTTCTCTGAATAGGTGACCCTACACCTATTCGAAAAGCGTTATATCTTCTATTGAGAGAGGTTTTTGTTGAATATCGGTCAGTTGTTCGTGTAGGATAATTCTCTCCTCACTCCTTTTTTTTAATATTACTTAGATTAAAATATAACATATCTAGTGAAACAAACATACTCGTCAGTTTTACAGATAGATCAAATCAGTAAAACTGATGGGTATGTTTGTTTCACAGGATATAATATATTTTAATCTATGTAATAAATATCCGTTTTAACATGCCGCTAAAATATTTTCCACTTAAATTTAAAAAAGAAATTTTTATAGGAGTATATACAATTTATAATAGATTGCATGTACCCTCTAATATTTACGTCAATCTATTGTGTGAAACACCCATGCGACCCCTCCGAATGATTAGCAGGAGCATATTGTCTTTCTATTATTACGAGCAATCGCTAAACACCCCCTACCTAGATCGCGCGTTCGCTACATGATCGAACATGTTGATAATGTTTTAATAGGAAATTTTAGATATCACATTCAGTATGTAGAATAATTTAGATTCTTTTATTATATTAACTTAGCGGGATAATTCTTAAATTTGATTAGATGACAAATTTAAATTTTTAATTTTTATCCTATTTTTATATATAACTGGTGATAACTTATCTATATTTTTCTGAGCTTTAGAATACAGCATGTCTATTTATAACAACATCTACCTAGCTATATAGCAGATACCGAGACGTAGGAGAGCTGACGAATGTGTTACAATGTAAGGCATTCATTAGTTCTCCTACATCTCAGTATCTGCTATGTAGCTAGGTAAATGTTGTTATAAATAGACATGCTGTATTCTCAAGCTCAGAAAAAAATAAATAAGTTATCACCAGTTATATATAAAAATAGGATAAAAAATTTAAAATTTAAATTTTGTCATCTAATCAAATTTAAGAATTATCCCGCTAAGTTAATATAATGAAAGAATCTAAATTATTCTACATACTGAATGTGATATCTAAAATTTCCTATTAAAACATTATCAACATGTTCGATCATGTAGTGAACTCGCGATCTAGGTAGGGGGTGTTTAGCTATTGCTCGTAATAATAGAAAGACAATATGCTCCGGCTAATCATTCAAAGGGGTCGCATGGGTGTTTCACACAATAGATTGACGTAAATATTAGAGGGTACATGCAATCTATTATAAATTGTATATACTCCTATAAAAATTTCTTTTTTAAATTTAAGTGGAAAATATTTTAGCGGCATGTTAAAACGGATATTTATTACATAGATTAAAATATATTATATCCTGTGAAACAAACATACCCATCAGTTTTACTGATTTGATCTATCTGTAAAACTGACGAGTATGTTTGTTTCACTAGATATGTTATATTTTAATCTAAGTAATATTTAAAAAAAAGGAGTGAGGAGAGAATTATCCTACACGGACAACTGACCGATATTCAACAAAGGTCTCTCTCAATAGAAAGATATTTAAAACTTCTCTGAATAGGTGACCCTACACCTATTCGAAAAGCGTTATATCTTCTATTGAGAGAGGTTTTTGTTGAATATCGGTCAGTTGTTCGTGTAGGATAATTCTCTCCTCACTCCTTTTTTTTAATATTACTTAGATTAAAATATAACATATCTAGTGAAACAAACATACTCGTCAGTTTTACAGATAGATCAAATCAGTAAAACTGATGGGTATGTTTGTTTCACAGGATATAATATATTTTAATCTATGTAATAAATATCCGTTTTAACATGCCGCTAAAATATTTTCCACTTAAATTTAAAAAAGAAATTTTTATAGGAGTATATACAATTTATAATAGATTGCATGTACCCTCTAATATTTACGTCAATCTATTGTGTGAAACACCCATGCGACCCCTCCGAATGATTAGCAGGAGCATATTGTCTTTCTATTATTACGAGCAATCGCTAAACACCCCCTACCTAGATCGCGCGTTCGCTACATGATCGAACATGTTGATAATGTTTTAATAGGAAATTTTAGATATCACATTCAGTATGTAGAATAATTTAGATTCTTTTATTATATTAACTTAGCGGGATAATTCTTAAATTTGATTAGATGACAAATTTTAATTTTTAATTTTTATCCTATTTTTATATATAACTGGTGATAACTTATCTATATTTTTCTGAGCTTTAGAATACAGCATGTCTATTTATAACAACATCTACCTAGCTATATAGCAGATACCGAGACGTAGGAGAGCTGACGAATGTGTTACAATGTAACGCATTCATTAGTTCTCCTACATCTCAGTATCTGCTATGTAGCTAGGTAAATGTTGTTATAAATAGACATGCTGTATTCTAAAGCTCAGAAAAATATAAATAAGTTATCATCAGTTATATATAAAAATAGGATAAAAAATTTAAAATTGAAATTTTATCATCTAATCAAATTTAAGAATTATCCCGCTAAGTTAATATAATAAAAGAATCTAAATTATTCTACATACTGAATGTGATATCTAAAATTTCCTATTAAAACATTATCAACATGTTCGATCATGTAGCGAACTCGCGATCTAGGTAGGGGGTGTTTAGCTATTGCTCGTAATAATAGAAAGACAATATGCTCCGGCTAATCATTCAAAGGGGCCGCATGGGTGTTTCACACAATAGATTGACGCAAATATTAGAGGGTACATGCAATCTATTACAAATTGTATATACTCCTATAAAAATTTCTTTTTTAAATTTAAGTGGAAAATATTTTAGCGGGATGTTAAATCGGATATTTATTACATAGATTAAAATATATTATATCCTGTGAAACAAACATACCCATCAGTTATACTGATTTGATCTATCTGTAAAACTGACGAGTATGTTTGTTTCACTAGATATGTTATATTTTAATCTATGTAATAAATATTCGTTTTAACATTTCGGGGGCTACATTTAGCATCAATACTTTACGTTAACATGAGAATTTATACCACTTATCAGTTGAAGAGACAGATCATTTCAACTGATAGGTAGGATAAATCCTCATGCTAGTGTGAAAAATATAAATAAGTCATCACCAGTTATATATAAAAAATAGAATAAAAAGAAAAAATTTAAATTTTTTTTTTATTCTATATTTATATAAAACTGGTGATGACTTATTTATATTTTTCACGCTAGCATGAGGATTCATCCTACCTATCAGTTGAAATGATCTGTCTCTTCAACTGACAAGCGGTATAAATTCTCATGTTAATGTAAAGTATTGATGCTAAATGCAGCCCTGAAATGTTAAAACGATTATTTTCACTAGATTAAAATATGCTATATCTCGCGAAACAAACATGCTCATCAGTTTACTGATAGATCAAATCAAGTAGTGTATTATTCCAAAGTAATCCACAGATTTTATTAATTAAATTTGAGTAATTAATTACCTCAGGAGGAAAGACTTAACAGGAGCGGATTCAGCTTCAACAGTATCTGATTCCGATTTAACAGCTTCAGAACAGCTCCGAAACAGGTTTTAACAGCTAACTGGCTGTTAGCCGTTAAAACCCGTTTCGAAGCTGTTCTGAAGCTGTTAAATCTGAATCGGATACTGTTGAAGCTGGATCCGCTCCTGTTAAGTCTTTCCTCCTGAGGTAATTAATTACTCAAATTTAATTAATAAAACCTGTGGATTACTTTGGTATAATACGCTACTTGATTTTATCTATCAGTAAACTGATGAGCATGTTTGTTTCGTGAGATATAGCATATTTTAATCTAGTGAAAATAATCGTTTTAACATTTCAGGGCTGCATTTAGCATCAATACTTTACGTTAACATGAGAATTTATCCTACTTATCAGTTGAAGAGACAGGTCATTTCAGGAGTTTACCCAAATACGTTAGGCAGTCTATCAACTGCGGTGCTCGGTCCAAAGAGACATTCGACACCTTAATGTTTCGGCAGAAACCTACTGACGTTGGGGAAGCTTCATTGCTTTTAAGAGTTAACTCCTTATGGAATCTTCCTAGCTGGGAGAGCCGTCTACCTTGAGCCTCTGTGTAGCGCCTTTGAATTTCAAGGGGTCTTTATGACTATAAATCATTTGACGGTAGACCTGTCCATGTTCCTAGCGCCTTTGAGTTTCGATGAGCTTAACAGCTATAAATAATTGAGGGGTAGCACACGATGGAACTTCAACTATTCCTTCTTCCCCTTTTTGCTCATATTATATACAATTTTATATAAGTTCTAATATTAAACACATTCCATATTTTAACGTTTAGATTTGATCTAAACGGGTGCTCTAATGGTGTAGTTCCCTCTAACACCATTTACTCTATGCAGGATCCATCAAAATGCGGAAGCGTTTGATATCTAATAAGAGTAATTAATAAAAATTATTAAAACATATTTAATTTCTGGGGTATTTTATATTTGAATAATCATTATTATGCAAGGGTTGCTAGATATAATTTAACATCTGATAAAGCGCCCTCGATAACCGTCTTGCAAGCTCCTAGTACCCTCTGCAGACTCCTGACATCCCCCTACAAACACCTTGCAGGCTTCCCCTATGTGACACTCATCCCCGAACATTCAGTGGGACACCCTCTATATACATTCGTAGATCTGTAACTTTGAAACAGATCTACAAGTGTATATACAGGCTGTCCCGGATTAATATGTCCAAATTGAAAAAGTGCAAAATGAACCTCCATAAGAAAATACATGGGATTTTGAGCTAGAACACCCATTACTTATCTACTGGTGGGGTATCCTTTACACACCAAAACTTGATGACACTATGCACTTTTATGTTTAACCTCGTTTCCGTAAGTGCGAATATCTGATGTAAGCTATGTGCTTGTGATAAACTTGTTATCTCTCGCTCCGGGCTGAACCAAGATGACACTTGTGAAACTTTACTTTTTAAATCACCCGTATACATAGCTTATATAGATGCATAAAAATGTACCTATAATACATTCCTCAAATGTAGAGGATTATATGGTTATTAATTTGATATTAGAGGGATTTTTTTTTAATAATAGATGATTGATTAACTTTATGTATTAAACAATAAAATTAATCAAGCGGCGTAAATTGTGTCCGTATGTTATGCAAACTAATTTACACATTTGTATTGGATTAGTTTACAATTGCATAGTTTTTACCAGTTTTTAACTGTATGTAATTCATGTGAAGTTATGTAATGTGTTTAAAAAAAAGTTGAATTAATAATATTTTATATATATATATATATATATATATATATATATATATATATATATATACCTATATAATATTAACTAATTATCATTAAATTATTTTATTTTATTCCTTCAAGGTTTTAATATACAAATAACAACGAAACACAATATCGAGGATGCTTTAAGGTGATTGTTAGTGTGGGAAACTAAGGGAGACGTTTGTTCAATGAAGAGTATCTCCTGCATTATACAACGAATGAGTTCCAAGTATTCCAGTGACAATTGAGTTGTTTTGCCGTAATATAAGTAGGTAGTGTGCGGTTTAGTGATTCTTATGCGGGTTTCAGTTATTTTCAGCGATTTATTTTTCCGCACATATTCAAAATAAAAATTGTGAGAATCGGAGTTCGTCTTGTTTGTGATATCTATGATCATTTTCATTGCGTATTAACTATTGGACAGGTGTTTGAATGGTGGGGTAAGGAAATTAGTGCTTACCAAGATATGACTACCTGTTCTCAATGTTCTCCCTCCACAATGCTACTCTACGTCCTCAAGTAATGATACACAATATGAAACCAGTAAATTTTGTTATGTATTATATAGGTATTCGTTGTTAATTGTGTATATTTATGTGAAACTAAAATGTGCCCTAAAACTTGAATAAAGTGCGTTTCAAAAATGATTCTTCTACATAAAGTCATAAACGCTGTAAGTGTAGTTTATTATAATTGCTTGTTATTTGTGTACTCAAGGTTGTTTGGATTTCTTTTAAAGTAAAATGTGTTCCTAATTTTCTTGGGATCAACGGCATCTACATGCTTTGAGGTAAGCAGTACGATTATTTGCTAATCCTGATAAAATTTCAAAATGAAGAACTATACATACCTTATGCCTCGTTTAAGCAAAGGTATTGTTCGAGAATTTAACGTTACAAAAGTCGTTATAAAATCTGTATATGAGTGACATTCTTTATATACGAACAGTAGATTGTATATATTCGAAAATTGCAACAGTTTCTATCTCGATTCTATTTTAAGAAAGCGTTTAATAGGACCTAAAAATAAAATTAAATCTGTATTAGTGAGTGTTAATAGAAAAATTTTAATCGAATTTTAAACTGACTTACATACTTTTAAATATGTATAACTTATAAATAAGACATGTAAACCTTTTGTGTATCCTTTAAAAAGTGTAAGTGGTACATCGTGTTTTTATCTACTATATAATTATACTACCTATATACTTACGCAATCTTTGCTGGTATATGGAAGACAGTTTATGTTTAGTTTGTACTTTTGTAACGGTTTATCCTTTATTCTATTTTCTTGGAAGTGAATGACACAGATTTAAATGAATAAATATCCATATTTAGTAACCAAACGTTATTAAAAATTGATTTTGCTTACAGTTATTGAGATAAATTCAATCAAATATTTAGTAATTTAAAAATTGGCTTGGTATTTGACCTATGCAAAATCACAAAAGTAAATATTTTTAACATTGTAAAAGAGCAATGATTCATCGTTTTTATTGGAAATAAATTCCTTTCGCAAAGGTAAATACTGCAACATACTTCGCCTTTTTTATATAAACTGTATAAACTTCCCTGTTCCACATTATACCTGTTTAGAATTCGTATCCAAGTATCATATTCATGTTTATATTTGCGAAATTGATTTTTTTACTCTACGGATCAGTGATTGTGTTCATACCTGTAAAAGTAACAACTATTGCAAGTTTTGCCTATTTGGTACAGGCTGCATGGAATTACAGAGAATATTAAACCTGCTTTAAAGGTTTAAAGGCTTTTACGCTATATACGCGTGTGCTTACAAGTATGTGTATTTGGAGAAAGTAGTAAATTAAATAGATATTTTCTTTAAAACAGGAGTTTACTAGTAATATTTTCTCTTTAATTGGTTTTTTTATAAGTTTACTGTGATTTATTAAAACTATATTAAAAAAGGTATTGCTATTAACTTGTCATAGTCTAACAAAGAAGTTTTTAATTAATAATATTTATTTTTGTTTTTATTTTAAGATGTTTTTGGAAAATTTTTAATCGATGGGATTGAATCCAAGTTTTTGTGTACGACTAATTCTTACCAAACCTAATAAAGTTAATGTAGTATGAATATATTTAAAAACTCCGAATTATTTTGTCATTATTTCCTAATAAAAATAAACTTAATTCTCATTTCAATATGTTTCGTTAAAATTGTATTGACACTAATTAAATTATCTTAGTTATTGTGCTGGTTTTAAAGTATTGTTACTAAGTAATGATAAAACGAGAAACTATATTTAATAGTAATTACATATATATATTTGTCCAACAGAACATAAAATATTTCCATAACAAGATAAGAAATAAAAAAGTATACGAGTTATACAATATTTAAAACTAAAGACTATTAGTATACGTAATAATGAAAATAATAATAATATAATTAATAATGAAAAAATCAAATAAAATACAAAACATTTAAATAAACATTCGAGGTGCTACTCAGAAATTCCCGGAATGTGTCTTGCGAAGGGATGATAGTACAGTTCTATAGCGCTAGATGGTGTGAGCAACGTCTACATTAAGTAAGTCTGCCAAATGGTACTTCGCTAGGTGGTGACAAACAGTTTTTGTGTATATATTTGTTGCGTTGTGTTTGAGTTATTCTGCGACACTATAATGTCTGATATAAAAGAACGTACATCAAATTCTGCTTCAAACTTGGTAAAACGTCAGCGCAAACTGAAAATGCTTAAACAAGCGTTTGGTGAGGATGCTTTAGGCCAGATGCAAACTAATGAGTGGTATAACTGTTTTAAAAATGGACGCGTGTCGGTTGATGATGATGAGCGTTCTGGTCGTTCGGGGTATTGCTGCGAAGTTTGTGACAACGTTACCCAGCATCGAACAAAAACGCCAGCTTGTGCATGTGTGCACAGAGCTGAAAGGGATGTGAACTTCAGTACCAGAATCATTACTGACGAGGAATCACCACGATCGAAGAAAGCACGAAAGTTCGAGAAAACATTCGGTGCAAGCGGCCTGCCATGTGGCGCATCAATTTGTGGATCCTCCACCACGACAATGCACCAACCGACACGTTACTTGCTGTGCGTCAGTTTGTAGCCTCAACGAGGAGATTGAAGAGAATCCCAGGCAGTGTTGAGCACGTTAACACGCGAAGACTTCCAGCACTGCTTCCAGGTATGGACAAGTCGCTGGGATCAGTGTATTTATGTGAAAGGAGAGTGCTTTGAAGGGGATGGCAGTGAAGAAGTTGTGAGAACAATTTATTGTTTTTTTTTCACATTCCGGAAAATCTCGGTAGCACCTCGTATACGAGGGATGTCTTTTATGTTAAAATTAAACCGTGAAAATTTACGCGCAATAGTTTTTTATAATTTTCGAAGACAATATTTCAACAAGAATGTCTCGCCGAGTTGGTTTTTGTTTTCGGTAATGAAACACCACATAAATCAACAATTGGTATGGCGAATTTAACGACGATCCAAGAGCAGGTGCACCAAAAGCGGCAGTCACTCTGGAAAACGACGATGCTGTGCGCAAGCTCATCAACGAAGATCGATATGTAACATATCGCGAAATTGAGCGATTATTAGGGATTTCAAAAAAATTAATTTAAAAAATTTTGCAAGAAAAATTGTGTGTAAAAAAATTAGTTTCCCGTTGGATACCGTATCTGTTGACCGAAGAACAGAAAACAGCTAGGGTGAATTGGTGTCAAAAAACTCTATACTGCTTCAATGCAGAAAACTCTGAAAATGTTTACAACATCGTGAGTGGTGATGCATCTTGGATTTACTCATGCGAGCCAGAAAATAAACGCCAGTCCTCTGTTTAGGTGTTCCAAGGCGAAGAAAAGCCGACAAAAATCATCCGTTCTCGAAGTGTCTCCAAAAATATGGTCGCGACATTTGTCTCGAAAGCAGGTGATCTAGCAACATTTTCTCTACAAGATCAAAGATATAGGCCATCGTGGGTCTTCCTCCGCTGGAACTATTTGTAAAGGCCGAGGCAATGGCTGCGATCTTGAGGCTGAAGGCCAATTATTAGGACACCATACTCCTAATAAGGTTGTAGGAGGCCATACAGATATCACAGGAACTATATTGGATGAGCCGATATTTCAAATGCCGGCGGACAGTATGGCACCAGAGATTATGTTTACATCTAAGCTGAACATATTTATACCGACTAGGAATAGGCAAAAAGTCGCTCGAACGATTGTGGTGCCGGCACCTGGTACACTGATGGATCACAATCTAGTCAGGGGGCAGGTGCAGGCACATGCGGAATGTGCCCTAGAAGGAAGATATCGATATGTCTGGGGAAACATACTACGGTTTTCCAGGCTGAATTGAAGCGTTGAGTGGATAAAGGTGTTATGTCACAATTTCCTATATTTTTACTTTTTTGTTTAAATTTTTTGTTAATTTATTACCCGAAAATACTGCCCTATACAGAAATAAATCTTGATGAAGGTGCTATGTAGACAAAAAAATATATATATCGAATTGATAAAGGTGTTATGGTAACATAACACCTTTATCAATTCAATAGTACTCTAAAACGTCTTCTAATTTGGATACATAACACCTTTAAGGCTTCTGTCATAAATTTGAGGTTATACTACTTTAATTAGAATAAGCTCTATTGTGGGTATGTTTAGTTGCTAGTTTCTTTATATTTGACCAACAATGTCTTCACGGGGAAAACGGCTAGTCCAACTAGCAATTGAAATGTCCATGGCTAACGGAAAAGGTATCTATGCACAATATAAGTAGATATTTATGTATTTTAAACATCACGAATCTGTACCGACAAAGGTTAAGTTAGAGGTTTTACATTATTTATATTACAGTTCGCACCTTTTTAAATACATGGACACTGAGCGAATGCTAGTGTTATACTTCATCTGCCTAAGTTGTTGATTACTAGGTCTATATATATTTACAGATAGCAGTGATTCCAGCGATGAATATGTGCCAAATGAGGAAGGTGACAGCGAAGCGGATCGTATTAAGCACGTTACTAGAGAAGACTCCTGCAATATTTTCATAGAAAAAAAGGAGAGAGTTAAGAGGAAAATTTTGAAATAAAAGAAAAGACTTCTAGGAAAAGGGAAAGAGCACCACAGAATTGGAAAAGGCAAAAAGCTGCTAAAGCAAGAGAACAGGGAAAAGGCTACTTGTCACAAACTGGAAAGATAGTAACACCTAAACAAATAAAGCATGGTACATTATGTAAAGAAAACTGCCGCCTTAAGTGTACCGAAAAAATCAATCTTGAAGACAGGAAACGTATTTTACAAAATTATTATTCTTTAGACGTGAACGCAAAGAATGCTTTATTATTCAAAAGTATTACAATTACACCTATAGGAAGACACAGATCAAACGCTAAAAAAATGAAGCAGCACACTTTTCATTATTCCATTACTTACAATAAAAAGGTAGAATCGGTATGTAAAGAAGCACTTTGCTCTCTCTATCAATTTAGTAGAAAAAAAATTGAAGTAATTCAAAAAAAACTAAAAGGTGGACAGTGTGCTCCATCGCCTGATTTACGAGGACGCCACCTTCACAGACCGCATAAACTACATAGCGATGTAGTAAATTGTATTATTGAACACATAAATAAATTTCCAACGGAGGCATCACATTATTCTAGAAACCACAATCCATACAAGATGTACTTGTCTCCAATACTGAATATTAACATCATGTACCAACTTTACTTACGAGTGCGAAGGAGAACAACGTCCTGAGATATTCAAATGTAAACAAAGTTCCTACCGCAAGATATTTGTAACCAGATTTAACTTAAGTTTTGGGCACCCTAAAAGTGACACTTGTTCCACTTATGACGCTGGACAACAAACTGACGAACATAAATTAAAATATAAACTGGCATTTGAAACACAGAAAAGCGACCGAAAATTTGCAGGAGAAAATTCAAATGCGTGTTATATAACTATGGACTTACAGCAAACTATGCCGTTACCAAAATTAACAACATCAAAAGCGTTTTATCTCCGGCAAATGTGGTTCTATAATTTCGGAATCCATACTATTACAACATCTGGAAATCAAGCATATTTCTTCAACTGGACGGAGGACTTGGCAGGACGTGGTAGTATTGAAATTACTAGTTGTTTATATAGATTTACGCAACTATTGAGAGATATGCATGGTAACAAAATTAGACATCTTATAATATGGTCTGACTCGTGTGCTGGTCAAAATAAAAATTTCAATGAAATATCGCTATACCAGTTTTTTATTTTAAAAGGATGGTTCGAATTAATTGACCACAAATTTCCAGAAGTAGGTTATTCGTATCTTGATTCGGACAGAGATTTCCGGAGAATTGAGCAAAAAATTAGAGTAGTAGACAATATTTACGTACCAGACCAATACAGACAAATAATACTTAATGCAAGTCCAAAAAACACTGTCGTTACAGATATGAAAAACTATTTTTATAATACTGATATATTAAGCTCAAGCCTTCACCTAACTAACAAGAAAAAAAATACACTTAACCAAAAAATTAACTTTAGAGATAATGTTAAGTGGATTCGAGTTAACGAATTCGGAAGTTACCATTACAAAGAATCTTTAAATGAAGAAGAACCTTTTATGGAAGTTAACTTACTCAAAACTGGAAGCAGGACTGTGACAGAAGTTACTATGAATAGAATTGACGAAAAAAGAGGTAGTTTATCAGATGCCAAAATACAAAACTTGCAAGATCAATTAAAATTTGTTAAAGAAGAATATCGCTGGTTTTACGAAAAAATTTTACCAAAACAAACAATCGAATCTAAATGCAAAAAAAAGACTCTTTGAAAATTTAGTATATTATTTGAAAACAAAACATGATTACTATTATTAAAGAATTTTGTTAGTTAAATTTATTTATACGTATGTACTTATATACCTACTATTAACTTATTTATTATGAATATTAACTATTAACTATGAATAGAATTGACGAAAAAAGAGGTAGTTTATCAGATGCCAAAATACAAAACTTGCAAGATCAATTAAAATTTGTTAAAGAAGAATATCGCTGGTTTTACGAAAAAATTTTACCAAAACAAACAATCGAATCTAAAGGCAAAAAAAGACTCTTTGAAAATTTAGTATATTATTTGAAAACAAAACATGATTACTATTATTAAAGAATTTTGTTAGTTAAATTTATTTATACGTATGTACTTATATACCTACTATTAACTTATTTTATTAGTTAAATGTACCTATTTCTTTATACATATGTATTTGTATGGCACCTTTATCAGACAATATCTCCAATTTCTTTTAAAACTAATTTTGATAAAGGTGTTATGTACACAAAATATCAAAATAATATTGTCCAGAAAGCATTTTATAGGAAAATTAGTTATTGGATATTAAAAACTATTTCAAAGTTAAACTTCTAGTGCACTTTTGTATGCTTTTGTCTGTTTATATGAAAGTTCCAACAAAAAAACTTTAAGTTGCTTTTTCTTCAAACTATATTTTTGTGACATAACACCTTTATCCACTCAACGCTTCAATTGTTTGCAGTCGCAGCCTGCGCCGAAGAAATTCGGGAAGCCGGTTGCGCAAACAAAAATATCATCATAATGACTGATAGTCAGGCAGCTATTAAAGCCATTATGAATCCAGCTACCAGATCTAAGCTGGTGAAATATTGTAAACAGGTCTTCAATAAACTGACACAAGACAATACTGTGTCACTGATATGGGTGCCAAGAAATGAGGGAATTAGAGGCAATGAGCCGACGAACTGGCCAAAGAAGGTACTAATAGAAACTTCATAGGACCAGAACCTGTATGTGGAATCGCTAAGGATTCCGTTAAAAGGGAGATCTGGTTATGGCTAGAAAGAGAACATAAAAAGAAATGGAGGTTAACGGATGCTCAACTCCATACCAAAACACTACTAAGGGATCTGGACGGAGGGTTTTCAGTCAACCTAATTCGTAGTAACAAAAAAGAAATTAAAATAATTACCGGCTTAATAACCGCACATTGTCCTTTAAGAAAGCATCTGTACAGCATGGGCTTGGTTAGCGAGCCCTGATGTAGGAGATGTGAAACAGGAGGAAACTTGTCTTCATGTAATATGCACGTGTTAGGAACTGTAGGAACTTAGACAGAAATATTTCGGGAGAGATCTATTGGATCCTACGAGTGTACTCAAACTTTCCCTGAGGAGGATAGTGGCTTTTATCGAGGACACAAGACTAACAGAGTGGAACTGGGAGATCTATTGGGGATAGTACAGAGAGCAGTGTGCTCAAATGCCTGGACGTGCTGGCGTCCAACCCAAAACAGAAGAAGAAGATCAAAGAACTGTTACTGCTGATTGATATGCAACTATTTGTATACCGCAAGTCATCGTTGAGCTCCGAGAAACCAACGACCAATTATCCTTCACCAAGACAATGCAAGTTCGCACACAACTCGCAAGACAATTGAATTTTTAACGTAACAAAACGTCGAATTGTTCCACCATCTTCCGTAGAATCCCGACCTAGGTAGTAACAATTTCTTTACCTTTTCGAAAAGCAAGAACGAACTGCGTGGTCAAAGGTTTCCAGTCTTTAGAAGGAGCAGTCGATGCTTTGAAAAACGCAATTTTGACCGTAGCAACAAACGAGTGAAATAACTGCTTCCAGATTGGTTCGAGCGCATGAAAAAGTACATTAATCTTCGTGGAGAATACTTCGAAAAACAATAAAGTCTTTAAAAGCTATGTATTGTTTTATTCCAGCTCTATATACAAAATATAAAAGATAACCTTCGTAGGCTTGTTACGACTTGAGCCGTTGGGTACACTGGAATGGTAACGTGGTTAACGCTATACATTGCCTATTATTACCGCAGTTTCTCCAGGTCCTCATTTTGGTCAGCCTAAGTAGAGCCGGGACCGGAAAAACGCCGTTGATATTATTGGCTAGACCATGGTTTTAACCCGGTTCATCAGATTTATAGTCTGGTTACCTATCCATTAGACTAACACGGTCCTTTTCTTAATATACACTGATATAAAGTAGATTAGTTCTGATTGGAACCTACTCCAGTAACTTGATTTATAAAACCAGGGCTATCATTTTATAAGAGAATAATTTAATTCTGAGTCGTATCTGCTTCCAGAGTTGGTTCGAGCGCATGCAAACGTGCATACATCTTCGTGGGGAATACTTCGAAAAACAATAAAGTCTTTAAAAGCTATCTACTGTTTTATACCACCTCTATCTGCAAAATATGAAAGACTACCCTTGTATAGTAGAATATATTGCGGGTACCTAACCCTAAGCGTTAACCCACACTCCGCTAGTCAAACATTAGCTTCATTTCCAGATCTTAGGTACCTATCGCCATTAAAGACATGCCTGATATTTGCTCTTTTGAATTTAATTCTACACCGCCTCTTTGCTGTATTTTTTATCTTAATTTTATTTCATTTCATTTGTATTTTTTTTTGCTTCATTTTTCTTAAATTATTTTGTCTTAAAATATTTGTATATGCATGTATTTATATATTACTTAATACTTTTGAATAAGTTTTTATAACGACAATACAATATTGCGATGAGTCATCCTATAGCACGTCATCAAGTTTCTCGGACGTTCGAAAACAACACGAGAAGAGTCCGGGTGAACATCGAATATTGTGACGTTTTCCCGTGAATATAAATAACACTCAAGAGGGATTTGATTCATTCAATGGGTAGTCGCCGCGTCGAGTTGATATTGTGCTATTTGAGAACCCCCGAAAGAAATATTTTACAGTGGTGTCGGTGTGTAGTTAATTAATAAATATCGGACTAAGTAGACAATTAAGTGTTAACTAAATATTCGTTTAAATAAATATACAGTGCGAAAAGACGTTTATTTAAATATCGTGATATCGAATAGAGTGAAAGTCGCTAAATTAAAAATGACTGATTTAAAACGAGAATTAGAGGAGAGGGATAAGTATACAACCGACAAAAAGGCAATCCTCCAGCAACGACTTCAAGATGTGTTAATCCAAGAAGCCCAAGATCCAGAGAATTACTTCTTCCAAGTTCCAGGCGGGAACGCTGACGTAGATTTGCTGTTAATTCAAATGAAACAAATGCAGCAGAAGAGCTTGGAAACTTAGCAAAATGTCTGGAACAAATGTAGCAGAAGAATCTTGACAGTGTCAAAAGTTTGGAACAACGATTAATAGACAATTCGCAAACTTTGGAACAACGTCTAATAGATTCGCAAGCCCAAATGGAACAGATGGAGCAAAGGAGCCTGGAAGCCTCTAGAATCCTCGAGAAAAATCTGGAAAAGAAGCTACTGGAAAATTCTAGAACTTTCGGTAAAAGTCTAGAACAAATGGGATAGACTCTGAAAATAATAGAACGGAAGAATTTAGAAAGTTCGAGGGCTTTGGAGAAAGTTCTAGAACAGCGCCTACTTGAAAACGCGGACGCATTAAAATAAGTTTTTATTGCCATGGAGGAGAAACTTGGAGAAAACTCTAAACTTCTAAAAGAAAAGTCTACACTTTTAGAAGATCATTCTAAACTTTTAGAAGAACTAATGACCCAAATGAAAGTACCTGTGACCATGAGTCATTCTGATCTCAAGCATGTCCACGAATAAAGTATGCCACGGCCGATCCAAATAAAAGAAGAAGCAGTGGCTATCTCAAAAACGAGAATTAAGCCACCCACCTTTGATGGGAAGACGTCATGGGCGACTTACCTGACACAATCCGAAGCAGCTGCAGAAGCAAACGCATGGTTATCTGTCGAGAAGGCTACTGCTTTAATCATAGCATTGAGAGATGATAGTGATATTTTGCAGACTCTACCTCCTGAGGAACGCAAGGATTATTCTCATTCTCAACTCATTAAACGGTTGGAGATGAGATATGGCCATGCGCATTTAGAGCAAGTATACCATACCCAACTGAAGAATCGATCACAGAAGAAACGTGAAAATCTTCAGGAATTTGAGGCAGATATTGCTCGTCTGGTTCGACATGCATATCCGATGGCGCCAGATAATTTCATGGAACACCTAACTGTCCAGACGTTCATAGATGCTTTCCAGGATATTGATATGCAGCAAGCATTAAGGTTGGCACGACCTAAAACCTTGATCATGCTTTGGCGCACGCGCATTAGTTTAAGACTGCAAAACAAGCCTCTCGGAAAGATCTATGCTTGCTTACTAGATACTGGATCGACGAAAATCATCGTGCGACCCAAAAATAAAATATTTTCTAATGTATGGAGACTTAAGACAGCTACTGGAGAAGCAGCTTCTGTGTCAGATGAAGTAGATGTCAATTTTATCATAGGACCAACATCAATCCGACATCGTATTCTCGTAGCCGACATAGAAGAAGAAATAATCTTGGGATTAGACATCATGAAGACCTACGACTTCCAGTCAAACATGAAAGAAGGCACTTTAAAAATAAATAATGAAGAATTGTTTCTTCATGGGAAGGATTGCGGGAATGTACAAGTAATCACAGCAGAGAATGTTGTTCTGAATGCAAGATGTGAGAAATTTGTGACGGTTTGTATGGAAGGTGATTATCTAGAAAGGAAATGTTACAATGTTGAAACCAAAGGCTGCTGATGACGAGGTAGGCCGAGGAATAGTAGTTGCCAAAATGGTGGTTAAGACCAGGAAGACTGTACCGATAAGGGTAATGAATGTAAACTATTACCCTGTTTCATTGAAGAAGGGTACTATTCTGGGGTGGTATTCGCCAGTATCGGCCGTCGTTCATTGTGTAGAGGCAAAGAAGAATAGATTCGTGGAGGTTCCTGAGAAATTGTCCAAGACAATCGACAGCCTGTCAAGGGTTAAGCAAAAAAGAACAAAGCCAAGTTAAAGATCTAATCCAGTAATACGAAGGTGTCTTTGAAACTGAAAGTATCACGAAAGGAAGAACCAATATTGTCACGCATAAAATAAATACAGGCGATGCAGTTCCAATAAGTCAAGGCTCAAGAAGGTTACCACTGGCTAAACGGGAGGAAGCCAAGCAGATTATACAAGATATGGAAAGACGAGGAGTAATTGAACCTTCGAGAAGTCCATGGGCTTCATCAGCGGTCCTTGTAAGGGAGAAGGATGGATCCACCAGATTTTGAATAGTGTGACCAAAAAGTACAGTGATCCTCTCCCAAGAATAGACGACACGCTAGACACCTTGGTAGGAGCAAAATGGTTCTCCGCTTTCGACTTGAAGTGCGGCTATTGGCAAGTGGGAATGGACCCCAATGACAACGAAAAGACTGCCTATAGTTTAGGCACGGGGCAGTTTACGGTCATGCCATTTGGATTATGTAAAGCTCCAGCTTCTTTTGAGCGACTCATGGACACTGTACTGAGGGCTCTCTTGGAATACTTGCCTGCTATATCTTGATGATGTGATTGTGGTAGGAAAGACCTTTGAAGATCACTTGATTTGGATTTGGAGATTTGGAGCTGGTATTCCAGAGATTTCCAGATGCCAACCTTAGATTAAGTCCAAAGTGGTGTCATCTTTTCCGCAAAGAGGTAAATTACCTTGGACATGTGGTTTCTGAAAAAGGGGTTGCTGTGGATCCAGAAAAGTAAGAACTGTGGCAAAATGACCTGTACCCAAAGACAAACATCAGCTAAGAAGCTTTTTGGAACTATGCGCGTATTATCGACGCTACGTTCCTGGATTCTCTAACATTGCGAAACCACTTACCCGTTTACCAGAAAATCGAGCATTCATTTGGAACAACGAATGCCAAGCGTCCTTTGAGTTGTTAAAAGGAAGTCTGTTAAGGGCACTTGTTTTAAATTATCCACTCCCATCTGGGAGATTTATTCCGGATATCGATGTCAGTAACGTCAGAATTTGAGAGCACACCACCAATTCGGTGGTGTGCTCTCAAATCCAAGATGGACAAGAAAAGGCCATTGGATACTTCCGCAGGACCTTGTCAAAACTAGAGAGGAACTACAGCGTAACCAGACCAGAACTGCTGGCAGTAATTAAAACCATTGAGCACTTTTACAAGTATCTGTACGGGCAGAAACTCCTGATCCGCATTGATCATGCCGCTTAGAAGTGACTCTTGTAATTTAAGAATCCCGAGGGCCAAGTAGCTAGATGGATTGAGAGGGTACAGCAGTATGACTTCGACGTTGAAGACAGAGCAGGCCTCAAACATCGAAATGCAGATGCTCTTTCCAGAAGGCCCTGTCCAGAAGACTGTCGACATTGCAACCCAATCGAAGACAAATTGGACAGCGTTCTTCGAACCACCGTGGTTGATGACCAATGGCAACCTGACAATTTGCGCGCAGATCAAGAAACTGATCCGGATCTTGCAGTCTTCAGAGCTTGGAAGAGAAATTGGCAAAGACCGACCTGGCAAGAAATTGCTCCCCATTCACGAGAATTGAAGTGATACTGGGCACAATGGGATTCCTTAATCATGGAAGACGATCTCCTGAGACGTGAGGTTGAAAATCACTATGGAAGCGAGCGGAAGATGCAAATGGTGGTTCCCAAGAAAAGAATATCAGAGGTATTTTGAGAACTTCACAATGGTGCTTCTGGGGGACATTTTGGCGTTAATAAAACACTGGAGAAGGTGCGCCAGAGATTTTATTGGGTGAATTGTTCACGAGATCTGAAAGAATGATGCCGAAAGTGTGCTAATTGCGCCGGAAGTAATGGTCCCCAGAGGCGTCGACCTGCACCCATGCGCCAATACATTGTGGGAAGCCCATTTGAAAGAATCGCCATAGATGCCGCCGACCCTTTTCCAGAAAGCGACAAAGGAAGTAAATACATAATAGTGGTCATGGACTATTTTACCAAATGGGTTGAAGCATATGCTCTACCAAATCAAGAGGCTGGAACAGTCTTTTCGAGAAGAGGTGTGAGCTTTTGGGCATTCGAAAGACAAGAACAACTCCCTTGCATCCACAATCAGGTAGAGCGAATGAACAAGACCATGATCAGACACGGACGAACATTGCGACGAACATATTGGGACGAACATTTACCATTCTTAATGGCGTTTCGGGCCTCTGTTCAAGAGACAACTGGCCAATCACCAGCCAACATGCTATTCGGGAGGGAACTCCGACTGCCCTGTGATTTGAAGCTTGGGAACAAGCCTGGTGAAGATCTTGCTGGAGAAGATTATGTCAGCACTCTCAGACGAATACTGGATAAAATCCATGTTCAAGTAAGACATAATATCCAAGATGCCAGTGACAGAATGAAGGAGAGCTACGACATCAAGGCCGAGAAGGGTGGTTACGATGAAGGCGATCGGGTTTGGTTATATAATCCACAACGTCGACGGGGCCTGTCTCCAAAACTTCAAAAGAATTGGGAGGGGCCATAGAAGGTGTTGAAGCGGACTAACGATGTAATATACCACATAAGGCGAACACCTCATACTAAGCCAAGAGTCGTACATTTTAATCGATTAGTACCATACTCTGGAGACAATAATGACGAAGCCGCTGACTTGCACCGATTAGATAGCCACTACAAGGAACTAACATTCGAAGATTTTATGGAGGAGTATTCTGGTTCGAGAAAAGCTCGATTTGGGGTGAACATCGAGAAACAGCAAGATGTGTTCACGGTGCCGCCAGACTACGCGCTTGCTTATTGCGTAGCCCGTGATTTGCGAATGGCCAAAGGAATTGCCAGAGAATTTACCGAGAGATTTGACAGAATCGAAAAATTAAGGCAGGAGGGACCAGATTGTGAGTCTCCAAATAATAAATGAAGAGCAGCCCATATTTTATTTGGTCGCGAAAGAACTGTCAAACCTGAAGCCAACCTGTCGTGCTTTATGGGACACCCTGGTCCACTTACGTGAAGAAATGTTACAAGAAGACATTTTGAAATTAGTAGTTCCAAAATTAGGTTGTGGATTGGAGCGTCTGGACCAGAGAATTGTAAGAAGCATGTTGGAAGTAATATTCCAACATACTGGTATGGAAATTCTGGCATGTAGTTACCGGTCCGAGTATTCTCTTACACCTAGGCAAGAGAGGACCGTGGACTGTTATTTCGATATGACGTCGCAATGTAACAAAGGCCTTACTTGTCGATTTCGTCAACGTTTGAGCAAACCAAAGCATGACATTATTCGGTACGAAACTTCATTTTTAAGAAGGGTGCAATGTGATAAGTCTCCGACGACACGTCATCAAATTTCTCGGATGTTCTAAAACAACACGAGAAGAGTCCGGGTGAACATCGAATATGCGAAAAATTTTCGCGTGAATATAAATAACACTCAAGAGGGATTTGATTCATTCAAGTCGGGTAGACGCCGCGTCGAGTTGATATTGTGCTAAATAAATGAACGTTGATATAAATATTGTGTAAATAAATATTGTTATACTTAGTTATTAGTTATTAGTATTAGTTTTAAGTTGATATTTAGTGTATTCTGTTTTTATTTTTAATATAGTGTGTGTTTAAATTACCGTTAGTTTTATTTGAGAACCCCCGAAAGAAATATTTTGCAATATAGTGACATTTGTTAACTGGAATGTAATAATTTTGTTAAGGTCTGCAATATATATGATGAACAACTTATATCTATCTGAGTGTTTTGAGTTGCGACATACTTTGTTATTACATGGAGATAAGATATGTATATGCATTTAAGCCGTTGAACTTCACTAGTTTTTTTTTATTTCGATTATTGTAATCTAACTTTTTATTAAAACAGTTGCCGCACCGACACCATTACAACAGTATAGTACCATGATTTTTCAATAAGAAAACGTGTAATTATTTAGGTATGTAGGTTCAAACACTCCTATGAGAGTTCTTTTATTTAATTCTCGGCCAGCACACGTTTCATGCTAACAATGTACATATATTGATTGCTGTTATTTAACTACATATAAGTAACTGATTAAGATTCATGGCATAGACGTGCGTACTAAACTATTGTTTATTATAACTTTATTGATTTGTATACACGCTTATCGTATATCTTTCCAGAATAAATTATAAATTGACACATATCGTTTTACTTAAAGAGTACGAGAGTGAATAAATAAATAATTTAAAATCCTTCATATAAGGTTTAACTTGAAAATTATAAAATTATTGACAATTTCTTTTTTTCCTACCAGTCTTGTTCATGAAAAAATATACAGACATGAATAATAAACCCCCAGGAGTATTATTATAGTTTACGTTTTGCACCATTTAATTTATTATTTATTAAAATAAGAGAAATATAAAAGAAGAAAGTATAAAAATAATATTTATTCCAATAGCTATCGTTTGTTTATTGTCAAAAAATGGAAGTAAATGTAGCTTTACATGTGAAATATAAACTCATTCAGAAATACAATATCGTTTCTCTAGTTTTTTAGTAGCTTGTGTTCTTCCCTTGTTTTGTTAACAATTCGTATATCCAATTTGGTGATGTGCTTAATAATTTTATTATCATATCTTGAGGTATTGTTCTCCATAATAATTTAATTTCTTAATTCTCGTATAGTTGCAAACTGCCTCGAATTCCTTGTCAAATAATGGAATGGTGTGTTACCGTTGAAATATTATATCTTGGCGTTCTAAGTCTTATAACGCTGTTATCTAGATTTGATTTTCAAAAATACTACGAGAGATGTCTTTATGTTGCATATAGCCTCATAGAGGGCGCTATTAATAAAACGTCAGGTGTCAAAATTAATCTCAATCTGTCGTTAACCTAAATCTAAAGTTTCATCAAGATACGGCAAGTGATTTAGTCATAGAGAATTCTTAAAGTTTATAAGTTGTCCGAAAAATGGAATTGAATCGAGAAAATTTTCGCGCAATAATTTTTTACAACTTTCGAAACAACAGTGTCTTACTGAGTTGGTTGCTGTTTTTGAAGATAAAGCATGACATCAATCGATAATTTCACGTTGGTACCATGAATTCCAACGCGGACGCACCACTATCAGCGACGATCCAAGGACAGGTTCGCCAAGAACAGCAGTCACCCAGAAAAACATTAAGGAAGATATATATGTGACATACCGTGAAATTGAGACATCCATGAGTACTTCAAGGACGTCAATCCAAACGATCCTACATGATGAACTGGATGTGAGAAAATTAGTTTCCCCGATGGAACCCGCATCTTTTATTCGAAGAGCAAAAGTCAGCTCGCGTTAATTAGTGCCAAACAATTTTGAGCCGGTTCAATGACGGAAACGTCTATGGCATTATGATGGCGATAAATCATGGATTTATTCCTATGAACCCGAAAATAAACGCCAATCCGCTGTTTGGGTGTTCCATTATGAATAGAATCCGACAAAAGTTATCCGTTCACGAAGTACGCCGAAAAAGATGGTCGTAAAGTTTGTCTCAAAATCATGTCATGCAGTTACAATTCTTTTGCAAGATCGAACAACGGTTAATTTGGCACACAACCGTTTTTTTGCCATAAATTATCGCCATGCACCGAGAAACTAGCCCACAACGGGCGAATCATCCTACATCATAACAATGCGAATTCACATACAGCTCGAAAAACAATTGAGTTTTTGGAGCAGTAAAACATCGAATTATTAGATCATCTACCGTCTTCTCCCGACCTAAGTCCCAACGATTTTTTTACGTTCCCAAAAACCAACTAAACGTGGTACACGATTTCAGTCGCCGGAAGAAGCGGTAGATGCCTTCAAACCGGAAATTTTGACTGTCCTAACTGAAGACTGGAATTAGTTTTTTAACAATTGGTTTGAACGAATGCAGAAGTGTATCTTTTATAGACAAAATTTGAAAAGCAATAAAGCACTTTGAGTCGATCCACTATAGCTATATGCAGGACTAAAAAGGCATCCCTCGTATATTACTGTTTGTTTCAAATGTTATTGCAGGCTATACCTTTACTGAACCGCCACCATTTTGGTGTCATCAAATTTTGTTTCTTTTCTGAAATCATCCACCTAAATTAAATATAATTGTTTTAGTTCACATTTAGTATTTATTTCTAGGTGTACGAATATTTTTGTAGCCTACTGTATATTGATTTTAAATTACTTTACTTTTTCAAAATAATTGCATTAAATTTTAAATAAATGAAACCATGGATGTAGTATATATGGATAGCAAAGCAGTGCATTCGATTGACTCCAACATTAGAGAGAGAAACTACCGAGTGAGATAGAGCTAGTACTGGCAAGAAAACGCGCGCTCCCTATTAAAATACATGGGTGATCGACCGGGACAGGTAAATATACATGCGGCATATAGGCTGTTTAACTGTAATACATTTATCAAGTTACTTTAAAAAAATATTCATGGATTTGTTTGTATCTTTATAAGATAAATATTTTGTTACTGAATTACAATTTTAATTTAATTTAAAGATGCGGTATACAGCATATATAGGGTACAGCTTTAAAAAAATCCGAAAGAGTATGAATTAAATGCACATGTATTTGTAGGATGAAATTAATTAAATAGTTACTGCAATAGAAAACACATGGGTAGTAAACCAACTTGATTTAATAACGATTTAATTTTATTTTTCATTCTTCTTGTTTTTAAACTTAAATAACACACCTTATATTTTCACAAACAATAGTATATTAACTATACGAGGGAAGATCAGTACGTACCCGTGTTTGAAGACAGGTGGCGCTGCTGAGGGAAGTTGGCATTACCGTCGTGTACTACCATCTGTCAGACAACACCATAATAAATTTCAGACTGATTCATAGGTTAGTTTTTATTTGGCAGTCAGTTGTATCACACGTGTTTCGTGTTTCTCGATAAAATGGAAAAAGAGCAATATCGATCCGTAATTCGCTTTTTATTTTTGGATGGAAAAACATGCGAAGAAATAAAAGTTGGATGCTGTCTATGGGGACCCTTCACCATCTATGACAACCGTAAGATATTGGTTCAACGAATTTAAACGTGGTCGTACATCTGTTTTTGATGAGGAGCGCCCAGGCCGCCCGGCAGACGTGGTTACCGAGGAAATCGTTGAAAAGGTCCACGACATGATTCTCGCTGGTCGCCGAACGAAAGTGCGCGAAGTAGCAGAGGCCGTAGGCGTGTCGTACGGAACGGCAATTAATATTTTACATGATAAGTTATCGGTGAGAAAGGTGTCGGCCCGATGGGTGCCGCGATTGCTTACGGTGGACAACAAGCGGATACGGTTGTCAATGTCGAAGCAGTGTTTGGACCTCTTTAAGAGAAATTCGCAGGAGTTTTTGCGTCGAGTCGTCACCGTTGATGAAACCTGGATCCATTATTATACGCCAGAGTCCAAGCGACAGTCAAAACAATGGATTTTTCTGGGTGAATCTGCTCCGAAGAAGGCAAAGACGGTCCCATCGGCCGGAAAGGTCATGGCCACGATTTTTTGGGATTCCAACGGAATAATCCTCATAGACTTTTTGCAGAAAGGAAGAACGGTCACGGGGCAGTACTACAGTGAATTATTGGACCGATTCGATATAAAATTGAAGGAGACACGGCTCCATTTGGCTAAGAAAAAAGTGCTGTTTCACCACGATAATGCACCAGCACATTCATCCAGAATTGTCGCGGCAAAGTTGCATGAACTGCACTACGAATTGCTGCCGCACCCACCGTACTCGCCTGACTTGGCTCCCTGCGACTTCTTTCTGTTCCCCAACATGAAAACGTGGCTCGGGGAAAAAAGATTCAGTTCAAACGAGGAGGTTATCGTCGAGACAGAAGCGTATTTAGCAGAGTTTGACAAATCGTATTTTTTGGAGGGGTTAAAGAAATGGCAGAAACGTTGGGAAAAGTGTATTGTACTAAAAGGTGATTACCTGATTACGTTGAAAAATAAATAAAAAATTTGTGAAAAACTTGCGTCTTCTTTCCTAACACGGGTATTTATTGATCCACCCTCGTATGTACATTTCATGTGCACTGCACACATCGTCAGTAGGTACTATTTTACTAGAAATACTAGAAATAGTAACTACTGACGATGTGTGCAGTGCACATGAAATGTACTTATAGTTAATATACTATTGTTTGTGAAAATATAAGGTGTGTTATTTAAGTTTAATAGTGTAATAATTTCACAAGTGCTCAACATATACGACTACTTCTAGTTTTTGTTTCAAAGTATTTAACTTTGTGTTTCAGTTGCAAATTAATTGCATTTTTGCGAAGTAATGTAAATGTAAATATTGCCCTCTACATTTTACGACGCTGATTATTCGAATTTTTTTAAAAGAAAAAATTTCGCCCGGCTGAATTTTTTCAATTAAAAAATTCGAATAATTAGTGTCGTAAAATGTAGAAAGAAATATTTACATTTACGTTTCAATGTTTTAACTACTTTCTGAGATGTTAACCAATATTTTTTTTCTTTTTATGAGATCCTCTAAATGTTGTGTCCCTCATAATCTCTAAAGTAGTGTGGTTCTGTTCTTTTCTTACAATATAAGGTTTATATTTTGTATAATTGATAATATATTTACTAGTTACCTTTTCCAGGCGCGGCTCGTGATGACGTATTTGGGAGTGCATGTACAATGATGCGGGTGCTTCGTGTATTCTCGTGTACTAACTAGCGTTTTCTTAGTAAACACCGAAAACACACGAGACACTCGCATCATTGTACATGCACTCCCAAATACGTCATCACTAGCCGCGCCTCTTTTCCTCTCATTAAAATTTTTCGTTTAGATACATTGGGAGCTTGAAACCTCAACAACCAATTCTACCACAGGTGCTTAAAATCTTGTATTTTGTGTTTCCTCAATTTCTCTATTGTGTAGCTCTTGAATTTCGTTTCCACTTTCTGTGTTTGAAGTGCGTACAATGACTTGTCTAGATTTAAAATTCGTTGGTATAGAACCTTTCTTCAAGATTCTATTGCAATGGAAATTTATTTCGAATCATTTGCACTAAAATGGGTACTACAACTACAAATTACTGGCTGTTTTTGAAGATTCAAAATCTTTTCTTTTTAATGTTATAATCCATTTTTTTCCGTAACAGTGGATCACAAGGGAATCTACAAATTTAAAATAACGGGTGTTCAGAAACATTCGAAGTCAAAGTAGTCCTTGAAAATATGAAGTCTTGTCTGAGATAGATTGATTTTTGACAGACAACAGTTGACATTTAATAATTATTACAAATCAGATACTTAAGTAAAGATATACGATTTTTTGTTCAGAGCCCACTTGACTTCGAATGTTTCTGAACACCCGTTAGATGCTAATATAATATAAAAATGTAAAAATAAGTACACCTACCTGTTACTATTTTTAACAAAACGGTTTGGGCAACCGTAAGTGGAACACGAAATCATCATCTTTTGCACGAACTACAACGCAAAATAAAACTACTACTGCTTATATTAATGATAGATACATCCAGTTGTAACTTTACTTCATACAATTTCACCACGTGCTTAAAATAAAACTGATTTAACTATTCAACATTTTTCACTGTCAGAATACGAACTCCGAATGTTTTGCCAGTACTAGCTCTATCTCGCTTACAATTTTCTCTCTCTAATGTTGGAGTCAATTCGTAATACGCGCACATCTGGTATACAAAAAAAATCATAATGATGACGAAGCAGTCAAAAATGTTAACTGAATTCTTTTTATAATTGTATATATTAACCTTTTAGCAGGGACGCCTTTTCTAAAATGATTCTCTTCCTGTACGTGTTTTTAATATTAATTTTTTTTTTCAATTTGGATTATTTTTTCCCAAGAATAATAATGGAAGTGACTTGTAAAAGTACTTTTTAAATATTTTGTAGTATTACGGCCGGTATTATGAACGTATTTAAAAGGACATTTATATTAAATGGCATTTAAAAGTAACGCAAGTGTATTATCAACATGTTTAAAAGAACATTTAATTCTAAAAACGCATTTAAACCTAAATGCCAAAGTATTAAAAATTAATTAATTAACGCATTTGTAATGTGTATTTATGTATATACATATTTGTATGTACTTCTCAGATACCTATACTTACATAACCTCGAAATTTCTCTGTACTTACATCCATTTTAGGATAGGCTATATACTTGTTTAATATTAATTTTTCTGCGTGGAAATTTTCAAAATTTTTATATAAACTCATGTTCAAAATTAACGCACCACTCAATGTTTCTGATATATTTTCTTAAATTTTTGTATTTTCTAAAAATTTTTGATTTTATCTTAACATAAATCTAGTAGCTTTTATTTCACTGTAATGTTGGATTCTGCTGTTGTCCCTCGGAGATTGTATAAGGACCACGCTACTAATCCTTGCTGCACAACAACTTCGCGACGGATAACGTACTACTTGTATTTCTTTTAAGCGTTGAGAAATAATACTATTTCTTCTTTACAACTAACTTTATTTGAAATTAAATAGTTAACAGAGTTTTACTTAGATTGACTAAGGAGTTAGAGAAATTACGACTTAAGCGTTTTACAGACATTCATTAACTGACTTTTTGGTTTCAGATTTTCAAGAGGGTAAGTTACAATTCTACACCCACCACTAGTTGGTAGGGTGTTATCGTGAAAATATGATTGGTTAGAAGCATCGTACGATTCCACATTTTGCATTTCTTAGAACAATATCATCTACTGTAAGGAGCAGGAAGTTGATAATTGGAAACATCGATACATTGCTTCTAACACCAAAATTAAAATGTGTGTAACATAGATTAGAGTTATCGAAAATACAATATTAAAGTACGACGGTCAACTATGACCATCGGGGTGTCTGCAATGATAGATAACGCTTACGCTACCCTTAGAGTATGGTAATCTATAGAACGTTAACACAGACAGGAAATACTAGTGACACATTCTAAGAGCCGGTCAGGCTGCTTTTCATGATAACATTATAAAGATTTACATACTAACAATTCACGCATTAATATATATATATATATACTGATCTTAATTTATATTAACAAGGTTTAAAATATATCAAGCGATACATAGCTTCTTATACTACTAGAACCTAAAATAAAATGTGTAAATAGAGATACGTACATATAATACTTAAGTGATATTAATCAATGTCTAATTTTGCACTAAATTACATATGTGTGGGTATACAACAGTAAAATAATTTTGACATTTTTTTGTGAAAAAAAGCCGAAAGTTAATGTCAAGTTTTATTTCTTGAGTCGTTGAAGTTACAGTTCAAGCATCATTTAAGTTTTAATTACGCGTTTGTTAATTTTTTTTCACGTGTATAGAATTTAAGTTAATAGAGTTTAAAGTCATGAACCGACCAATGATGAATGTGCAACAGCTTTAACTATGTTAGAAGAAGGACATACAATGTCTTATGTAGCTAATTTGCTGGGCGTTAATCATTCGACAGTCAGTCGAATGGTTAGAAGATCTGGCGAAGCCGAATCGCGCTCAAGAAGATATGGTCAAGGTAGAAAACGACTCACAAGTGCGAAGAGATTATCGTTTTTTGCAACTGCAAGCTTTCAGAAATAGGCGAATAACAAGCACAGAACTCAGTAACCAGTTTGAAGCGGTTAGAAATGAGTTTCTGCTTTAACTGTAAAAAGAAGGTTGAGGGAAGCAAAATTGAATAGTAGCAGGCCTGCAGTTGGACCATTACCGCAGCACACAGAGTACAAGAGATTTGACAGAAATCATGCAGATTGAACAGTTGAAGATTAGAAAGGAGTTTTGTTTTCGGACGAGACAAGAGTAAGTTTAGAATTACCACATTATCGCGAAAGAGTATGGCAAAGAACTAGAGAAAGATATTATGACAGCACAATCTCTCAGAGCGAACCCTTTGGTGGTAGATCAAGAATATTCTGGGGAGCCATTTGTTTTTCCGCCTGCACAGAGTTAATTCGCCAAAGGTCAATGAATGCTGAATACTACCTGTGGAACGGCACCATGTAATGCCTTTTGCGCAATTTATAAGGCATTATTTCATTTTCATACAGGATAATGGGAGGCCCCACATCGCTAGACAAGTTTTGGGTTACTTATAAGAGGTTAATATTCAAGTCATGAACTGGCCACCACGAAATACAGATTTAAATCCAATAGAGCAAGCACATATGGTATACTCTAAAAAGATCAGTAAAGCGACATCTACCAGCTCCTATTAATCTCCAGGAATTAGAACAAGCCGCTTCCTTCGAGTGGGATAATATTCTCCAACAAGTAATCCATAATTTGATAGTGACCTCACTGTTATATGCTATGTAATTAAACAACCGTTCATTTCAATAACATGTTTATTACTGCTACAACCAACATACATGATTTATAACTATCTCATAGTTACCAACCCTCCATCCCTTTTCCTTAAAGATTCAGCCTCTGAGGTGGCCTAACTAATCTACCTGAAGATGTCATTTTTCCATATGACCCCACTGTCTCCTCAGAGTCTGCATCATCACTAATCTCGTGTGGATACTTTTTCCATCGTCCACACTATCATCTAATTCTACATAATATTTTATATTCTCATATTCCCTTTCCTTTCGAGAAGGTGAAAATGAAGAACGATTCTCTTTATTTTTATTTGACTTTATGAATTTTCTGTTTCTTGTAAAAACTTTCTCGTTATTCATTTTTACCCTGTATGTTCTATCCCGCATCTTTCCTATTACAATTGCAGGCAACCACAAAACTTTCGGTGCCAGTTGCACTGTTACATGAGTTCCTATCTTAAGAGGTTCCAACTCTTTTACATTTCTTTTATAATACTTTCGACAAGTTTTTTGCTTATGATCTAAGGATGTGTTAAAATTTGTTAAATTGATTTGTTGAGGTTTGAAACTACAATTTTGTAATGGCAATATTGTTCTGAGTTTGCGTGACATTAAAATTTCAGCTTGAGAGTAATTTTTGTCAATTTTCATGTTTCTATACAAAAGTAAAGCCAAATGAATATCTTTGTTATCCTCTAGGGTTTTTCTAAAGAGCCTCTTTGCCGTCTGAACATTTCTCTCAGCCATCCCATTAGACTGAGAATAAGTTGGCGAACTGAGAATGTGATCAAACTCCCATTCTCTCGAAAATGCTTTAAATTGCCTAGAGGTGAATTGAGGACCCCATCTGATATCAACGTAAGTGGTATACCATGTCGCGCAAAGATAGTTTTTAAACATTCTATCACGTGCAAGCCAGATATGTATTTAGAGTAGTAGTCTATGACTAAAAGATATTTTATACTTTTAAGTTCAAAAAGATCACATCCTAACATATTCCAAGGTAATTTTGGGATGCTGTGACTTATCAATGGCTCTGACAGCTGTGAATTTGAGTATTTTGTGCAAATACCACAGTTCAGAACTGTTTGTTTAATATTATTCGTCATGTTAATCCAAAAGAGTGATTCTGTGGCTAGTGAAAGACATTTATTAATACCCATATGATTATAATGAATCTTGGAAATCATCTCTTTCTGCAGAGTTTTGGGATCTAAAAGTGCCTTATTTTTAAAAATCAAGTCATCAATGATTGTTAATTCACTCTTGTATTGATTGTATTTTTTAATGTTATTAGGCAAGTGTTTAATATTTTTAGGCTAGCCACCTAATATGATTTCCTTTAGGACTTGTAATTCCCTCTCTGCATTTGTGTGTTCTTGAAATTCTTTCCATTTGTTTTTTGTAATATTAATTTCTGAAATTATCATGCATACATGACTGAAAATTTCATTGTCAAAACTAATGGTCTTCTTTTCACTTAAATGAGCGCGTGATAGAGAATCCGCAATTATTAACTCTTTACCACGTTTGTATATGACGTCTATGTCATATTTTTGTATTTGTAGCAACATTCTTTGTAAGCGTGCTGGGCATTTATTTAAAGGTTTCTTGAAGATATTTATTAAAGGCAAATGGTCTGTTTCAACCACTACCCTCTTACCAAAAATAAATTGGTGAAACTTCATTAGTCCAACCACAATAGCCAAAAGCTCTTTTTCTATCTGCGCATATCTACATTGCGTTTCTGTAAATGCCATTGAAGCATATGCACATGGTAAATTATTTTGTAATATAACTGCACCGCAACCTGACTTGGACGCATCCACTGACACTATTGTTTTTGAATTTACGTCATAAAATTGCAAAACTGGTTTATTTGTTAAAATATCTTTAATATTATCAAAAGCTGCTTGATGCGTCTCATGCCATTCAAATTCAACGTCTTTTTTTGGGAAGTTCTCGCAAAGCTAAAGTTTTGTCTGAAAATTTATCAATGAATTTACTTACGTATGTTAATAAACCAAGTAGACTCTGTACGTCCTGTTTACTTGCAGGTCGTGGCATTTCTGTAATGGCTTTTATTTTTGAATCATCTGGACCAATTCCACCTGCTGAAATTATATGACCTATGTATTTGACTTGTGATTGGCCAAATTTACATTTCTGCAAGTTGAACTTAACATTATGTTTTCTTGCTAGGTCTAATACCTTTAAAAGTCTTTTGTCATGCTCCGTTTTAGACGTGCCCAAAACAATTAAATCGTCTATATAAGTATCTGCCCCTTCCATATCAAAGATTTCTCGAAATCTCGCCTGAAAAACTTCAGGTGCAGACCTTATTCCATACGGAAGCCTAAGAAATTTATATCTTCCATATGGAGTGCCAAAAGTGCATAATTGTGAGCTAGTCTCATCAAGAGGTATTTGATAAAAACCCTGTGTAGCATCAAGGGTACTAAACAATTTTGCATTTGCTAATTTACTTGTTATTTGATCAAGTGTTGAAATTTTACAGTATGCTCTCTTTATTGCTATATTTAGATCACGGGGATCCAAGCAAATACGTAACTTATTATCAGGCTTTTTTATCCAGGACAAGCGCATTCACCAGTCCGAGGCACCCCTTACTTTCTCAACTATTTTTAATTTTTCGAGTTCATCTAAACTTTCCTTAAGGGCACCCAGGAGAGGCATAGCTACCTTCCTAGTCGGATGCACTACCGGTTTGACACTCTCATCTATTTCAATGTGATATGGTACCCCTAAACATCCTATACCAGAGAATAAGTTTTTGTAATTTTTAATTAAATCAGAGTATTCCTGAGCATTGGATTCAACACTGTCAATTTTCATTACTAAATTTAAGTTTATGCTCGATTCAACCCCTAAAATTGCTTCTGTATTTGAATTTACAATATAAAAATTCAATTTATGTGAATTGTTATTTCTTTTATATTGTATGATGAACTACCTAGAACATTTAATTTATCCCCTGTATAAGAATGTAACCTCGTATCTGATCTGCAAAGAGCATCTTCAGAAAGCCCCAGGGATTTGAACACTTTAAATGGTAGAATATTAGCCATAGCCCCTGTATCAATTTTTAATTTAACTGTCCTATTATTAATTTGCAGGTAGGTCCACCACTGATTATTATTATTAGTATCAGTTTTATTAATTACTTTTTCAGTTACACTACCTACATAAGAAAATTATTCAGAATAATTGAAACATAAATGAGTAGGTAAACCCCACCAGTTTTATATAATACAAAGGTATTTTTAATAATATAAAATATTATTAAAAAACTGGTGTGAAGAACACAAATACAGTTCACCATTAATTTTTTTTTTTTATTAATATTTTTGTGAAACTGTCCGAACATATCCCTCCCCAGAGACGTAGATACGTATTTCGCCTTTCTACAGGCTCATCGGTACGCCCCTGCTGGAGAAAGGATATTCTCAGACACATTCACAAAAAAGAACCACATCGCTACATCACAGAAATTATCCAGACCGGGCGTAGAAGTAAATACAGCGCTGCCTGTTGTCAGGCAGCCGAAGTACCTCGCCCCGTCCACATAACCAATGTGAAGTAACGACGCCCTTCCAAAGGTGGCACAGCCAATCTCTCTAGAAACTGCATTTTGTTTGTGTCTTCACTTATACTACGGACTAACCACATTTGTAATGTATCAGAATAATTGAAACATACATGAGTAGGTAAACCCCACCAGTTTTGTATAATACAAAGGTATTTTTAATAATATAAAATATTATTAAGGGATATGTTCGGACACGTTCACAAAAAATATTAATAGTGAACCTGAATGTGTCTGAAGATATCCTTTCTCCAGCAGGAGCGTACCGATGAGCCTGTAGAAAGGCGAAATATGTATCTACGTCTCTGGGGAGGGATATGTTCGGACACGTTCACAAAAAATATTAATAGTGAACCTGTATTTGTGTTCTTCACACCAGATTTTTAATAATATTTTATATTATTAAAAATACCTTTGTATTATACAAAACTGGTGGGGTTTACCTACTCATGTATGTTTCAATTATTCTGATACATTACACATGCGGTTAGTCCGTAGTATGAGTGAAGACCCAAACAAAATGCAGTTTCTAGAGGGATGAGTGTGCCACCTTTGGAAAGGCGTCGTTACTTCACATTGGTTATGTGGACGGGGCGAGGTACTTCGGCTGTCTGACAACAGGCAGCGCTGAATTTACTTCTACGCCCGGTCTGGATAATTTCTGTGATGTAGCGATGTGGTTCTTTTTTGTGAATGTGTCTGAGAATATCCTTTCTCCAGCAGGGGCGTACCGATGAGCCTGTAGAAAGGCGAAATACGTATCTACGTCTCTGGGGAAGGATATGTTCGGACACGTTCACAAAAATATGAATAGTGAACCTGTATTTGTGTTCTTCACACCAGATTTTTAATAATATTTTATATTATTAAAAATACCTTTGTATTATACAAAACTGGTGGGGTTTACCTACTCATGTATGTTTCAATTATTCTGATACATTACACATGCGGTTAGTCCGTAGTATGAGTGAAGACACAAACAAAATGCAGTTTCTAGAGAGATTGGCTGTGCCACCTTTGGAAGGGCGTCGTTACTTCACATTGGGTATGTGGACGGGGCGAGGTACTTCGGCTGTCTGACAACAGGCAGCGCTGTATTTACTTCTACGCCCGGTCTGGATAATTTCTGTGATCTAGCAATGTGGTTCTTTTTTGTGAATGTGTCTGAGAATATCCTTTCTCCAGCAGGGGCGTACCGATGAGCCTGTAGAAAGGCGAAATACGTATCTACGTCTCTGGGGACGGATATGTTCGGACACGTTCACAAAAATATTAATAGTGAACCTATATTTGTGTTCTTCACACCAGATTTTTAATAATATTTTATATTATTAAAAATACCTTTGTATTAGAAAATTATTGTCTAAATTGCTTTCTGTAATAGAATTTACAGTTTCATTAACTTCACTAACTCTATTCGTCTTATAATTAGTCACAGTCTTTTTCTTTTTAAAACATACAATAGCAAAGTGATTTGGAATTTTACAGAAAGTACAAGTTTTACCAAAAGCTGGACATTTGTTTATAAAATGTTCTTTCTTACCACACTTATTACAATTCTTTACCACATTTGTCGAATTTTGTGCTTTTTTCTTATATACTGCATCAATTCCTTTTTTAGATGTACTTCCTTGCCCCATTACTTGACTTCGCACTCTTGCAGACTCCATAACCTGGCATAACTCGACTGCTTTTTCCAAAGATAACGTATCATCCTGCAGTAACCTTTCACGAATAGTTTCACTTCTTATTCCACATGTTATCATAGTGACATAGTGATGTTATCATAGTGACAATTAAACTATCCTGGAGCGTGTCCAACTTGCATCTACTAGCTTTCTTCTTTAATTCCACTATGAAATCTTCTGTATTTTGTCCTTCCTCTTGTCTATACGTAAAAAATTTGTATCTTTCATAGGAGATATTTTTTTTCCCTATGAAGTGTTCTTCAAACTTCAGTATTAGTGGTTGTAATTTGTTTTTTTCCTCCTCTGTGAGTTTAAACGTTGTGTATATTTTAAATCCATCATCTCCAATATAATGTAGGAGCTGTGCACATTGCATTTTTTCATTTTTTTTTTGTATACTTCTGAAGCAACTAAATAATTCTCAAAACGAGCTCTCCATAATTTCCAATTCTCCGACATATAGCCTCGCATACACAGCGGCATAACACCTCGATTATCGCCCATTGTAATTGCTAAATTATTATTTAGCCTGAAATTGACTGCGCCATGTTATATGCTATGTAATTAAACAACCGTTCATTTCAATAACATGTTTATTACTGCTACTACCAACATGATTTATAACTATCTCATAGTTTCCAACCCTACACTCTCCACGGCGAATACAAGCAGTTATCAGAGCTAGGGGCGATGTCATGCGTTCTTAACTTTCATTCTTTTGTTGCATTTTTTTTATTTTTAGAATTTTTTACGATTTTCAATAATATCGATTTGTTTCTGAATTTGTCTTTGAAAGAATTTATGAGTTTATTTTCAAAATTGGTTGGGATTTTTTAAAGAGAATTTTATTGCTGTATGAATCTTTTACTTCTTGCAAATATTTCTAATATATTAATGAAACTGCTAAATACATGCTGCTAAGTACATGCTGATTACAGTATACAAAACTATGTACATCAATTAAAAACCATTTTCAACTAAAATTCTTGTTCTTAACTTTGAATTAAAAGCAACACAAACCAATGCGAAGCCAAGCACAAACTGTTCAAATGTGCTAAATTCGTATATTTCTAAATATCACATTTAGTTAAATCCTGCTTAAATTCATTTCATTATACAAAACCCCTAATTTAAAGGACACTTAATTTAAATGTCTTTTAACTAAAACTACTTTCAATATCAGTTGATAATACCGACCGTTTGTGTAGCAGTATTTGCCGTGGCTTTTTAAACCTAGATAGAGTAAAGTTTGTCTTTTCGGTTTCTTAAATAAAACTAACGATAACTTTAGACACACACTATATTAATAATAAAACGAATAAGAATATAAAAACTAATTACTAACAATAAGCACATTTATGTGTTTGTAGGTATTTATGTTCACTCCGCGATGCTCTGGTATTGAATGGTCGCCATCCCTTCCTCGACGGCTTAAATATTTTTTCTCGAGCGCTCTACCTGCATCGAGAAAACGCCAGAGGTATGACGCGCGACGCGTCATCGGATGAGTCATCACAATATTAGTTCAAAGACGAACATTTGTACTTCTTTTTACTAACTAATAACTTAGTCCGTGTTTACTACTTGATTATATTGTGGCAATACTTTTTAGACATAAAACAACTATCTATGTATACCAGGGTCGTAAATCAATTTTTTGACATTGCGAAGCTATGTTTGGAAGTAGCCAATATCCTTTTTTCTCTTTATACACATGCTATTAGTTTGATTGATAAGAGGGGTTAAGACAGCTATTCCACTGTATATTAAACATACAGGAGGGACAGCTAGTCTATTTTGGCCTGCAGTTTCTGAGGGCGCATGTGTGAAATTGGCGGTCCTTCAACAGTTGACTGACAGGTGTCGACAGAACATAGAAAAGAAAAATTCTACGCAAACAACGTATTTATATTGTATACAATTGACAACAAGATATATTAGTTTCTATGTCACTTATATTTATATTTTCAAATAAGATATCAAGTAATGTTAACGAAAATTAATAAATAATATTACGGGGATAGCAACATTTAAATTTGAAAACGTCCAGTATCAATGTGACCAACCGTATATTTTATTTAGAAATAAAACCGAACTTTCAAATTAAATCATTTAAATTTATTAATGTAAAATATTGTTTTGTGTATTGTGTTTGTTGTTGTGTATATAAACTTGACTTACTTCTATATTTTGTTGAAAACAGGACTATTTTAATTCTTATGTTTATTTTCCACGCAAAAACCTCAATTTTATTGGAAGTATTGGTGGTAAAATCTTATTGGGATTATCTTTACTCTATAATTGTAGTATATTTTAAATGTATTTTGTCTGTTGGACAAGAAAGGTCTTTTTATTAATAAAAATATGCGTATCGTGTTATTATTTTGTGACATTGGTTTGGTATTTTCTTAATTTAGAGATGCTAAAATTATGCCAGTATGAAAGCGTAAAACACATTATCATTATAAATATAATTGTTCATTGTATTAGTAATCTCTTAACATTTCTTGCATGTATGCATTATAATTATATAAAAAATCCCAAGATAAATTGGTTATAAAAAAAATATAGAGCTAAATTACCTCTTTCTTGTTCAATTCAATTAAATGGAATGTTATATATTTTAGTTTAAATATATAACATATAGGTAGGTCTACCACTCAATATTTCCAACTATTTGTCTGCCAACCAAAAATATGATAATTTCCACTTTTACATAGCGACATCTAGTATTATAAATCGGAAGGACCGCCAATTCGTCCACCATTTTGATTATAAAGTCTGCTGCACTACGAACATCAAAGCTACCGACGGCAGCTGTCCCTACTGTATGTTTAATATACCGTGGCTATTCTATGTATAAATAGAATAAACAGATGTGCAGTTGCACGGCATATATCCCTACTTGCGTGTAAATGTAAGGGGGAGGAACCTACTTTGCTATTTCTTTCTCCTTACTTGGGAAAATAGGGAAATCTATTTCATTCTGATACATAGGATAACTCCAATGTTAGCACTTAAATTTCTATACCCTAGTATAAACTGAGGTGCAAAATTAACCGGAATTTTTGGAAATATTTCGATGTTGCGCATGAATTGTGCGTATGTAATTGTTGACTGAATTGTTGTTTTTGAAAGGTGAAAACAAAAAAGGCACATGGGCCCAGAAGAAGTTGCGCAAGCTGTTGCTTTAAAAAATTACGGACAAAGTGTGCGTTACATCTCAAACGCTCTAGAAATTTCCGGAAGTACTGTCTCAGATGACCTACAAAAGTTTCGGGAAACAGGAAAGTACACCACAAGGTCGGGATAAGGTAGACGAAGACTAACAAAAACATCCAAGATCGGTTTCTTCGAATGCAGGCGTTACGCACAAGTCAACAATTTAAAGTAAAATAAAATCTTAATAGTGGTCACAATTCTCCTTATATATTGTAAGAGCGTAAATATCCACGACTGCTTTAAGAAGAGTACAAAGGAAAATATGCAAGGAACAAAATATTAAAAACCTATGCAATAACATAGAATTTCACACTAACCTTAACTACATTGCAAGTAACATTATACATCACAATCATGAACAAACTCTTGGACTGTTTGGGTATTTCCAATAATATATGTCTATTACGTGTATGATAATGGTGATTCTCATTTAATTTTCTGAAAATATTAAAATTTTGCTTAACATAAATAATTTATAAATATATGCACATGCCAATGTCATAATTAGGGACCGGACACGAGAGGCCCATGATTCATCGCCCACGGACGTACTTTGAAAATTTGTATTTTTAAGGAGTTTGTTAAGTTTATTTATATAATTGGATTCCAAACGGGTGGTGATCTATAAAATACGAAATACATTTTTATTTGTTCATTTTGTAGTTTTTTTGTAGTTTGTAGTAAAGGAGTATTAATATTAACTAGCAATACTTTCTCAAGGTTCTCTTCTGTAAAATTTGTTCTCTTTGAATAGGTGCATACTGGAAATATTCTTTTATTTCAGCGTATTTAGCAGTTAGATTTTGAGGCATTGTCCCCATATACAATTGCCGCAATGTTATTAAATCTCGATTTCTATTAAAAACTGCGTCTACCTCTTGCCGAAGGCCACATCCAAAGTCAAATATTTTTCAAATTATTAATAGCCACATCTAATGTGGTTAATCCATTTAATTTGAAATTTTGATTTTCAAAATAAGTGATTAGTTTTGGCAAATTTCCAAAGTGTTCCTGAAGAAAGTATAACTGATTTTTTAAATTTGGAATTTGTATTAGCTCCTTGCACTCAGAAATACTTCGAGCATCGTCATTTAAACATGTAACGAAATTTTGTAAACTATCGAAATTCTCTGCATAAAAACTAGTAGCTTCCAACCATGTTCACCATCTAGTTATTACTGGAGAGTGAGGCAGTGACAAAGATGGGAAGTTTTTCCCTGGAAAGAGCTACTCCCAATATGGCAACTGTTTACAAAAGAATTTCTTCCTTTGGGCTACATTCATACCGTCCTTACTTTCGGCTTCCATTAACACCTCCGGTGCTTTGCTGAAAACATTTTTAAAAGCGGATACAAGTCTATCAACTTCCGGAAATGTGTCTCTGATATATTCACAGATTCTGTGGAAAGCATGTGCTACACAAGTAATATGCAGCATAGGATATGTTTTCTTTAATAGTCTGCCTGTTTTTAACATATATGCACCACTGTCACTGACAAGTAAAAGCATTTTTTCTTTGTACCTGTCGTCCGAATGAAGCATTTGGTGCATATTCTCGTAAATGGTTTTAGCTACTATTTCCGCATCAACTGTATTTATAACTTTCGTTGCTATTACATATGCGTTATATGGAATAGTTGGATGTAGTACATCAGCTACAACATTTACCACACAGCGTCCTAATATATCGACAGTTTCGTCGGCACTTATCCATAGGTACTGATTTGAAAGATGGCTTCTAATGCGTTCTACTGCTTTCGTGTAGCACTTAGAAACAGAATATTTGCGTAAGGTGGATTCACCAGAAATGTTTTGAAGGTGGGATTTTTAAGTTTATTTAATGGAATATTTGCCGCCATTGAAGTTTCACAGAGTTCTTCGTTAAAATTGTCAGATTCCAGCGTATATAATTTCTGTGTGTGTTTGCGATGCTAAGGGACGTTTTACGTGCGATTTCTTGGAATTTTTTAACGATATTTTACAGACTTTGCAATAAATTTCGTAATCACTGGCAATGGGCATACAATCAGTTTGACCCTTAATCCAACTCGCCATTGTTTCACGATGCCATTCTCGACGTTCCATATCACATCTGAAAAAGTAACTTAAACAATGTTCTAGATCTAAATAAATGAAAATTAAAAATGTATGCGTACATTATTGAAACTTAACGAAATTCACTGGACACTTACGGTCAAAATAATTGGGAGAAGTATGTAATTAACAGTTAAAACAATGAAAAAATAAACTAACTCACCGTACTTTATTTATCTTAGGAAATATAAACTAATAAATAAAATAAATTATAAAAACTCCTCACGCTTCTATGTACGCCCATGAAGAAAAGACTATACACATTATATTAATAATAAAACGTATAACAATATAAAGCTAACTATTAACAACAATAAGCAGATTTATGTATTTATATTTATGTAACTTTAATCCGCGATGATTCGATATGGAATGGTCTCAATCCCTTCTTCGGCGGCTTTTATATCGTGGCTTATATTTTCTCGATGCATGCAGAACGCTCGAGAAAATGCCAGAGGTATGACGCGCTACGCATCGTTGGATGAGTCATCACAATATTTATTACAAGTTACTAGCAACGACGTGTCATCCGCATACATCACCATTTTACTGTTTGGCGCATCACTTACATAAATTATGTAAGGAAGCGATCCCAATATACTACCTGGGGTACTCCTCTCCCTATTTCACTTACATTCGATTTCATTCCCTTTACTTCCACATAGCTTGAGCAGCCCTCCCAATAACTCTGAAACCAGTCCAAGGCCAAACCTCTGATACCACATCGAGCTAATTGTTCTAATAAAATTTTATGATTTACTCAAGCAAATGCTTTACTCAAGTCTATAAATACTCCTACACATGTCGTCCTGTCTCTAAGTTGTTGTACACATCATCCGAGAATGCTGTTACTGCGGATATAGTCCTTTGCGTAAATCAAACTGTCTTTCATTCAAAATATTATTTTGCTCTAGGAATTTTGTCAATCTATTTATTAGCTACTACTTTTTCTATAATTTTGGAAAATACGCTCAACGAAGAAATAGGCCTATAGTTACTTACAAGGTGTCTGGATCCCGATTTGAAAACCGGAATTACTTTCGCAACTTTTAAGTCACTAAGAAATGAATTTATTTATTATAACCGCCAGTGGAATAATAATTCCATCCAAGCACCTCTTTATGAGAACCGTGCTAATACCATCCCGTCCCGATGAATACGTATTATTAAGCCACAACTATTCGAATCTCATCTTCATCAGTTGGAAACAAGAAAAATGTTTTATCATTTTGTTTTATATGAGATAAGCCTACCGTTTTTCTATTTGCATCAATTATATTATTTGTAACTGAACTGAAATACTCACCAAAACAATTAGCTACCTCCAGCAGATCTCTATATTCCTCCTTGACATTTACAGACAAAACAATGTTGTTCTTCACATCCTTTTCCTTATTTGCATTTTTTTGAATTATTTTCCAAACTGCTTTGCTTTTATTCATAGAGGATGCTATTATATATTGTTATTGTGAATTAACTTGGCTCTTCTCATAACCTCTCTATATACCGCTTTATATTATAATAAATCTTAATGTTGCTATGTCCACCCAAAGTCATAATGTACAATTCTTTAAGCCGTTTTGATGACACTCTAATTCCATTAGTTATCCACTGATTATTTGCTCTCTTTTTATTTGTTTAGAAGAACATGTAACGCCTTTTGCACCATTTGTTGGCGAAAATTTTCGTTTAATGCAAGATAATGCACGTCCACGCATTGCAGGGGTCACGCAGGCTTACTTAGAAGAAATTGGCATTGCGTTGTTGTCATGGCCACCACTTGACTTGACCTGACTTGAATTCGATGGAATATACATGGAACATTTTGGGACGACGTGTTCACCGCACACTGTGGCGTTTCCGGCGTTAGACAGATTAGAATAAACGCTAACAGCGGAATGGAACCAAATTCCTCAAGAGGAATTGGCCATTTTGAAATATAAGCTACTGAGTTTATTTTATTTTTTGTTTTGACATCAAAATAATATTTTTTTATTACCAATTTATAGTAGTTTTATTCTGTTTCCAAAGTTCTTTATTTATTTTTCTTTGGTTTAGATATCCCTCTTTTATAATGAATTTGATTAGTTATGTGTAATAAAATGATTTTAATTGGCTGGTCAAAAAATATTTTGAAAAAACTATGTCCAGTTAATTTTGCAGTTTATTTTGAATGCGTAATTTTTTTGCGCTTTCTTTTGTGAGAAAATATATTTTTTGTTATGACGGTCTGTTGTATCTTGTATTATAATATATTAAAAATAAGTTCTTCAAAAACGTTTAATATTTATGAAAGTTTATCTACAAGTTCAGCTTTCTTTTTATAAAATCCGCAGCCTTACCCAATTGTCTGCTTTTTTTTTCAATGATACCCTGTCATTGTTTCTTACGTTAATCTTTCATTTTATTCCCTAGAGAACCTGCGCTTTGTTGTTTAAAGGGATATATCCAGCGCATAAATCTGTACTATAAGAGGTTATAGCGTCGGCGCCTTGCAACCATGACACTATAATTGTACGGGAAATGTTAAAAAAAATATCGTTAGGATGTGATGCATGTCCGTATTGAACGCTAAATGTTTTGTGCATTTGAATAAGCGACAATGTTAAAATAAGGAGAACGGGCACGTGATGTGAATAAATATTAAATGTGGCAAAAGAATGTTGTAAATAAACGAGTTCGATTTCGCACTATGCTTCTATAATAAACCAACCATTTTGACCTATATCAATGGGAGGATTATTTGAAATGATCGGGATATGTGTCAGCTTACTTACGAAAGCAATAAATTTTTATTAAATCATTTACCCTATTCCATATGATTTTGAGAAGCTCAAGTTTTTAAAAATAATTATACACGTATTTACTTTTATTCCGAAATGTTTTCCTGCTTGTGGCAATTATGGGATTGGTAAATAGCTTTATTATATTTTTGGTAGTATCTACGTACTTACGTTTAAAAAGTATTCTGTAAAATTCTTTGTGAATTATTTATTAGCAGTAGGTATATGTTTCTTTTTTTTAGAAATTATTTTGTAACTATTTGTCTGTCTTAATAATTCATTGAAATATTGAATATATCAGATAATATCAGTTTTAGAAGGATATATCGATTTATCCAACACATTTTAAAGTATGTAAATGCTTATTAATTTTATTGTTATATTAATCAAATGGCAAGACAATTAAATAAAGCGAAGTGAAAACGAGATAAAAGTACAAAGAAAACAAAATTATGTTATGTTACATAATGATAATATATTGAAAAAGGATACAAAATGTTAAATATCAATTTTGTTAAGAAGTCGATCCGATATGTAAAATATTTATTATAATACAGTTATGTTAATGTTGTTTTTGTACATTGTGATATAGTTTGCGGATGTAAGGAGTGCTGCCCACCTAGGGAATTATGTCTCAGTGTGCGTTGGTTTCGAATTGTTTTACTTTTATTTGTTAATGATAACTTGTGACTTGATATCTAAACAAATATATTCTAATATAATTTTATTAAAAAATTTTAAAAATTTTGGTTTACGAGTTTTCAAATATTGCAGGTTGGATCCCCACAGCATGGAAAATAAGAAAGTAATACAAACGAACACTTCGAATAATACTGTTAACGATTCCCAACTGAATGAGTCCGTACTGAAACATGCTCATCAACATAACACCACACCACAACACCTAAGATTATTACAATACGGTTTGAAGATACCCAGTCATCAACATTCACAAATCAGTCCGTCACATCAACATCAACAAGTAAATGCCGGATATTTACATTTACATCAACACCAAAAGCAACCTATTTATCAATCTACTCATAGATACTCTCAGAAGTATAATACACCAAATACGCATATTTACCACCAACATCAACAAAAAATACACCAACATTCTGGCCAGCACTTATATCATTTGAATCATCCGTCACCGCAAGTTCATTCCCATAATTCACTTAGTCAACAGAACGCTCAAATATGGGTACCGCATCAACCGCCTGTTCATTATCACCAGCCGAAGACAGAACCACAACCTCAAGCACCAAATCAAACGCAAGTAAAAACAAAGGAAGTCGTTGAAAGAAAGAAATCTAGTGGAAACGTTAGTCAATTACGATCGCCTATAGCTAAAAGACCCGCCGAAGCACCTGTAACAATTCAAGGATGGTTACACAAACAAGGATCTGATGGCCTAATGTTATGGAAAAGACGTTGGTTCGTACTTTCTGAATATTGCCTCTTTTATTATAAAGGTATTTATAATTCGTAAATACCGTGTACGTATATTTACAAAAATATATGTGTATACCTAGGTCCAGAAGAAGAGAAATTATTAGGTTCCGTTTTACTGCCGTCTTATAAAGTTTCAATATGTGGACCCGAATATAAAATAAATCGCAAATATGCTTTTAAATGTGAGCATACTAACATGAGGACCTATATTTTGGCGGCGGATTCACAAGAGCTTATGATGCAGTGGATTAGAGTCCTTAATCTTGCGTGTTTGTTACAAACATCTATGTGAGTATTACTAAAAGCACATTTTCTTTATTTATAAGTGAATTTATAGGGATCTAGATCAATCGGTTCAATCAACTTCAACCTATATTAATTCAGGGGATAATTCAGATTCAGGCTTTTATCAGCAATATAATCAGTCTCAACAGACTATAAGAAATACACCAATACATACCCACACTTCCAGTAATACTACTGACATAAGTAATCCTAGCCAAGAATTAAATCAGTATAATCAGCCATTATATGCGAATGCTCCTCCCAAACCTCGAAGATTAAATGATGCTGGATATTCATCTCCGAGTCCAGATGTCTTAGATCGGTACCATACTGAACCCAAATGTATAAATCCTCAACTCGCTTACGTCACCCAACCGATGCATCCTAGGAGTATAGCTAAATCGCCTGTAAGCTTGTATAATTCAAATGTTACGCACCAATTAGAATATATACCTCATATGAATCAAGTAAATAATAAAGCCAATAGTGATTTCGGTGTTCGTGAGTATAATATAGTACAAAATGCAGAAAGAAGAACGCCGGATACGTATGGACGATCGAAGACGAATCCTTCCAAAGGAAGAACACCTGATTACGAGGATATATATGCTGATCAATGCATGTACAAAAGGCCTTTGAGTCCTTTAGCACATAATAATGTTAAAAAGACTAATCCGATTATAACCCCGATACAAAGAACTTACACGCCAGTATCAATGTTGGGCCCAAGAGATATAGTACAATACGTACCACCGCAAATGAGAAACTCACCAAGTAATATACCGCGTCCGCATAGTGCTGATTTCTTAGAATACGAAGTTAATCATAGGCAAAATAATCCTAATGTAGCAAATAGACAACCACGGCCTAAATCTAGTTTAGATATTAATAGGAATACATCTAATGATAACTATTTCTATACCGAAGAAAGATATGCCGAAAAAATGCGTAAATCGACTCAATATTTGCCGAAAATGCCTCAGAGATATTTTCAGCAAACACAGTCACAACAAGCACCTAAATCTCGTCCTCCAAACATGGATAAAACCTTTCCCTTGATGAAATCCAGTACCCAGCCTATCAACTTTGCCAGTACACCAGTAGATTATCAACGAAGTTATTCTCAACCAACTAGAAGTCGTAGCGTGTTAAGTGAAGGATCTTTATCAAAGGAATTAGAGGTAGATTTGCGCTTAAGTCCTCATGGAAGACATGAAAGGAATACAAGTCCATGGTCAATATCTAAGCAAGAAGCTATCTATGGTTATGGGGATGATCCAAGGCGAAGAGAAAATGAACAATTCATTAGATCAGCTAGTGCTCGTTTAGCTCAAAGTGTTCAAAATGAACGAATACAACTGGACGGAAGAATTATTAGGGAAGGTGAAAAAAAGGTATGTTTTCGGCTCTGAAGATATTAAATTGATATCATATTAATAATTATGATAAACTAATGAGTATTTTAAACTAAAGAAATTTGTCATTCAATTTCTAATAATTACTGGTAGATGTTAATATATTAATAAAGAAGATTTCTAATAAGCAATACAATAAAAATAAACTGTTTCAATTGTTAAGACACCTTAACTTTAGTATATTTCGTAAACACTTTAATGTATGATTTACATAATGGTATAGAATAATGCGTGAAAATATAGACTAGATAAAATAAATTAAAAAAAAATATATATCGAATATCACTCGACCTTGGTCTAATGTATATACATATATATCAGTAAACATATCAAATTTCTTTCATGTGGTCATTAATATGTTATTGTTTCATTCCATCGGTGTTTATCTTTGGGAAATCAACGTATATATTTCAGAGAGAAGAATCGATGAAAAGGCTTCTGGAATGGAAGCAGCGAATGCTTCAGTCACCCTTAAATCGCAAAGTCCATCAGGGCTTGAATAAAACCTATCCTAGTAAGCCAGAAATTTATTACAAGCATCCGGAAAATGGGTATCCATCTAAAATGCCAATGGTTGATCAATATGGTGATGGTAGTACCACATGTCCGATGCAACAATATACAAGTTACTCTTCTGATGATGAAGGTATTTATTACAATTTTTTATAAATTTCCAATTTATTGATATCTGTAGATCATGGGCTTGAGAAATTTCATTTCGCTTATGTCTGAAGTGCTATCGATTAACTTTTATATTTAATTCTTCTAGTCGTAGTGAAGTTAATAGCTTTATTTTTAAAAATATTAAATATATAATTTTAAACGAATATTTTACTAAAATCACTTTATATAGTCACGCGCCCTTAAAACAATAACCAAAGGTTTAAAGTGTAAATTAAAATTCCCTCTTTAAGTTTATTGAATAAAATTTAAATGATTACTATACAAAATTAGGTAAAAGCCCTTGCTCTTTTATATAGCACAGAAAATTTGTTCATAAGTATTCGAAATTTAAGTTCTCAGGCTTTCAGAGGAACTTCGGTAGTTGTAGTGGTGTCAGGTAAAGCGGGATTTACTGTCTACATTGGTCCTTCCTGCCTGATTGAACTTGGGTCTTTTCTCTGTTACTAACTCATATTCGGATTTACTGTTTTTTCGTGGGTGATCTATTGTTTAATTTTCAATTAATATATAATCATTTTTACTAACAGTTTTATTATTAACTCATATTTTTTTTTGGAAAAGGAATTTTTCCCCTTCTTGATGTACAAATTAAAAAAAGTTTTTTGTACTCGGTTCAGAAAATGAGGAAGGAAGCAAAGAAAATGTGAATACACAGGCAGGACGGACCTTGGACACACTTTCAACCGAATCTTTCTCACCCGCACACTCTACTTCTACCACTGTGTTCAGTACTCCACCTGATGAAACCATTTCACCTTCCTCTGATAATCTGCATGACAACACAAAAAACACTAGCATTATGAGCACATCTACTGAAAACGACGACGCCGAAGATTCAGATGCTGCTCTCACAAAACCGTTAAAACTGTATAATAAAGAGTCGCCACACGTCGCCCACGTATCCAGTCTTCGCTCTGAATTTTCTGGAAAATTTGAACAAAGGCCCGTAATGACTGAGATTAAAAGTACTGGAGCATTAATAAAAAATGTACTAGCAGAATTTGAAAAGAATGAAGAGCAAGATCTGAAAGAGAACGAACATAAAGACGAAAAATCTTTAACACCAACTAGAGATATTGAAAGCATAATAGAAGAAAATTATATGACAATGACACCAAAAAAGAATATTTTAGAACCATCCTCTGAGTCAATTGATGGTGTTAGAATTTCGAACGCAGAAGTTGAAGAAAATCCGTATGTAGAAATGACTCAAGGAACAGATGTATCTTTATTAAATCCAAGTAATTCAATGAATTATGAACAACAGCCTTACGAAATGGTGTGCTTTAATTCAAGTAAAATGGAACCAGTTTACATGGAATTAAGACCTAATGTTCTTGCGAATGATTCTAAAAGTAAATTACCTGATATTTTAATATTATCACAAAATAATAAAATCAAAAGTAATAAATCTGATAGTTCTGATGCTGATGATGAGGCTTCAAAAGACTTGGATTCTTTAGACACACCTAGTCATCCGAGATTTAGTTTATCTGACACTTTTCGACCAGCGTCATATTATTTGGGTGCAACCCGAACAGCCCCAGAGTTGCAAGATAGCTCTGATAGTGAATTAGTGTCACCTCCGCCTATACCAAGATCACCACCTCCACTAGACGAACTAGGTGAATCTAGCAATCAAGCTTTTAGTTTAACTGAAAACGAAAAGAAGGAAGAAGGTTATGATCAAATAGGAAGAGATTCCAAACAATATTTTACTAATAACAAATTTGCTAATTTTAAGAAAGGAAGCAATCATTCACTGGACGTGAAAAAACAGAACTTCCTTCCTTTAACAAACCTTAAAGATGCCTATAGCGCTTCTTTGTTTAGCATTAATATGGATACAGAACAACGCTTCGGATGTTATATGTTGCATAATAGTGACTCCGATGTAGAATTAAGGTCTCATATTTCAAGAACTGTTGATTACGAAAGAATGTTAAAAAGACGTCCTGTTTCCGAAGAATTTTGCGATGAATTGGATTTATTAAACAGCAACTCTAACGAAACGGATAAAGTGAATTTTGATAAATATTTGGAAGACTTGCAAGTTAATAATGTTAATATTGTAACGAATAACTTCCCTGATTACGAAAATTTGTGTATAAGTCAAGGTTCCAGTATTAAAAATGTGAGTTTGTTAGAGAATTTGTCAAATCTTCCACCTTGTCACAGCAGGGAAAACAGTAGAGACACAGTTAATAGTAAAGATACAGTTATAAGTAGGTGCACGAATATTTCAATTGCGAATACCCAGTCCCATAGCAGACAAAGTAGCAGAGACACTGTTGATACTCAAGATAGTAGTAGCAGATCATTATTATCACCAGATTGCATACATAGAACAAGACCGGATAGTAGTGCTTCTATATCAACTGATTTGCACGGATTTCTCCATAATTCCAGACATTCGACACCAAGCATCAGGCCAGAAAGTTCCGTTAGTAATTATGAAATATCCAACACATCCTCTTATTTTTACGATCCGAAAAAGAACCAATTAAGTCAAACTGCGCCGTATTATTATTCCGACTTGTCCATGAATACTTCGCATACTGATAGTACGTCCACTATTTTAACACTAAACAATCAGAGAAGTGCAATGATTGGTAGTAAAAGAGATATCACTCATATAGTAAATCCGATCAGGTGTACGAATAGGTTTTCCAGGAATTCTGGTAGGAATATCAGGCAAAATATTATAGACAACACGTTTAAACTAGCTGCCGAAGCACGATCTGTTTCAGTGGATTTTCTGAATCTAACTGATAAATCTGGACAAATAGATAAGAAAAATATATACGAATCGGACACTTTGAAGAGGTTGAAAGCTATGGACTCTATAACCAGTCTTCAATCTAACCCTGAAACCCGGAATATTTTCCCAAGTGGGACGTCTGAAAAATTCTCTATCATTGATGTTCCTGGTTCAAACGTTAGAAGATCGCATTCTTTAGAAGGGTTGTTAGAAAATGTACTAAGCGAAGCTGCGGAGAGTACAAGTGTTCAAGATTCTGGTACGTTTGTCGCGCAAAATGAAGAAAGCGATAGAACAATTAGCGTTATCACGGAAGGAAGTTACTTATGGGAGGAGGACTCAATTTGGCAGGAACGTCTACGAACAGCTAGCCAAAGACACACGAAGTCTTTAGATGACTTGGATTGCATAGGCGAAACGAAGAAACAGAGAAAACAGCCGAGAGGTATTATAAGAGGCGTGACTTACGTTAACGATAACATATATAATATGCCTTTGCAAAGTAAACATCAGAAAGAAATGGAAAACAAGAAACAATTAGAACGCAAGAATGAAGTGAAAAATAAAGAGAATAACTTCATTATCGATAGGGAAAAGTTAAGGCAATGGGATTTAATGTCAAGTGCTCCAGATACACAAATATCACAAACTTTTGGGGTGCGAGTTAACAATATGGTGGTAGATATGGGTGATGAGGTGACTGCTATCCATTCTTCCGACCAAAGCAACGTTCAAGAACAAGGTACAATATTGAATAGAATTTAGGTACTGTATAAATTGTATATACATATAAAATTTTTGTACTGTATAAAGTTTATGTTATCAGTGTTAATCATTTTTAAAATATCCTTTCAAACAATTCTAAATTCAAACAGGAAATAAACAAAGTAGAGATTCGCAAAACCATTTCTTTTTATTCCATTACCATTGTGTTATAGCTTCAGGGTCTATATGCACTAATAATAGAGATACCTTTCCTCGAGCAATATCAGCCAGAAGAATTTGGACACCAACTCAACAAATACAATCTAGATCTTCCACTAACTTATCGAGAGAACATGAAAACGAATATTCATTGTAAGTTGGAAAAAGACCATGTATTTCTTAAAATATTTATTTTGTTTCTTTGTTAATAGATCTGAGAGGAAAAATTATTATCCTAGGCAGAGTATAATCCAACATGATGTTAGTTCCAATTGTATACAATCCAATGCTTCAAGAAAGGTATGTACTTTAATTGTACCTGTACCAAAACTAGTGCGGTTTTTTTATTTAATATCTGATAATTTTAATTTCAATTAAGTCAATTATGGACACAAATTGACAATATTGTCTTTAATTATTTTACGGTTACTTTTGTGGGAATCGGTATCCTATTCAGTTAATCTTAAATGTTGAGGAAGTAAAAGTTGAATAAATATTTCTACCGTTTTACGGCGAGGAGGTGTAATAACAATAACAAAACCATGGAACACTTTATAGTTCATATCCTATATTATAACGACCTGACTTATTGAGACTGACCAGCCCCCTATTATACGAAGAATGGACAGGTATATAAGACCTTTTTAATCAACTTGTTATGCCGATCGGTCACAATTATCTTACAGAGACGGATTTAGTTCGTTTCTGGCATGCTAGGTATTCTGTATTTAATGTGTAGGGTGAAATATTATGAATATTGTTTGTAAATGACAGTACATGTATAACAAATAAGTACGGATAACATTTAGGACAGTAATTAATACATACATTATAATCATACATAATTAAAACAATACTCCAGAAACAATTAGTTATTATTACTATTATAACTAAATTAAAATATTAATTTTAATTTTAATTGAATCGGCCGATACTTGCTGGAAATCCATTATATGTAAATGGGATTTAAGTAAAACACTTATACTAATTTCCAGTATATATATATACTGGAAATTAGTATAAGTGTTTTACTTAAATCCCATTTACATAAAATATTAATTGTCAGAATCTCAGGTTCATCATAACTTGTGCTCTCGCTGTCATCTAAATGAATTATAAACGGCTGAATTGTGTTCGCGTATCAATGCAATTCCTCCAATTTTCCGATGATATATTAGCAATTGAACAATAAATTTTTTCAATTACAACATACTAAATTTCGGATTTTCTTTGAGCAGGCTCCAAACCATTTCAATCGGATAGAAAATATGATACAATAATATGGAGGTAGACACAAAATTGTGTGTCTCGCAATAGCTGCTTTATTATCAATACAGTACTCTTTCCATTATACAAGTGTCCCGTATCGTTATGTTCAAATTTTAGGAGTGTAAAGTAGACTTCATTTCAAGTAACAAAAACGCAAAACTTGTATATCCATTTGTATTTCTTGTGTTCGAGACTTGCGTGTAGACTAAATTTTTCATGTACCTCCATAAATAAAAGTCAAGGGGATTAACATCGGGTGATCTGGGTGGCCATGCAACAGGACCACCTCGACCAATCCATCTTGGATAATTGACGTTAACCCAATTTCGGACAGCAATTCCGAAATGTGGTGGTGCCCCATCCATGTGAAACCACATGTCTGGTCGAACATTCAGTGGGACATCCTCTAGAAGACCTGGCAGTTCGTCAATAAGAAATTGAAGATAATTGTCCGCATTTAACCTCCCAGGAAGAACGACAGGACCAATCAACAAGTCATCGATTAGGGCCGCCCAAACGTTAATAGAAAATTCATGTTGAAATATAGATGGGCGTATAGCTTTGGGATTTTCTGATGACCACCTGTGCAGGTTTCTCAGATTTGTAACACCACTTCTCGTGAACGTAGATTCATCTGTCCAGCAAAAATTAAAATGAAGCCGTGACTGTCTTAATATCCAAGTAGAATAAACTAGATGAGCATAGTGGGTCTGCCTCAAGCAAACCGTGTCCCCTGCGATAGTGATATGTATATAAGCCCTCACGTTTTAAAATTTGGCAAACTGTTGTTTGTGGCACTCCGAGTTGTCTAGTTATTCGACGTACACTGAGAGTTGGATCCCTTGTAACAGTAGCTAGTGCTTCTTCCTCTAAATCTGCTGGCAAATTTACTCCTCGGTCGAAAAGATAATCACGCAGTCCGCATTCCCGAAATTGTCTGTGTACTTCCAGAAACGTTCTGTAATGAGGAATGCGCCTATCGGGAAACCGATGTCGGTATTCAATAACTGCTTGAGGTGCACTGCCGTTACAGTAGCCATACACAACATGCATGTCCGCATACTCTTGAGATGAAAATCGGTAAGGCATTTTGAATAAAGAAAACGTGTCCACTCACTAATAAGCTGTTGTATGAACTCAAACGTAATGTAATCCTTTATTAAAAAAATGCAACGTTAACAGTCATCTGAATATTTGTTTATTGTATGATATTCATGGTTCAGCACTTACGAAATAAGTAAGAACCATCTTTATCATAAAACAATTTCCAGTACTCTTTTGTAGATCTCCAAGAAATTACTGTATGCACTACGACACGTGTTTATTTATTTTAGGATAACATTTTATTAAGCGACGTTAACAATCACAGGCCTGTTCTTCTTCTTCTGTTTTGGGTTGGACGCCAGCACGTCCAGGCACTTGAGCACACTGCTCTTTGTACTATCCCCAATAGATCTCTCAGTTCCACTCTGTTAGTCTTGTGTCCTCGATAAAAGCCACTATCCTTCTCAGCGGAAGTTTGAGTACACTCGAAGGATTCAATAGATCTCTCCCGAAATATTTCTGTCTGAGTTCCTTTAGTTCCTCACACGTGCATATTACATGAAGGCTAGTTTCCTCCTGTTTTTCACATCTCCTACACCAGGGCTCGCTAACCAAGTCCATGTTGTACAAATGCTTCTTTAAAGGACAGTGTCCGGTTATTAACCCGGTAATTATTTTAATTTCTTTTTTGTTACTACGAATTAGGTTGGCTGAAAACTTTCCGTCCAGCTCCCTTAGTAGTGTTTTGGCATGGAGTTGACTTTCCGTTAACCTCCATTTATTTTTATGTTCTTTTTCTAGTCATGACCAGATCTCCCTTTTAGCGGAATCCTTAGTGATTCCACATACAGGTTCTGGTCCTATGAAGTTCCTATTAGTACCTTCATTGGACAGTTTGTCGGCTATCTCATTGCCTTTAATTCCCTCATATCCTGGCACCCATATCAGCGACACTGTATTGTCTTGTGCCAGCTTATTGAGGACCTGTTTACAATATTTCACCAGCTTAGACCTGGTAGATGGGTTCATGGGGGCTTTAATAGGCGCCTGACTATCAGTCATTATGTTAATTTTTTTGTTTGCGCAGCCGGCTTCCCGAATTTCCTCGGCGCAGGCTGCGACTGCAAACAATTCGGCCTGGAAAACCGTAGTATGTTTCCCCAGACATATCGATATCTTCCTTCTAGGGCACATTCCGCATGTGCCTGCACCTGCCCCCTGACTAGATTGTGATCCATCACAGGTGCCAGGTGTACCAGGTGCCGGCACCACAATCGATCGAGCGACTTTTTGCCTGTTTCCTGGTCGGTATAAATGTGTTCAGCTTAGCTGTAAACATAATCTCAGGTGCCATACTGTCCGCCGGCATTTGAAATATCGGCTCTTCCAATATAGTTCCTGTGCTACCTGTATGGCTCCCTACAACCTTATTAGGTCACCATACGTCATTGGCCTTCTTCAGCCTCAGCATCGCAGCCATTGCCTCCGCCTTTACAAATAGTTCCAGCGGAGGGAGACCCACGATGGCCTTCATGGAGGCGGTTTCCGTGCTGTTCATAGCTCCCGTGATTCCCAACAGTCGCTGGAGAGTCGTGAGGAGCCCCACCGACGATGTCCGCTCCGTCCTCTTCCACCAGACAACTGCTCCATAGGTAATCGTTGGTCTTACTACTGTGTACAAGCAGTGTACCACATTTGGTTTTAGTCCCCAGGTCTTGCGAACAGCTCTTCTGCATATCCAGAAGAGCTGCGCCGCCCTGTCTGCCACTTTGACTAGGTGTCTGCTACAATTCAGTTTCGCATCAAGTGATAGATAATTGCCTAGATAATTCACTTCATTGGTTAGTTCTAACTCTTGTCCATGTTGGTAAAGGCTACCAACTTGGTTTTTTGAGGATTGACAGTTAATTCCTCCTCAAGGCACCATCTTTCCACAATTCGCAGAGCATTTCGCATGATGCTCGCCACTGTCGCCGGGAATTTCCCCTGGGCCACAATGACATCGGCGAACCCCTGCGTCCATCTTCCCTGGTCATTTAATGTCCTGAGGAGATTATCCACTACTAGACTCAATAGTGGCGGTGACAATACGCCTCCTTGAGGACACTCTTTTTTTGTCCTCATGGAGATCGTTTTGTTTTGCATATGGGCGTGAACTACTCTGCTACGCAGCATATTATGAACCCAGTTGCATATGGTGCTTTTTATTTTTCGTTCTCTTAAAGATAAAATAATGGAAGACGTCGAGGTGTTATCGAAAGCTCCCTCTATGTCTAAGACGACTGCGAGTGCAATGTCCTTGTAGTGTAGGCTCCTTTCGAGCCCTCTCACCAGGCTAGGCAGGGCACCCTCACCTGATTTTCCCATCTGGTATGCCCATTGCAGTGGTTGTAGAGGAGGTCTATCCAGAGCCCCTTCTTTAATATTTAAATATATCATTTTTTCCATAGTCTTCAACATAAGAGAGGTAAGACTAGTTGGTCTAAATGATTTAGGGTGGGTATATGTTTCTTTTCCGGGCTTCGGAATAAACACTACCCTACTGGTCCGTCTACTCCGTCTGGTCCTGGGGATTTATATGGTTCAAACGATCCTATCGCCCATCTAATTAAATGGGGCTTGAAGATCTCGTTTGATATATCTCAATCATTCCTAGTCGCCCTCCAAGAGGTGACAACTTGATTGGTATCACAATCATCCATACGCTCCGAACCTGGAAAGTGTACTCCCAGAAGATACTCTAAAGTCTCTTCCACGGTACTGGTACAACTCCCGTCCGATTTTTGTATAGATCTAATTGCGTTGGAAGGATCTTTTTTGAGAATTCTGTTAATTCTGGCCATGCCAGGAACACCTTCGATGTCCTCACAGAATTTTCTCCAGGCCTTTTGCTCTCTTTGATTTTATCATTGTTTATCATTGTATTTATTGAGGAGAGCCTTGTAAGCTTCCCAATTACCTGTTTTCTTCGCCTCACAGGCCTGTTATTGAATCGTATAACTTTTTTTTAAATAAAATCAGTTTGTGTTGACTTTAGGATTACATTTTTTTCATGATGTGACAATCACATTCATAGATCTGTAACTTTGAAACAAATAAAAATGGATATACAAGTTTTGCGTTTTTGTTACTTGAAATGAAGTCTACTTTACACTCCTAAAATTTGAACATAATGATACGGGACACCATGTATATATATATATATATATATATAGTAAATTCAATCTGTTGACGATTTAAGGTCTGGTTTTACTTTAAAATATATATATTTAAAACGGGTTGTTTTAAATATATATATTTTAAAGTAAAACCAGACCTTAAATCGTCAACAGATTGAATTTACCATAACATACAAAGGTCACTAAATAATTATCTTTATATATATATATATATATATATATATATATATATATATATAAGGTAAACTTAATAAGTCGGCGATTAAAGGTCTGGTTTACTTCAAAGTATATATATTTAAAAGAACCCTACATGTTTCGGCAGTACGCCTTTGTCGGCGACCTTTAATCGCCGACTTATTAAGTTTACCTTATCATACCAAGGTCACGAAGATATATATATATATATATATATATATATATATACATATTAAGATAATAGACTTTTTCTTGGTTTAGCGACCTTTAATGAATTCCAATTTTTTTTTTTTAATACGACGTTTCGATTTTTTTATTAAGTCTTTTTCAAGTAATTAGAACTAAAAAATTAATACAAAGAAAGGTAAGAAATATATTTAAATTTGTATGAATGAATTAAAATAATGAAATTAAACTAAGGAAATTAAAGGATACAAAACTCACCAATTTATTTCGTGTCAAAACACATATTTTGCGTAACATGTATGGCCACTCATGTCGAACCTTTTATAAGGTCGACTGCCTTTCTTGGAAAATTTCGTGTAACTAAATGTCTTTTTGCAGAAATGAAATTGTTTGTTTCGTTTTTAAAATTAGTTTGGTCAGAACATGTGTTTGGGAAAAATGCAGTATATTTACAATGGGAAATTTTTTTTTTGTGGTTGGGGTTGTCTTCTATTGTTTAATGAGCGGATAATAAAGTTTAGAATGTCCATCAATCTCGTTACGATCGTTGATTGTTTTGTTGTTTCTGAATATATGAATCATTTCTAAGGCCTCCCTGGCCTTTGTATTTTTTTGCTTTGTAATTATTTTTGTGTTTTCAAAATCAAAATTATGTTTTAATGTTATCTGGTGTTTTTTTAAAGCTGTCTGATTTTTTGCGTATTTGTGTCCTTTTAATCTTTCCTGTAGTAACTGTTTTGTTTGGCCTATGTATACTTTGTCACAGTCTTTGCAGGGTATATTATATATTGTATGTGATTGTTTAAGTGTTGGTGTTGAGTCTTTTAGTTTTGTATGTAGGAATTTTAGGTTTTTTCCGCTTTGATGTGCTATTTTAAAATTAAATGGTTAAAATATATTGTTTAGTTTTTCGGATAATCCTGTTATATAGGGTGTAGGGATATATGTTAGTTCATTGGTTGTTTTATTTTTATTTTGGCACTTATTTTTGTTATATATTTTCTGTGTCTGTGTTTTATAATGTTTTGTATAAATTGTGGTGGAAAAGTGCCAAAATAAAAATAAAACAACCAATGAACTAACATATATCCCTACACCCTATATAACAGGATTATCCGAAAAACTGAACTATATATTTAAACCATTAATTTTAAAATATCACATCAAAGCGGAAAAAACCTAAAACTCCTACATACAAAACTAAAATACTCAACACCAACCCTTAAACAATCACATACAATATATAATATACCCTGCAAAGACTGTGACAAAGTATACATAGGCCAAACAAAACAGTTACTACAGGAAAGATTAAAAGGACACAAATACGCAAAAAATCAGACAGCTTTAAAAAAACACCAGATAACATTAAAACATAATTTTGATTTTGAAAACACAAAAATAATTACAAAGCAAAAAAATACAAAGGCCAGGGAGGCCTTAGAAATGATTCATATATTCAGAAACAACAAAACAATCAACGATCGTAACGAGATTGATGGACTTTCTAAACTTTATTATCCGCTCATTAAACAATAGAAGACAACCCGAACCACAAAAAAAAAAAATATTCCCATTGTAAATATACTGTATTTTTCCCAAACATATGTTCTGACCAAACTAATTTTAAAAACGAAACAAACAATTTCATTTCTGCAAAAAGACATTTAGTTACACGAAATTTTCCAAGAAAGGCAGTCGACCTTATAAAAGGTTCGACATGCCTGGCCATACATGTTACACAAAATATGTGTTTTCACACGAAATAAATTGGTGAGTTTTGTATCCTTTAATTTCCTTAGTTTAATTTCATTATTTTAATTTTAATTCATTCATACAAATGTAAATATATTTCTTACCTTTCTTTGTATTAATTTTTTAGTTCTAATTACTTGAAAAAGACTTAATAAAAAAGTCGAAAAACGTCGTATTAAAAAAAAAATGGAATTCATTAAAGGTCGCTAAACCAAGAAAAAGTCTATTATTTTAATATTATGACACGGCCAATAAAACAAATAAGAAATAAATTTTTAATTCTTATTAACACTAAATAATATATATATATATATATATATATATATATATATATATATATAGTAAATTCAATCAGTCAGCGATTAAAGGTCAGGTCTACTTCAAAGTATACATGTATATTTAAATAACCCTACATGTTTCGGCAATGATGCCTTTATCAAGGATATAAAATATAAAATGTATTCTGTCATTTATATTTTATATCCTTGATAAAGGCATCATTGCCGAAACATGTAGGGTTATTTTAAATATACATATGTACTTTGAAGTAGACCAGACTTTTAATCGCCGACTGATTGAATTTACCATATCATACCAAGGTCACGAAAATATTATATACAGGCTGATTCATTTTCGGCCCTCACCATGGGGATCTCGCTTATTATTGGAGATAGAGTTTAAATTTGGCAAAGTTGTTAAATTTTGTGTTTGTTATAAATCCGTAAAGAAAATAGACCTGTGATAAATGACCTTCGTTATTTAAAAAAAAAACGCGAAAACCCCATTTTCTTCTTTTACCTGTAGCACCGACATTTGGCCTTGTAGAGAAAAAATAAAAACACATCCTTGTGGCCATTTCTAAACCTCTATCCAGTGGTGTACTCTAAATTTGTATACGACGTTTCGTTTCTTTCTGGCCATCATCAACTATCTAATTTCTTATAGGCGCCATATTGGATTTAGACATCTTCAGAAAGAGTTTTTTTTTCTGATTTCAACCATGTACCACATGCTGACTAAAGCTTTTGACATTAGGTTTTATTTGAAAAAAAAATTATAAGATTAAATAAGGTAGCCATGGAATTTCAATCTGTCAAACATTTCATTTATTGTTCATTAATAATACAAAAATGTCATACACTAACGAAGAGAAACGAGATATGATAAGTATTTTTTATTCTTCGAAACGAAATTCAACAGTAGCGAGTACAAGATAACAAAAACTTTAAAAAAATACATAGAAAAGTAAACAATAAACAATTACAGTAAATGTTCAATTATCTGGCCATCTTCGGTAATGCACAATTGGGCACGCCTTCTGGCATTTTGTACTGCCCTTTGTATGTTCTTAAAAACACATGTTTGCACAGAATGCGTACCCTTAAAAACCAAACAAATAATAACGTTACTTGAAAAAGACTGAATTAATAAAAGTCGAAACGTCGTAAAAACATCAAAATTCAATAAAAGGTCGCTAAAACCAATAAAAAATCTATTATTTTTAATATATATATATATATATATATATATATATATATATATTGTATATATATAGTAAACTTAATAAGTCGGCGATTAAAGGTCTGGTTTATTACTTCAAAGTATATATATTTAAAACAACCCTACATGTTTCGGCAATGATGCCTTTGTCAAGGATATAAAAAATATAAAAATCTTTTATATTTTTTATATCCTTGACAAAGACATCATTGCCGAAACATGTAGGGTTGTTTTAAATATAAAAAATATAAAAATCTTTTATATTTTTTATATCCTTGACAAAGACATCATTGCCGAAACATGTAGGGTTGTTTTAAATATATATACTTTGAAGTAATAAACCAGACCTTTAATCGCCGACTTATTAAGTTTACCATATCATACCAAGGTCACGAATATATATATATATATATATATATATATATATATATATATATTAAAAATAATAGACTTTTTATTGGTTTAGCGACCTTTTATTGAATTTTGATGTTTTATTCTACGACGTTTCGACTTTTATTATTATTCAATCTTTTTCAAGTAACTAGAAACACGAATTAATACAATGAGAAACATGAGAACTGTGTTTGCTTTTGTGAGACTGAATTAACAATTAAATTAACATTAGATTAAAAAACTGAATTAACCAATTAAATTAACAATTAAAGTTAAAATTAAATTAAAATTAGATTAATGATAAGTAAGGAAAAATTAAGGTGATTACATCTGTATAAATGAATTGGAAATTTGAGTTAAACTGCAAATACAGTAACGAAAACAATGAATGACAATAAACTCACCGTTTCTTTTGTTGGGTTTCAAGAACACGCATTCTGTGCAACATGTGTTATCGGGGACATCCGAGACTTTTTTTTATTACGGACCGACCGCACTGGTTCAAATATTGTAAGCGTCTGTGTGTTGGTTCAGAGAGGTTAATTTCTGTTCTATTTGGAATTAGTAACGTGGTCAGGACCGTGTTTAGGGGTATATAGTTAAAGTATTTACAAATGGGAACTGATAAAAAAAAAAAATTCTTTTTTTGTTTTTTGGTTTGTGTTGTGTTTGTGTGTGCGGGGGGGGGGGGGGGGGGGGTTATTTATCTATTGTTTAATGAGTGGGTAATAGAGTTTAGAAAGTCCATCAATTTCGTTTCTGTCGTTGATTGTTCTGCTGTTTTTGAAAATATGGATCATTTCTAAGACCTCCCTAGCTTTTGTATTCTTTTTCTGTGTTATTACTTTGGTGTTATCAAAATCAAAATTATGTTTTAGTGTCAATTGGTGTTTTTTAAAGCAGTTTGATTTTTTGCATACTTGTGACCTTTCAATCTTTCTTGTAGTAACTGTTTTGTTTGGCCTATGTATACTTTGTCACAGTCTTTGCAGTGTATGTTGTATATTGTGTGTGATTGTTTTTGTGTAGGTGTTGAGTCTTTAAGTTTGGTGTGTAGGAATTTTAGGTTTTTACCGCTTTGGTGTGCTATTTTAAAATTAAATGGTTTAAATATATTGTCTAGTTTTTCGGATAATCCAGTTTTATATATATATATATATATATTATATATATATATATATATATATATATATTATATATATATATATATATATATATATATTATATATATATATATATATATATATATATATATATATAATAACTTCGTGACCTTGGTATGATATGGTAAACCTAATCAGTAGGCGATTAAAGGTCTGTATATTACTTCAAAATATATGTATTTAAAAAACTCTACATGTTTCGGCTGTGTACGCTGTGTACCGTACAAGTCGGGTCGTTATAATGTGAAATGAACTGTACACCCACCATATACACTCTAAGCGACCCTAGGGTCTTGACAACTTTACAGCTTAAGACATTGGGCTATACACACGCCACAAAGAAAATTCTTACGATAGTTTTTTTTCGAAAATTTATTTTATAATACTTTCTTAGAAACAATGAAGAGAAAACGAGTTTTCATATTATTTGATTTCCTTTAGTTAATTTCATGAAGGTTATGCTACCTAAACTTTTACACGAAATTTACAAAAAGAAGAATCTGACAAACTTTTCAGAAGTTTTTCAGATTCTTTTAGACCAAAACAAAGTTGATTATTACAATAATCACCTATAACCAATCTATCAGAAATACGTTCCAATTATACTTTATTACTGGCTTACAACTAACGCATGCGCACAAAATGATCACCAAACTATACCTACTGGTAGTTGGAACAAATTTAGAATAAACATTGAACGCTACAAGTTTTTGTTTTATTACACATTTAAAACAAATAGAAGAAACCAGTTATTACATCTATTCTATCGCAAATAATAGATATTGGATCTGTGAATGTATGCTGTTTTCTTAAGAAATCCGAATTGGTGAAAGCGAAGATAGAAGAATGCTGTGACATTCTAGTATGCTTAACATTGTCTGCTTGCAGTTCTATAAGACCTGAGAGACTCAATGTTTCATCACGGTAATGCCTTTTCCCCACACAATTGGAGTAACTAAATTTTGAAGGGAAGAGAAGATGCCAATTGTTTAATTATGTTATTTCTATTAATTCTCGTTCCAATATACAGCAGCTGCTTAACTGCTATATTTTATAATAAATATTTTTATAAATTACGTGTAATAATTTACGTAGTATACCTTTATACAATATATTTTGTTGTTTTTTTTGTTCTAATTTTGTCTTGTTTTTATTATTTTATTACCGAATTTAGGGAAATTGGCAATGGGGAGGTAGGATGAATGTATCAGCGGGCGAATTACTTGGTAGGACACATGAAGAGCTTGTTTTGTTGTTGATTCAGTTGCGTAGACAAAGTACAAATACCTATAATGCCATAGAAGCATGTTACAACGAAATAGATGCTATACAGGTTTGAATATCTAATTGTATATGTATATGTATATACAAGTCTTTCTTTTATCTAGAACTACATTGACCTAAAAATTCCGAACCGAATACATACAGTATTAGTAAATATACGGCTTCCTTCCTTTTTTTTTTCTGAATGTAATTGTATGTGAAAGACATTTTATTGAATAAAAATGCAAGTGGTAGCTTTTTAAGTCCCGAATTTGTTGGTGATGCATCAAACTATGACTAATTTTATCCATAGCTTTATCAGTCGTAAATTTAGACATTTAAATATGAATTTATGAGCTACCTGTGGCTAGTTTTGGACTTTGTATTGTGAAGACATTCACCGACTTACGCGGAAATTTTCAGAAATTAATTATACAGGGTCTTTGAAAGAAAGAGACTAATTATACATTCTTTCTTTCTTTGATACGCGAGAAAAAAAATTACAAAAATATTTATAAAATATTAGTCGCGATACTGTGCGACCGATTATATCATAAAGAGTAGGTACCTACCCCCTACTCTACCAACTCTTTTTGTTACAATCGATAGGCTTTAAGTATTGAAACAATTGTGCACCGATTCAGTCAGTTGTCGATCGTTACATTTTACGTGTTCGATTAAACATAGATTATTATCAAATTGGACGTGAAATGTCCCGTGGAGCACATATCTAACATCTTTTAATAATTCACATGCAAGCATAAATTTTTAACAGCTGACTTTTCGAACGAGGTATCAAACCCATATTTTTACGATAAGAGATCAGTCACGTCATCAATGTGGGTCACACAACGGTGACAAATCTATTGCTTACATCTTGCAAATAATTGTCATTTGGTTTATAGGTTATAGTATATTTAAAAACATCAAAAATATTCTTTTTCTATTTTGCGTTCGAAATGAACTCATTATGAAACCCAAAACAGTATCGAAATGAGCTTCATTTCGATACACTTTTTTTCATTTTTCAATGTTGGCGTTGTTCGAATACAGAAATAAATATTTATAAATAATAACTTAAAAACTAATAACATTTATTTTCACAGTATTTATTTGCACATTTATATAGTAATCACAAGACATCTTTCTAGACCGTGCCAGGCCTGACGCATCGTGGAATGACTCATCACATTGCCCCCTTCTTAAAAATGAAGTTTAGTTCCGAAACATGTCATGCTTTGGTTCCCTCAAACGATGATGAAACCGACAGGTAGGGCCTTTGCTACATTGCGACGTCATATCGAAATAACAGTCCACCGTCTTATCTTGCCTGGGTGTAAAGGAATATTCAAGCCGGTAATTGCATACCTGAAATTCCATACCAGTATTTTGGAATATTACTTCGAACATGCTTCTTCTCCAGTCCAAGCGGTCCAATCCACAACCCAATTTTGGAACTGCTAATTTCAAAATGTCTTATTGTAACATTTGTTCCCGATACGCCATTACGAATAAAGATAAATGTTCGTCCCAATCTCTCTGGTGTTCGGAGACCGCTTTGGATAAGTGTCTGATCATGGTCTTGTTTCTTTTCGAACAGACTGGACTCGAAATTTCGCCCTTGATCAGAATTAAGTTCCAGGGTGTACACCAAAACGGCTGACGAACTCCTTCACAATCACGTCTGCTACAGTTTCAGCCTCTTGATTTGGTAGAGCATATGCTTCAACCCATTTGGTAAAATAGTCCGTGACCACTATTATGTATTTATTTCCTTTGTCGCCTTCTGGAAAACGGCATCTATGGCTATTCGTTCAAATGGGCTTCCCACATTGTATTGCATGGGTACATGTCGACGCCTCTGGGGACCATTACTTCCGGCGCAATTAGCACACTTTCGGCATCATTCTTTCACATCTCGTGAACAGTTCACCAAATAAAATCTCTGGCGCACTTTCTCCAGTGTTTTATGGACGCTAAAATGTCCCCCAGAAGCATTATAGTGGAGTTCTCTCATTATCTCTGATATTCTTTTCTTGTGAACCACCATTTGCATCTTCCGTTCGCTCCCATCGTGATTATTAAAGACGGCAGACTATGTGCCCACACTGTCAAATTTAATAATATTTAATAATATAATTTTAACAGTGTATTAGATAAAAATGTAATTTTACAAAATTAGGGCAACTTTTTACCAATACTGAAGATCCATTGTACAGATACAAAGAGCACTTTAACTATGCAAATATAACATCTCAACGTCGAACAATCCTTCTCAGTATATAAACATATATGTACGTCGCTACGTACGAACCTTTCCGAGACTAATACAGAAACATATATTATGGTGCAGTTTTTTCATCGCCCACATCCGCATTTTTTTGCAACAATGTAAACATGTTGGGTAAGTTATTTATGTTTTTTCTTAACGTTTTGTATAGGGATTCGATATATTTATTTTTAAAAGTTTAACCGTGTATTATTAAATTTGACAGTGTGGGCACATAGTCTGCCGTCTTTAGTGATTATCAACCTCACGTCTCAGGAGATCGTCTTTCATGGTTAAGGAATCCCATTGTGCCCAGTATGACTTGAAGACTACAAGACTACTACCGATCATCTTCTTGATCTGCGCACAAATTGTCAGGTTGCCATTGGTCATCAACCACGGTGGTTCGAAGAGTGCTGGCCGATTTGTCTTGGATTCGGTTGCAATGTCGACAGTCTTCTGGAAAGAGCATCTGCATTTCGATGTTTGAGGCCTGCTCTGTGTTTAATGTGAAGTCGTGCTCCTGTTGACCCTCGGGATTCTTAAATTGCAAGAGCCACTTTAAAGCGACATGATCAGTGCGGATCAGGAACTTCTGCCCGTACAGATATTTGTAAAAGTGCTCAATGGTTTTCACTATTGCCAGTAGTTCGCCTCTAATTACGCAGTAGTTCCTCTCTGGTTTGGACAGGATCTTGCTGAAGTATCCAATGATATTTTCTTGCCCATCTTGGATCTGGGAGAGTACACAACTAATGCCGACATTACTGGGATCCGTATCCAGAATATACCTTTCAGATGGCAGTGGATAGCTTAAAACTGGAGCACTTATTAAAGTTCCCTTTAATAAATCAAACGACGCTTGGCATTCATTTCATTGTTCTAAATGAATGCTCGATTTTCTGTTAGTGGGGTAAGTGGCTTTGCAGTATTAGATAATCCAGGCACGTAGCGTCTATAATACGTGCATAATCCCAAAAAAGCTTCTTAGCTGATGTTTGTCTTTGGGTACAGGCCATTTTTCCACAGCTCTTACTTTTTCTGGCTCCACAGCAAGTCCTTTTCTGGAAACTACATGTCCAAAGTAATTTACCTCTTTGTGGAAAAGGTGACAGGTGGGCTTAATTTCAGGTTGGCAACTTGCAATCTCTGGAATACTACTTACAAATTTTCTATGTGATCTTGAAAGATCTTTCCTACCACAATCACATCATCAAGATACACCAAGCAAGTATTCCATGACAGTCCCCTCAGTACAGTGTCCATGAGTCGCTCAAAAGTAGCTGGGGCATTACATAATCCGAATGACATGACTTTAAACTGCCAAAGTCCCGTGCCTAAACCGAAGGCAGTCTTCTCTTTGTCATTGGGGTCCATTCCCACTTGCCAATAAATAGCCGCTCTTCAAGTCAAGAGTGGAGAAACATTTTGCTCCTGCCAAGGTGTCTAGTATATCGTCTATTCTTGGGAGAGAATAACTGTCCTTTTTGGTCACACTATTCAAACGACGATAGTCCACGCAAAATCTAATAGATTCATCCGTCTTCCTTACAAGGACCGCTGGTGAAGCCCATAGACTATTCGAAGATTCAATTACTCCTTGGCTTTCCATATCTTGTATAATCTGCTTAGGTTCCTCACGTTTTGCCAGTGGTAACCTTCTTGGTCCTTGTCGTATTGGACTTGCATCGCCGGTATTTATTTTGTGCATTACAATATTGGTTCTTTTGTACCAGTTTCAGTTTCAAAGACGTCTTCATAATGTTTGATTAGGTCCTTAACTTGCCTTTGTTCTTTCTTGCTTAATCCTTGACAGGCTGAGTTGATTATCTTGGACAATTTCTCAGGAACCTGCACGAATCCATTCTTCCTTGGTCTCTACACGATGAACGACGGCCGACACTGGCGAACACCGCCCCAGAATAGTACCCTTCTTCAATGAAACAGGGTAACAGTTTACATTCATTACTAGAGACCGGACGCATCGGGTTGAAATGACGTCATTACGACGGACGATATAAATAGTCTATAACATCTGTAAGTACATCACGCTGTTATTGAATGCACTATTGATCTGGCTAGCGCGCACATCTGTTTTCATCGAGAATTCCGATGTTTTTTGTTGGATATTTACAGTTAAATTTATGTTTTCATTACCGTAGATAGAAGCGTGTGAGTTTTAATAATTTTGTCTATTTAGATATTAATACTCCTTTACTCAAATTGAACTACAAAATTAACAAATAAAAATGTATTTCGTATTTTGTAGCAGTATATATACCCTTTTTATTATTATATGTATAATTATATAAATAAAATTAAAAAACTTTAAAAATACAAATGTTCAATAGTACGCTCGTGGGCGATGAGTAATCAACCTCTCGTGTCCGGTCTCTATTCATTACCCTTATCGGTACAGTCGTCTGAGTTTTAGCCATCATGTTGGCAACTACTATTCCTCGGCCTACCTACCTCATCGTCATCAGCCTTCGGTTCATTTCCTTCAAGATAATCACCTTCCATACAAGTCATAAATAATGTCATACTTCTTGCATCCAGAACAACGTTCTCTGCTGTAATTACTTATACATTCCCACAATCTTTCCCATGAAGAAATAATTCTTCATTATTTATTTTTAAAGTGCCATCTTTCATGTTTAACTGGAAGCCGTAAGTGTTCATGATGTCTAATCCCAAGATTATTTCTTCTTCTATGTCGCGATGTCGGATTAATGTTGGTCCTATGATTAAATTGACATCTACTTCACCTGCCACAGAAGCTGCTTCTCCAGTAGCTGTCTTAAGTTTCCATATGCTAGAAAATAATTTTTTATTTTTGGATATTGAATCGGGTCGCACGGTGGTTTTCGTCGATCCCTTATCTAGCAAGCAGGCATAGGTCCTTCCTTCCATAATAGCGTCCACATACAGGCGGTTGGTTTGATGTTGCAAGGATGCGACTTGACCAAGCTTGCCTCCGCTCATCGACCTACTATAGTTTTCCTGCTGCTCAGCCGATGCTTTCACCTTACCACATTTACTTCGAATGTGACCAACAATTCTAGCATCGCAGTATTCTTTTGTTTGGTCAAAGCGTCGATCAAGGTCTTTGGTCGTGCCAAACTTGATGCTTGCTGCGTATCAATTTCCCGGAGACCATCTATGAACGTCTGAACAGCTAGGTGTTCCATGAAATTATCTGGCGCCATCGGATATGTAAGCCAAACCAGACGAACAGTATCTGCCTCGTATTCCTGAAGATTCTCACTTTTTTCTCGGACCGATTCTTCAGCTGGGTATGATATACTTGCTCCAAATGTGCATGGCCATTTCTCATCTCCAATCGCTTAATGAGTTGAGAATAATCTTTGCGTTCCTCAGAAGGTAGTGTCTGCAAAATATCACTAGCATCACCCCTCAATGCTATGATTAAAGCAGTAGCCTTTTCGGCAGATGACCATGCGTTTGCTTCTGCGGCTGCTTCGAATTGCGCCAGGTAAGTCGCCATTACTTCTTTCCATCAAAGGTTGGTGGCTTGATTCTGGTTTTTGAGATAATTATTGCTTCTTATTTTACTTCACTGGGCCGCAGTATAGCTTCCTTATTGACCTGCTGAATGTCGGAATGACTAATGGTCGCAGATAATTTCATTTGAGCCATTACTTCTTCTAAAAGTCTAGAAAGTTCATCTAAAAGTGTAGAGTTTTCTCCCATTTTCTCCTCCACAGCTATGAAGACCTCTTACTTTAACGCGTCTGAGCTTTCCTTTAGTCGCTGTTCTAGAACTTTCACCAAAGCTCTCGAATTTTCAGAATTCTTTTTTTCCATTATTTCCAGAGTTTGCTCCATTTGTTCTAGACTTTTCTCGAAAGTTCTAGAATTTTCCAGTAGTTTTTTTTCCAGATTTTTCTCGAGGATTCTAGAGGTTTCCTGGCTCCTTTGTTCCATCTGGGCTTGCGGATCTATTAGACGTTGTTCCAAAGCTTTTACACTGTCCAGATTCTTGTGCTCCATTTGTTGCATTTGAGATTGCGCGTTCTCTATTAGTCGTTGTTCCAAACTTTTCACACTGTCCAGATTCTTCTGTTCCATTTGAATTTGTGAATCCATTATTCGTTGTTCCATATTTTTTACACTGTCTAAATTCTTTTGTTGCATTTGTTTTATTTTGATTAACAACAAATCCACGCCAGCATCCTCCCTTGAAACTTTGAAGAAATAATTCTCTGGATCCTCACCTTTTTGCATTAAATACATCTCGAAGTCGTTGCTGGAAGATTGTCCTTTTGCCGGTTGTATCCTCATCTCTCTCCTTTAATTCTCGTTTTAAATCAGTCACCTTTACTTCAGCGAGTTTCACTTTATTCGCCATCACGATATTTAAAATAAAGGTCTTTTCGCACTATATATTTATTTAAACGAATATTTAATTATCACTTAATTGTTCACCTAGTCTGTTATTTCTTAATTAACTTCACATCGACACCCCTGAATGTTTGTCTTTCTGAGCCCTTAAATAAAATTAACGGTAATCTAAACACAATATAATAAAAATAATGACAGAATACACTAAATAGTAACTTAAAAACTAATAACATTTATTTTCACAGTATTTATTTGCACATTTATATACTAATCACAAGACGACATTTATTCGTTGAATGAATTAAGTCCTTCTTGAGTGCTATTTATATTCACGGGAAAACTTCTCGCATGACCGATGTTGTCGACTCTTCCGCATCGACATCTTTCTAGACTGTGCCAGGCCTGACGCATCGTTGGATGACTCATCACAATATGATAATCATACGTGACAACAATGCGAGGAATAGCTAACACTGGAAATGTTATAAAATGTCGAAGAAATTATATGTACTACGTTAGTAAATTGAATTTTTTAGGTTTTTGAAACCTGATATTACTGGTTATGACGTGACTGATCTGTTATCGTAAAAATACTATATTCAATGTTATCATAACATCGACAGCTATTACGTATACGTCCCGTATCGTTATGTTCAAATTTTGGGAGTGTAAAGTAGACTTCATTTCAAGTAACAATAATGCAAAACTTGTATATCTATTTTTATTGTATCAAGTTACAGATTTATGAATGTGATTGTCAGATCATGAAAAAATGTAATTCTAAAGTCAATACAAACTGATTTTATTTAAAAAAAGTTATACGATTCAATAACAGGCCTGTGATTGTTAACGTCGCATAATAAAATGTTATCCTAAAATAAATAAACACGTGTCGTAGTGCATACAGTAATTTCTTGGAGATATACAAAAAAAGAGTACTGGAAATTGATTTATGATAAAGAAGGTTCTTACTTATTTCGTAAGTGCTGAACCATGAATATCATACAATAAACAAATGTTCAGATGACTGTTAACGTTGCATTTTTTAATAAAGGATTACATTACGTTTTAGTTCATACAACAGCTTATTAGTGAGTGGACACGTTTTCTTTATTCAAAATACCTTACCGATTTTCTTCTCAAGAGTATGCGGACATGCATTTTGTGTATGGCTACTGTAGCGGCAGTGCACGTCAAGCAGTTATTAAATACCGACATCGGTTTCCCGACAGGCGCATTCCTCATTACAGAACGTTTCTGGAAGTACACAGATAATTTCGGGAATGCGGACTGCGTGATTATCTTTTCGACCAAGGAGTAAATTTGCCAGCAGACTTAGAGGAAGAAGCAGTAGCTATTGTTACAAGGGATCTATCTCTCAGTGTACGTCGAATCGCTACACAACTAGGAGTGCCACGAACGATAGTTTGGCGAATTTTAAAACGTGAGGGCTTATATCAATATCACTATCGCAGGGGACACGGTTTGCTTGAGGCAGACCACTATGCTCGTCTAGTTTATTCTACTTGGATATTAAGACAGTCACGGCTTCATTTTAATTTTTGCAGAACGGTCCTCTGGACAGATGAATCTACGTTTACGAGAAGTGGTGTTACAAATCTGAGAAACCTGGACAGGTGGTCATTAGAAAATCCCAAAGCTATACGTCCATCTAAATTTCAACATGAATTTTCTATTAACGTTTTGGCGGCCCTAATCGATGACTTGTTGATTGGTCCTGTCGTTCTTCCTGGGAGGTTAAATGCGGACAATTACCTTCAATTTTTTATTGACGAACTGCCAGGTCTTTTAGAGGGTGTCCCACTGAATGTTCGACGAGATATGTGGTTTCACATGGATGGGGCACCACCACATTTCGGAACTGCTGTCCGAAATTGGGTTAACGTCAATTATCCAAGATGGATTGGTCGAGGTGGTCTTGTTGCATGGCCACCCAGATCACCCGATCTTAATCCCCTTGACTCTTATTTATGGGGGTACATGAAAAATTTAGTCTACGCGCAAGTTTCGAACACAAGAGAAGAGTTGTTGGATTGTATTCACCTGGCTGCCGAGCAAATCCGACAGAACAAGTATGAAATTCGGATAAGTGCTTCTTCTGTTGGCTTACGGGCACAAGCCTGCATTCAACAAGGAGGTGGACATTTCGAAAATATTATTAATTGAACTTTTTTAAATAAAATCAGTTTTTATTGCCTTTGGATTACATTTTTTTTCATGATCTGACAATCACATTCATAGATCTGTAACTTTGAAACAAATAAAAATGGATATACAAGTTTTGCGTTTTTGTTACTTGACATGAAGTCTATTTTACACTCCTAAAATTTGAACATAACGATACGGCACACCTTACATAACACACACACACACACATACGCTGTTGCGTATATGTGTGTGTGTGTAAATAGATACGACTTTCTGAATTCTACACATTCTACATTCTGCACATTCTACAATTTTTATCGGGTTTTTAATTTTGGAGTTTGCGTCGTAATTGACTCATAATTTTTTGGATTCATATTCTATATAAGATTTCCATTTTTAATACGTAGTCTCCATCTTTCAAGGATACCTGTATGTGCATATCTACATATTGCTATGAACTGTGGTTTTTATATTTACTGTACCACCGTTCACGACAAATCTACCCAACTAGGATACTCAGTCGGTTTATTTCCAAAAATGGGAATGCTTTCTTCTCAGGGTTCCAATCGGAAACCTGGAACTGGAATATTACTAGGCGCCAGTCAAAATGTATTGACAAATGTTATAATTATATCTTTAAGTTACTTATAAATTCAAGATGAAAGGTTAATTAAATAATAAGCACAATATAAAATTTAAAATGAAAATTTAATACAAAATAAAAAAAAAGAAAAATAAATCAATCTTTATATCAATATAAAGATTAATATTGCATCATTAAACAATATTTTAAAAGGTAAAAATATCACCCGGAAAATGACAGCTACGTGCATTAAAAAACAACCTCATTGACTACCGAACAACTTAAAAATCACAAAGACTATTTTTAATATCTCCCCAGAGAACTATAAATAAACAAACTTGACAGCTCGGCCAAATCTCTAAAACATGCGCACTCACATGTTAAAAAAAAATGCCTTTGAAATCCAAACGTGCAAAATTTTACAGTTACTGTTTTTTTACTTAGAAATGTTAAAAATCCTCTTTGTCATCTATCTCAAATAATTAAGACTAAAACTCAATATTACAATATAAATACAATTGAAAATATAATATTTAAATCTTTTAAATAAAATAATTTTATATCATAAATTAAAAAAAAACTTACAGTTTTTAAGGAGACACATGGACAAGAAAACGTTAATAAATCAAAAAATTACGAGAATAAAACTCGTAGAAAATTCGGTAAATTAAATTACACCATCAACTAATTAAACTCAAAATCAAACCCGAAGTTACTTTAAAATTTATAATTATAAATCTTTTTAAATAAAGTGTACGTTCTTGTCAACTGGTAAATTGTGTCTAAAGGTCAAATCATCCACGTCCAGCGTAGAGGCATTACACCACAAGGCGCATGACATGAAATATACATAGAAGTCCAAAATAATAGTACATAGATAAATAAATAAATTTTTAATATTTATTGGGGAAAAACCATAGCAATATGTATATATTTGCTACTACAAAAGCAATGTTTGTCGAATTGCAGTCGTATTGTGTTTATTTTACATAAATATTTTGTTATTAAATCCTGAATTTTCGGGGAAAATAACACTTGCATTTTTCTTACAATTTTTGATTTTACAGATTTTGGAAAATTCTTGTATGTTGTCCCTTTAGAGGTATAACTATTTGTTTTATCTTTAATAGTACGTTTGTGGTCCTCTTTTCCCTTTACATTAGATCCAACATTGGATTTGTCGACTTAAACTGTATTTTCTCATGGAAATTAACATAATTTATATCCCTTTTACTTTAATACTTTGAAAAAAAAAACATGTTAAAATCAAAACAGAGCAATTCAAACTGAAACAAAAGTATGTACTGGCTGTTGGGAAGAAATTCTCAGCTGTCTATTAAAAACAAAATACTGGTGTACCAGCAGGTGGTTAAACCGGTATGGGCATTTGACTTTCAGCTGTGGGGTTGTACTAAAGAAAGTAAGTATATTAATTACCTTCAAGTATTCCAAAACCGAGTGCTAAAGAATATCGTCAATGGTCCCTGGTATGTTCGAAACGAAAATTTTCACTACAAGTGAGGACAGTAAAAGAAGAAATCAAGAAAATTACCATGAGTCGTGAGGAGAGGCTCCACAAAGTATCAAACGTTGAAGTGCTTCAACTCTTAGACAATCAGGATCTAGTGCGCTGGCTCAAAAGAATCAAATATTTTGAGCTTGTCTAATAATGCAGTGATTAGAGAAAAGTAGAGCACAGTGCAGTCTAGTCACATCAGTTAAGCGTGCTATATGTATATACCGGCTGTATTTTTTAACTTGAAACCTTCAAATATCTCGAAAAATAATCAGTTCACGAAAGAATGTCCAGATTTAAAATTTAATAATTCAATGAAGGAAATACATTAGTGCTATAATTAGTCCCTCTGTCTCCCTTCATCTAGGTGGGGCGGGGGTAACTTTGAAATCTTAAACAGGAACCCGAATATTTTATTACAGATTCGAATTCTACTGGAAAAAGTACGTAGGATTTGTCTAAAACATTTTTTCAATTCATAATTGATGGCTCTGTAATCGACGACATTCAATTTTCTTCAATTTCTCGCATTTAGAACGTATGTATACGCTTCTGCAATACGTGTGCAATAAGAAATACGTTTTCTTTGTAAATAATCATAATTAGTCTTAGAAAAGCTTCATTCATTTTACAAATTTCGAATAACTAGGGAAATGTCACCTGTAGAAATGCAAATTGCTGGTGAATAAATTACTTTTAGCTTAACCCAACAAAAACGACGTGTGCGTAGTATCACCTTGGGGTGCTTGGCTAACCTGAGACTCCTCGCCTCTCACGTATTGGAGTGCTTCATTTCTGTAAGTCCCTTCGCCTCTCGCTTATCAGAGTGCTAGATTTCCCCTCGCCTCATCATCTTTCAATTAAAATAAGTGTGCCCAAAATGATGGCTTTCGACTTCAATGCACTTATTGATCCGCATTTCAATCGAGTATTTGCTGCAAATAGATTCCAATAATTGCAAATTCTGTTTGGAATTAAGGGTCCTATGCTAATACACATGAAATAGGCTGAAAACCAGTGAAGTTTAATGTATTTACGTACTTCAGTTAAGAAAAAAATAATTTTTAAAAGGAAAACGTACTTTTAAAGATAAAATGGAAATATTATTACCTAAAATATAATTAATTTACTGCACCCACAACACACTTTTAAAAGTTGTATATATTGTCTTGATTCGTTAAGTAATATACTATACAGTACGTTGTAAATCCATTGGCTACTTAATCGTTCAGTGCCAATATTTGGTTTGCGACTGGACTTCTAAAGATCCTCCATGATGTAATGAAAAATTAAATTACATACATATTTTGTTAATAGTTACAAGTTTAGTTATTTTCAATATACTATTTCATGAATATCTAAATACGAGGGGGTATTGATATATTCTTAGCCTATTATTGAAACAATTTAAATAAATTAATACACTGAATACAGCGATCCTGCCTTTAACGCCTTTAACCCTTCTAAAAAAAGATTCTTGTTGGTCTGCTAGCCAGCCCCCACAGCTTCTATTACCTCTTCGTTGCACAAAAATTGACATCCTTTTAAACTATTTTTCAATGAAGGAACAGATAATAATCTGAGGGGGGGGGGGGATCTGGGAAATAGGGCGGGTGTTCCAGTAATTAGAACCCTAAATCCTGAATTGTATTCATAGTAATGCACGATTTGTGTGCAGCGGCGTTGTCCTGCAAAAACAACACACCTTTAGCTAACATGCCACGTGTTGTTTCCTCAATTTTCTCTTTCAGGGTGATTGGTAGAGTGGACCAATCCGGAGCGATATTGGTAAATATTTCATATAAAAGCCGAAAAACTCCAATAATTTTATTTATAATTTATTTATATATATAAATTCGCTATATATATATATATATATATATATATATATATAAATTGATAAATTATTGGAGTTTTTCGGCTTTTATATGAAATATTTACCAATATCGCTCCGGATTGGTCCACTCTACCAATCACCCTGAAAGAGAAAATTGAGGAAACAACACGTGGCATGTTAGCTAAAGGTGTGTTGTTTTTGCAGGACAACGCCGCTGCACACAAATCGTGCATTACTATGAATACAATTCAGGATTTAGGGTTCTAATTACTGGAACACCCGCCCTATTTCCCAGATCCCCCCCCCCCTCAGATTATTATCTGTTCCTTCATTGAAAAATAGTTTAAAAGGATGTCAATTTTTGTGCAACGAAGAGGTAATAGAAGCTGTGGGGGCTGGCTAGCAGACCAACAAGAATCTTTTTTTAGAAGGGTTAAAGGCGTTAAAGGCAGGATCGCTGTATTCAGTGTATTAATTTATTTAAATTGTTTCAATAATAGGCTAAGAATATATCAATACCCCCTCGTATTTAGATATTCATGAAATAGTATATTGAAAATAACTAAACTTGTAACTATTAACAAAATATGTATGTAATTTAATTTTTCATTACATCATGGAGGATCTTTAGAAGTCCAGTCGCAAACCAAATATTGGCACTGAACGATTAAGTAGCCAATGGATTTACAACGTACTGTATAGTATATTACTTAACGAATCAAGACAATATATACAACTTTTAAAAGTGTGTTGTGGGTGCAGTAAATTAATTATATTTTAGGTAATAATATTTCCATTTTATCTTTAAAAGTACGTTTTCCTTTTAAAAATTATTTTTTTCTTAACTGAAGTACGTAAATACATTAAACTTCACTGGTTTTCAGCCTATTTCATGTGTATTAGCATAGGACCCTTAATTCCAAACAGAATTTGCAATTATTGGAATCTATTTGCAGCAAATACTCGATTGAAATGCGGATCAATAAGTGCATTGAAGTCGAAAGCCATCATTTTGGGCACACTTATTTTAATTGAAAGATGATGAGGCGAGGGGAAATCTAGCACTCTGATAAGCGAGAGGCGAAGGGACTTACAGAAATGAAGCACTCCAATACGTGAGAGGCGAGGAGTCTCAGGTTAGCCAAGCACCCCAAGGTGATACTACGCACACGTCGTTTTTGTTGGGTTAAGCTAAAAGTAATTTATTCACCAGCAATTTGCATTTCTACAGGTGACATTTCCCTAGTTATTCGAAATTTGTAAAATGAATGAAGCTTTTCTAAGACTAATTATGATTATTTACAAAGAAAACGTATTTCTTATTGCACACGTATTGCAGAAGCGTATACATACGTTCTAAATGCGAGAAATTGGTCCTATGCTAATACACATGAAATAGGCTGAAAACCAGTGAAGTTTAATGTATTTACGTACTTCAGTTAAGAAAAAAATAATTTTTAAAAGGAAAACGTACTTTTAAAGATAAAATGGAAATATTATTACCTAAAATATAATTAATTTACTGCACCCACAACACACTTTTAAAAGTTGTATATATTGTCTTGATTCGTTAAGTAATATACTATACAGTACGTTGTAAATCCATTGGCTACTTAATCGTTCAGTGCCAATATTTGGTTTGCGACTGGACTTCTAAAGATCCTCCATGATGTAATGAAAAATTAAATTACATACATATTTTGTTAATAGTTACAAGTTTAGTTATTTTCAATATACTATTTCATGAATATCTAAATACGAGGGGGTATTGATATATTCTTAGCCTATTATTGAAACAATTTAAATAAATTAATACACTGAATACAGCGATCCTGCCTTTAACGCCTTTAACCCTTCTAAAAAAAGATTCTTGTTGGTCTGCTAGCCAGCCCCCACAGCTTCTATTACCTCTTCGTTGCACAAAAATTGACATCCTTTTAAACTATTTTTCAATGAAGGAACAGATAATAATCTGAGGGGGGGGGGGGATCTGGGAAATAGGGCGGGTGTTCCAGTAATTAGAACCCTAAATCCTGAATTGTATTCATAGTAATGCACGATTTGTGTGCAGCGGCGTTGTCCTGCAAAAACAACACACCTTTAGCTAACATGCCACGTGTTGTTTCCTCAATTTTCTCTTTCAGGGTGATTGGTAGAGTGGACCAATCCGGAGCGATATTGGTAAATATTTCATATAAAAGCCGAAAAACTCCAATAATTTATCAATTTATATATATATATATATATATATATATATATATATATATATATATACATATATATATATATATATATATATATATATAAAATTAATTTAAATTCGGGTAAGCGGTCAATTAAGAAAAAAAACTCCTTTATTAAATAACCCTATATTTCGCAACAGACTTTGTCGCTTCTTCTGGGGTAAAAAATGTAGAGTTGAAAAATAATAAAATTGATGTACAAAATATAAAAATGATTAGATATAAAAAATAAAATAAATTCATTTATTTTATTATTATTGTCAATTATTTGACATTTATATTCTGTCATCTATATTTTATATCCTTGATAAAGGCATAATTGCCGAAACATGTAGGGTTTTTCTGAATATATATACTTTGAAGTAATAAACCAGACCTTTAATCGCCGACTGATTAAGTTTACCATATAATACCAAGGTCACGAAAATATTATATATATATATATATATATATATATATATATTAATTGATAAATTATTGGAGTTTTTCGGCTTTTATATGAAATATTTACCAATATCCCTCCGAATTGGTCCACTCTAGTGATTAGTAATTTATAATAAGAATCTCCAGTGATGGTCTGACACTTTTTTAGATAATCGGTCATAACTATTCCACGAATATCCCAAAAAACTAAAGCAAGGACTTTTCCAGCAGATCTTTGAACTCGAAACTTCTTAGGTCTTGGAGAACCATGATGCTTCCAATCCATCGATTGCTGTTTTGTTTCTTCATAGTCACAAGACAGCTCAAAAAATCTGGATCTCCTTCAAAACGGGCACAGATTGACCGTGATTCTCTCACTCTTGCTCGTTTGTATTCGGCGTTCGGCGTATTTGGGAATCCATTTTGCAGAAATTTTTTTCATATCTAAATCGACGTGAACTATATGATGGACGCGTTCATATGAAATCTTTAGTGCTTCAGCTATATGTTTCATCCCAATTAGATGGTCTGATAATATCATGTCATGAACTGCGTCAATATTTTAAGGGGTAGACACCGAAATCGGTCTTCCTGGTCGCTTCTCATCTTCAACGGAAAGTCTTCATCTTTCTAATGACGTAATCCAATTTTTGACAGTCGCATATAATGGGCATTGATCGCCAAATGTGTTATGTAAGCATATATTCATAAATTTCCTTACCACTTAACTTCAACTCTTCAAATACAAGTACATACATATTTGATGATGCCTCGATACTCCAATTTATCGATTTTCACATCTACATTCGACGTGCTTTCTTTCTAAACTTACTGCACAGCAATAATTCAACTTCTTGCTGTAAGATTTTACAGTGATACTTTTAAAATGTCATTATTTCTTAATTACAACAAAATTTTGTTTTGTTCAAGGAAAATAGCCTAGACAAACTAGATATCAATACCCCCTTGTACATTCGTTCTTTATGCATATCCATAAAAGAAATTAGAAAATACTAAAATGTTAAATATGAATGATTTGTAACTTACCATGTTGTATATTTGAACAATAAATTAAACATTAAGTCAATAATAAATGTATAAAATGCCATAATATGTAACTATATGTCAAATTCTAGGCTCAGCTACATTTAATGGATGCTGCTAAACAATTGGAAAATTTACAAAAACTAGAACAAATCAAGCAACATCTTCTAGAACTAGAAAAACAGGTACAAACGATTCTTCTTTTTGTTTAATATGTACATTTTATTTTTCACAATTTTCAGTATGAAAAAGGGAAGCCGTTGGTAAATTTGGTTGATAATATGGTAAAATTAGGATCTTTATATCGTTCGCCAAATGACCGGCACATAAATCCATATGTTAGAGATCGGTTGGAGTTCAATCAACAGATTCAAGAGCGTAGGTTATTGGCTGAGGAAAGACGTGACTGGAATAGATTAAATCCGAATAACACTCAACTTCAAGAGAAAGTACAACAATTATACCAATTGGATAGGCTCATACAAGAAGAGTCTGGTACTCTGCAAGGTCTTCAGCACGATAAAGAAGAGATCGAAAGAGCTTTAGGTGGTCTTAGACATAGATTAAATAAAGGTTATAACGACCCGGCGGAAGTTGAACAAGCTAGGAAACAACAAGCAATATTAGAAAATGAATTGAGCCGTGTTCATTTAATGTTAGCTCAAAATTCGAAAAAGTTAGAAGAAACAGTAGCAGGGAATGCTAGATTGGAGCAGGAATTATTAGTGTTAAAGCAAAAGTTACAAATTTCCAGGCAACAAAGGAGTTCACCTCAGTTTTCTAACGCTGGTTTGTTAACTTTATTTATTTATAATTCTGTCTTGAATAATTTATTTTCTGAAAATAATTTACAGGAGATAGTTTACCGTGTGTTGTCGGAACTAGTGCCATGTTAGAATCAGACTTACAAAGAGTTCAACAAAAGGTTGGCGACTTGCAACGTCAAAGGCAAGAGTTGAGTATACAAGTGAGACAACTTACTGACAGATCTAATAATTTACAACAACAAATTAAACCATTTTCTGTTAATTCTTCGGCTAATAATCAAGGTATAATATAACTAATAATTATTTATTTGCACCTATATCATACAGTAAGCGGCAGGTATAGCTCGGTTAATATCTGAAAACACCCAGAATGCACGAGGCGTGGCTAAAATATGTCTATCTCTCTCGTTTCATGCTGCGTTCTCCTTTTTTGTCTTAAAATTGTTATCTACACAAGTGCCATCGAATGTTAACCGAGTTATAAGTAGGTTGATACGCTTCCATATTTATTTTGTACACCTATTTGCTTGCTGCGTACTGCATAAAATTAGTATAAAACTTTCAAATGAAATCTTTTTGTAAATCAATAATTTTCTCTGGAATGTATAGATTTTTCGTAAAGAGCTTTTATAATACAAAATTAGATTAATTTATTAGATAATTTAACATCTTTTCAGAATCTCATACCTTTATAAAACTTACAATATACGTGTCCAGGAAAGTATGCAACAAAGGGAAAACTTTTTTATTTGTCTATTTCTCAGGAAATTTTATTCTTTATAAAAGTTTTTGCTTTACTTGAAACCCATTTACCTGTTAAAACAAATAAAATATCGCTTTAAATAATGAAAATATTCTTTAATAACTTGAAAATACAAAAAATTATTTTTATGTTTTAAACAAACGTCACTCGATATGATGCACCTCTCGCTCAATGCATAAATTTGTATGTCTATTTAAGTCCCTGACGGCATTTTGCAGGAAATTGGGATTATTATTTAAATGCGTTACCGCTTCCTTAATCCTGTTCTGCAAATTTTCTTGGTTATCAAATGGCCTTTCTGATACACCCGATTTTTCAACCAACCCGATAAAAAATAATCCAAAGGATTTAAATCCGGCGAGCGTGGAGGCCATGGAAATGTTGAATATCTTCCTATCCATTTTTCTTGAAATTTTTGGTTTAAATACTGCACGACTCGACGAGAACTATGTGCAGGTGCACCATCCTGCAAACCACAAAGAATGCCTTGTTTGTAAAGGTACGTTGTCAAATTCATCTTCTAATTCAGTAGTCAGAAATGCTAAATACCTTTCAGCATTTAGAGTTTGTTGAAAAAAATACGGCCCGACCACTCTTCTCTCCAAAATTCCGCACCAAACATTTATCTTTCATGAATATTGGTTTTTATACTCCATTTGGAAATGTGGATTCTCTTGAGACCACTAACGACAAATTTGCGAACAAACTACACCATTTGTGGTGAATGTCGCTTCATCGGTAAATAATAATTTTCTGGGAAATGTTATGTTTGTTTCTATTTCATCTTGTATCATGAAGGAAAACTCTAAACGCTGGTCATAATCTGGTTCTTGCAACGTTTGGACATATCTTGGTTTAAATTAAGTAAACTTGTATGTTTTCAATATTTGTACTGATGATTTACGTAATCCTAAATTAGTTGCACACTTTCTCACAGATAATTTAGGATTCTCAATTACACTTTGTAAAACTTTTAAAGAATTATCTAAATTTCTTGCTGGTCTATCATGTTCCTTTTTTAAATTAAATTCCAAAGAGCCTGTTTGTTTAAATTGTCGCAAAATTCGGGATACCGTAGACCAACTAACGTTTTTATTAGGATGCCTTTCGTTAAAAGTCGCAGCTATGTCTCTACATGTCTTATAATTATCGCCACATATAAGCATTAACTCTGCTCTGCTCTTGCAAAGTTAAACGTTCTGCCATAGTAATGTATTTTGTAGGATGTCAAAGTTACTGTCAAATACCATGCATACGTGATTAAAAGTAAAAAGTAATGACTGCACACACGATATTAAGTAGATATGGAAATTTTTAACAATTAATAAAATAATTATATTTTTACTATCTAATATGATAACTCATTTATTTCAACGATTAAATAGGTTTTAAGTAAAGCAAAAACTTTTATACAGAATAAAATTTCCTGAGAAATATACAATAAAAAAGTTTTCCCTTTGTTGCATACTTTCCTGGACACGTTGTATGTATGTACTATCAAACAAAAGCTAGCAAGTATTTTTTTCCTTTTAAAGACGACTAACATTTTAATTTTTCTTGTTTAACAACCGTTTGCTTATAAACGATACTAATTTGAAAATATTCATTATTAATAAATTAACAAAGATAATATTATGGTAAATGTACTATAAATAGTCGTACGATATTTCTTTTAATAACAGAACTGACATATGACTACACTTTATTGAGTGAGTAAAATGTATATTGTTTTCATTTTTATCATTTACATAATCGATAGTTATTTACAGGTCGACAAGCTTGACTAAATAATTTTGTTTATATGGTATATACATGTTTTTAAGTTAGTCTCTGTCGTATAGCTTTAAGATATTACATAACTTTGATATACGAGTAGAGAATATTGAGAAATAATTAGCGAATTAGCGAATATTTATTGTTTTCAGCATATTTATTCTTATACCCTCGAAATAAATAGCAATAAGTGATGTTTTAAATATGAATTCGGGAGGACGTACCTATATATAGGTCTTCAATTGGTTTGGTTACACAGTACACTCGCGATAGTGTGAACACAAAAATACAGTGGGCCGTTCATTCTGACGAGGGTGTTCATAGAAACGAGGGTGTAATTAAATAAATTAACTTTATTACTTAAATCTAAATCAATTGTACATGAACATTCCTAAGATTTGAAAAAATCTGTAATTTTTTTCTGAATATTTTTTTGAGCAATTTTGGCCATAACTGCTTTTTCTTGAATTGCTTTCACTGATGATTTCACTTATATTTATGGAATTTTGATTTGGAAATTCTATGGTTTCTATGCTTTGATTGCATCGGAATGGCAAATTTTTTTTTCAATGCACTCATTTTCATCCTCATCTGAAGAAGACATTTCCACAACATCTGCTTCATCCTTATCCAAATCTTCCACATCTGCAGCACTGTAGTCAGCCTGGAATGTTATCTTCGTCAATATTCTCATTATGTTCATTAAAATCCGACAGGATGTTTTTCTCCAAGACTTCTCGATTACTGTTGAGCTTGAGTACCGCAGCTATTCCTGTTTCCGTTGATACAACAGAACTGACCAAACTGTTTCTGTAGTATAGTTTGGTGACCCTGAAAATATATTGGTCCACGGGTTGGATTAAAGATGTAATATTAGGAGGTAAGAATTTTACAAAGATCATCCCATCTTTAGTCCTCAGTTCTGTTGCTGATGGATGGGACGGCGCGTTATCCACAAGGAGAATTGCTTTCTGAGGTAGCTCCTAAGCACGTAGAAAACATCTCACCTACGAATTATGTAATATAATTTTGAAATATGTATGTATAATCAGCCGTATGAAACAAATGGTCGATAATTTTAACTCTTACCTCAAGTACAAAATGTTGAAAAACCAATTCCTTAAAGAGTTCCCCGGTCATTCACGCGTTCTTAATGTTTTTGTACAGCAATGGGTTGTTAAAGTTCCCAAAACACCTTGGATTTTTTATTTCCCTATCACTAGGGGTTTCAGCTTATGTAAGTCTGAAGCATTTAGATAACCCATAAATGACAGTCGTTACTTAGAAATTTTTAATCCCGGAGCAGTTTTTTCAGCTAATGCGACATAAGTTTTGTCAGGCAATAAGTGCCAAGACAGTCCTGTCTCATCAGCATTATAAATCTGATATCACTTTAGGCCATGCCCTTGAATAACACGTTTTAGATCCTCTTTAAAAGGGTCTACTACATCTGGGTTGGCTGATAATTTCTCGCCTGTGATTTTCGAGAACCTTATGCCACGACGGTGTTTAAATCTTTGCGGCTAACCATCGCTGGCTGTGAAAGTATCAATATTCAATTGTTTTGATAGTGACAATGCCTTCTGTTTCAGCATATTCTCCGAAACTGGTAAATTCTTGTCTCTTTGTTTAAGAAACCAATTGTACAATTTCTCTTCTAAAAGCGGAAATGCTGATTTTTTCCAGATGCATTTTTTCAATGGTTTTAGCATGCGAGTTATCGTATCGACAATAATTCTTTCATTTTTTTATACCACCAATTGTTCATCTTGAAACTCCGTATTTTTTAGATAACGTCGTGACTGACATTCCTTTTTTACGTTCTACGATTATGGCTTTTTCTCCTAAACTAAAAAATTTCTTTAATTTCTCCATCTTGCTCTAAGTATTCACAGCACAATGTATTTACATCGGAGGCACATTACAACTACCTTTATACACGTGATATGTAGAATGTACTTTAAAGTGCAAAATAAAGGACTTCCCTGAGCAGTAAATAAGTAAAAACGCTGACAAAAACTCATAATGCACTTGTTCGCATCATCGAAGGTCCACACTGTTCACATTATACGGCGAAAATAATTTCATGTTCATACCACCGAGAGGTTCCCATTACCGAATGTTCACACCATCGCGATTGTACTGTATATATATATATATATATATATATATATATATATATATATATATATATATATAATAAAAATTGTTGGGGAATCCGGCAATAAAAACCTTTAATTAGTCAATTAGAGTCCTTTATTTTATACCTTATATTTTGCTCTGTAGATTTAGAGCTTCATCGGAGGTCACTGTTATTCAACTGCGTAGCTTTCCTCTGAAGTATCTTGCTTGAAGTCACTAATAGATTATTCATATTCGTGGAACCCTGTGATATGTGTTTTGGCAGGATGTTGTGTTTTCTACATTTCAGTAAGTAGATCCTTCGGTTCTGCAATTTTATAATCTTCTCAGATGTTGACATCCATTTCTTTAACGTGATGGATTGGTTGTTTCCGTAGTTGTTTCGGATGTTTTCGAAGTACCCCATTAAGGAATGTGTAAGTAGGCAAAGAGTCTTTGCCGTTAAAACAAGTATGTAAAATAAAAATTGTTGGGGAATCTACGGAGGAATCTTGAGGAAAGCTACGCAGTTGAATAACAGTGACCTCCGATGAAGCTCTAAATCTACAGAGCGAAATATAAGGTAGAAAATAAAAGGACTCTAATTGACTAATTAAAGGTTTTTATTGCCGGATTCCCCAACAATTTTTATTTTACATACTTGTTTTAACGGCAAAGACACTTTGTCTACTTTATATATATATATATATATATATATATATATATACATATATATATATATATATACATATACACACATATATATATATATATATATACATATACACACACATATATATATAATAACTTCGTGACCATGGTATGATATGGTAAACCTAATCAGTAGGCGATTAAAGGTCTGTATATTACTTCAAAATATATGTATTTAAAAAACTCTACATGTTTCGGCTGTATACGCCTTTATCAAGAGAATACAAAATATGAATGACAGGATATAAATGTCAATGACTTGACATTTTTTGACATCCCTTTTTTTGATTTTGGTTTAACGAACGAACCATAATCTGCTAAATTATCCCATAATCTCTTAAAAGTAGGTAGCGACGGCTGACGTCGATCAAAATAATTATCAAAATAAACTTCAGCAGCTCTAGTAGAATTTTTCTGGTACTGAATGTAACATTCAACCTTATCACGCTTTTCTACGTTAGAAAATTCCATAGCCAATGCAAACTTATGATTAACGGCCGTTTGCATCTCTTATAGTTAAGTTACAATTAAATTAATTAATAGTTAATTGTCAATGTTTGACAATTAACTTGACTTAAAAGTAAAAATGAACAGCTCTCACTTCTGTGACTCAACGTGAAAGCAATGTTAGTATATTTATCTCGACTACTCCAACAAACACTATTGTAACTCAGATTTTTCGTTTTTTGAATTACAAAACACCAAACATTTTTTTTTTAAGTTTTTATCTTATAAAGTGAACAGTCATATATTCAATTGTTTTCCATAAAAACCATAAAAATGTCTATATCCTCTTTATTTTTTAAAATAACCATATCAAACCTTATATCATTGTAATCAGCAAAAAATAAGCTTTTTAATGATGTCAAAACCAACTATGGTTTCCATTTAAAAAAACACAAGTTTGTGTCATAACTCGATAATGGTGAACGAAAAAAAAATATTAGCTACATAGTTTTATTTGGCGTAAAATTATCTAAAACTTTTGTCTGAACACTTTTTCTCTAATATTACTATTAACGATGCTAAGCATGTTTAAAGAAAATCGTAAAATTTTCTTTGAATATCTAATAAGCCATGAAAGTTATCGGAGAAACAGTTTTAAATCAAACTCGTAAAACTGCGCATCTTTCCCCATTTAAGCGTTTTTCTATCTCCAGTAATTTCTGAGATCCCAATGCTAAACATTCAAAAAAACTCACCCTGTATATATATATATATATATATAGATAGATAGATAGATAATTATTTTTTGATCTTTGTATATTATAGTAGATTTAGATAGTCGGTGATTTAAGGTCTGTTTTACTTTAATATGTATATATTTAAAATAATCTCTTACATGTTTCGGCAATTAATAATGTCTTTTTGAAAGAATTTGAAATTATAAATGACAGTATTATTATTAAAGCTAAAACATTTCGGCTTGAAATTGTAGCTATTCATTTTAAGGAACTCTATGAATCCTAGTCCATGTGATGGATTAGTCCACATTCTCCTTTTTTTTCTCACACACTTCTTGCCATCTCGACTATTTTCTTCCACTTCTTCCTATCTGCCACTTGTTGTCTCCATCCCTCTACATTAACGTTTTTAAGTTTACTTCTACCTGTTGCTTCCATCTGCTTCTGGGTAGCCCTCTCAATCTATTTTGTGCCGGTTGCCATGTATTTTTCTTATCGGTTCTCCTAGCTTTTCTCATTATGTGACCGTGCCATCTTATTCTTAAAGCCTTGATTTCTCTCACTATATTTTTCTGTACTATTGATCTTACTTATTGATCTCATGCTTCATCAAAGCTATACATTCGTTATTTTCCGTCTTTTTTGCACCTACTATTTTTCTTACTACACGGCGTTCAAAAATCTTTAACTTTTCTTCTTCTGCCACTGTGAGCAACGCCGTCCCCTCGGCGTATGTTACTACTGGCCTAATGAGTGTGTTATATAATCTCAGTTTGTTCTTCATACTTAATTATTTGTCCTTCAGCAGCTTTTTATTGCAATAGTAGGCTCTATAACCTTTCTGGTTTTCTTCTTTTATGTCAACCGCCTCATTCCGCCTATTGATTATGACTCCCAGGTAGTCGACTTCTTCACCTCTTCAAAACTGTAACGTCCACAACTCCAACTTCTCATCTCTCTGTCATTTCTGCTACAACAAATATATTTTGTTTTTTGCTCATTTATCTCCCGGCATCTTTTGCTCGCTCGTGCACGATTATTCCTACTACCCGTTGCAGTTTTCCCTCTTCTTGGTTATTATTGCAACGTCGAAATGACAGTAAATTAATGTCATATTAAAGTTGTCAAGGATAAAAATGACATTAAAAAATACATTCCAGTTAAATAATAATAATAATTCATGCCTTAGCATTCCCCAACAGCTGGACGCCAAATTACAGGAGGCATTGGTAAGCCATGAGTTATTATTGTCTGCGCCCGTGGAGTAACTTAGATGTTCAGCTGTCGGCATGACATATATATATATATATATATATATATATATATATATATATATATATATATAATAACTTCGTGACCTTGGTATGATATGGTAAACCTAATCAGTAGGCGATTAAAGGTCTGTATATTACTTCAAAATATATGTATTTAAAAAACTCTACATGTTTCGGCTGTGTACGCCTTTATCAAGAGAATACAAAATATGAATGACAGGATATATATCCTGTCATTCATATTTTGTATTCTCTTGAAAAAGGCGTATACAGCCGAAACATGTAGAGTTTTTTAAATACATATATTTTGAAGTAATATACAGACCTTTAATCGCCTACTGATTAGGTTTACCATATCATACCAAGGTCACGAAGTTATTATATTTATATATATATATATATACGTGCATAGCTATCTTACTTGCCTCCACATGTCTATAAGACAACCAAACCTCTGCATTAACAAATGTAGATAACTGTGTGTATTAGTTAGAAATGCATTATATAATATGACAGCAATATGGGCACCATAAGAGGGGTAAATAAAGTTACTTTGTTTTATATACAAAAATATTTGTATATGTTTAAATAGAACTTGGCTCCGATGTGCCTAATTGCTAAATCGGCCTCTTTTGTATAAAGGCTGACATATGCAATTATCGCTTACGCCTCCAACAGTGTTGTCATATTTAAAGTAAGTCCTTATGAATGATGATATTCTTATTGTATATATGTACACAGGTATTTATACTTTGCCATGTGAATACTATATACGCTACATGGAGGATTGTATATGGTTTTATGATTTTTTATAATAGTTTTTATTGTTACAATTTTTTCTTAACCGTTTTTATAATCCGTAAGCATTGTATTCTATAGCATGTTTTACACTTACGACAATGTTAGTAAAAGTTATTCTTATAAATGACAAATATTCGAATAAGAAGCCGTTAAGCACTTGCTACATAATTGAAATTGCAATGAACAGGAAGCCTCTTGTATTTTCGTGCAATATTTACTTTAATATATCCACAGACGAACAATAGAAACGCTGTAAAAAAAATCATTTTTTTATTTAGTGATAAAGTAAATACTTATAAATATGTATAAATGAAGCAAACTGCATTTACTATATATACATATGTTATGTTTTTTCATTCATCAATGAGATAAAAATAACCCTATTCTTTAGGGAATAACCAATTTACGAATCACAAGCTTCAAAATGTCAGGGCATGCGTATAATTGGTAACAGTTGCTATATAGTTTTAAATGGTTTTAGGCAGTTTTAGGTCATTTTTGATTCGGGGTTGTTTGTGCGCAATGGACCGCAATAAAATGGACAGGTACGTTTGCTCTTTTTAAATTTTTAGTGTATGCAGATTGAATATTCTTTGACAAAATAAATCTAGATATTAATAAATTATTAATTAAATAATGTTGATTTAAAATTTTGATAAGATATACTACATCATTTCGTTGTAGTTCTCAAGATACGCACTTTGGTTTATCAAGAGGAAAAATGTTAGTAAATTTAGCCACATTAAATAATTCTACGCAAGAAGCTAACAAAAGTGAAGGTAAGTTGGAAGAGTATATTTATGATACTTCGGCTATTTCACGGTAAAGTAAAAAATCATTACGCTACCGTAAAATTGTAATTAATATAGCATTCACAGTCAAAACTTTTTTATAAATACAGAGCATATATACTTACTTGAAATACTCCCATATTTCTACTAAAAATGTAAACATATTGGATGTGAAACAAAAAGTTCATGATATAATATTTTATCATAGCAATTAATATGAAAGAAGAGAATTATTGAAATAATATGTTATTAGTTTTTGTTTAATGAATTAATTAAATTGTTTTATAGAATACAACGAGGATAGTAGTCCAGCTCCTTCTCTTTCAGTAGATTTTTCATTATTTTCAAGTAATGATTCTGATGAAGATTGTAAATTTTATACTCAAGAACTAGACGACATATTAGTACGTATAGAATTTGAAAATTTACTCCTGTATGGTGACCTAAGTATATAGGCTGTTTTTTGAGACACATAGCAAACATTATTTGTTCCTGTTGTTGTAGACTTATTTGATGTTGCTATTAGATAATAGAATATTAATTCCGTAGAACAAATTGTTTTTGAAATTACCTTTATTTCTAAACGAAATTCAGGCAACATTATAAGTATAAAAATATATTTATTATAATTAATATATTTCCTACCAATTACACCAATATTTTTTTATATAGACAATTTTTTAAATATTTGTGGAAGTAAAAACAGTAATATTTTTTACCAAAATTTGTAAAAGTAAAAAAGTAAAGAAACTTGGCTTTTGGATAGCATGGCTACTTACAATATTTTTCGTTATGTATGTACCAGCGATATTATAACTGTACTATATACGCATACCCATTGCGAAAGTTCCTATTTTCTATGCGTTAAAATCAATGTACACATTGCACGTAGTCGACTAAGCTTCTGTAGGATAGAAGTTGGTTCCCTAATTGAGGACTTTCACTACATTTATATATGAATATATAAAACATGCAAAATGTGCGAGATTTGTAATGCTTGTCAAAAACCAACCTATATAATCTTGTAAGTCACATTTATTTAAATAAATTTGTGTAATAAAATTTTAATAAATTTGTTAATACCCTTTTCGAACTCAATCTTTAGCAAAAGGAAGTGAATATGGACAGCAGTTATAATAATAAAGAACAGCATTCTTCACAAATAGCTTCGGCTGAAGTAAATACAAGTGTACAGGACGAACATGTAAGTTGATATTTTTTCAGTGAATTGATTGACAAATTTCTCTCAATGTTGATATTGGTCCACAGATTATTAATAAAATTTTCAAAAAAACATGGAAAAAGAAAAAGACACTCTGTAAATTCTGCAAATTAGAAGTGACGAATTTTGAACGACATCTTGAGAGGAATCATATCGAATACAGTGAGGTAAGGGAAATGCTATCTTTCCCAAAAAGCAGTAAAGAAAGGAAAAAATTAATAGGACTGATGAGAAATTCTGAAAATTTTAATGAGTTCTTAATAGGCAATATAAGGCCCAAATATTGCACTAAAAATAATTCCAGCGACAGAGAATATTATCCTTGTGTTCACTGCAAAGGTTTATATTCAAAAAGGTATTTAGCACGTCATTCCAAAAATTGTGTTGTGAAAGATGCTAATGATAATTCAGTGAGAGGTAAACATCTGTCAGCCTCACAAAGCTTAATAGCAATTTCATTAGACAGAAACAAAACACAGCAAAAACTAAGAGTTAAGAAGAAGTATTTAACGTCATGAAGGTCGACGAAATATCATTAGCAGCAAAAACTGATGTACTAATATGCCAATTTGGTGAGAATTACCTGAAAAAGCACAAAAGGAAGCAAATGGCGCTTGTATGCTCAAACAAAATGCGAGAATTAGCAAGACTATTGATAGAGTTAAGAAAAGTCACTAATAATGCTAAGTATGTATTAGCGGATGCCTTAAATCCAATAATGTTTGATGTCGTAGTAGAATGTTCGAAAAGAGTTGGGGGATATGACAGCAATACGAATACTTTTAGGGCACCAAGTTTATCGGCACACCTTGGTACGTCACTAAAGCAAGCAAGCGATCTTCTTATACGTTTGTTACTTAAACAAGACAGTTTTGTAAAATGTCATAATGCAGAACAGAGGATAAAAGAAATTAAACATTTTAGAGAGCTTATTACGACCCAGTGGACTATGGAAATTAGTAGTTTGGCGTTTAAAGACCTGAACGAGAAGAAGTGGAATAAACCTCTAATTTTGCCTTTCTAAAGTTTAAGAAGTATGTAACCGATATTGCAAATAAGTCTATTGTTATCCTTCGAGAAGACGTCAATGATAAGAAAGAGTATAAAAATTTGGTAGATGCTACTCTTACGTTAACAATTCTCTATAACAGGAAACGGATTGGTGACGTGCAATACACCATGCTTCAAACTTATCAACAGAATTTCTCATCATTAAATCAAGAAGAATGTATGAACGTTTTATCAGAATCTGAAAAAATCCTGACTAAACATTACAAGCGTGTTGTAACAGCAGGAAAAGGTAGCAGACCTGTAGTAATTTTGTTTCCTGAAAATATTCAGAAATATGTGGATGCAATTATAGAAATACGGTATTCTACTAATTTAGTTGCTGCCAGTAATCCATATCTTTTCGGATATCCTGATACCAATCATTGGTGTCGAGGAGATGTTGCAATTCGAAAATTTGCAAAAAGGGCTGGTTTAGAATATCCTGACCAAATTTCTTCAAATAAATTACGTGAACAGATAGCTACTGTAATGCAAATTTTGAACCTCAGTAAAGAAGAATCCGATCAGTTTGCTCAGTTTATGGGGCATACCGAAAAAACTCACAATGAATTTTACAAGTAAATAACTTATTATCATATAATATTGTCATTATATTTGTTGTAATGATTTCCATTTCATAGATTACCTCAAGATTTATACCAGACAGCAAAAATATCGAAGCTATTAATTTTAATGGATAAGGGTGCCGGTGACAAATACAAAGGGAAATCGTTAAATGAGATTGACATTGACCCACAATTAGAAGTCGCGGAAACAGATGATTCTGATACCGAAGATCACCAACTGAAGAAGAATTGTCAAACGATAGTAACAAATATCTCAAAATCCCCACAACCTGTTTCACCCTTATTTTCTAAATCGTGTAGGATTGCTAGTGACAAAGGTATTTCATATTTATTTTACTTTTGTTTATAAAATTCAGATTTATTAATAGCAATGAAGATGTTAAGTGTATCTTATTTTTGTTTTAGTTACGAAAAAAGGGAGAACTCCATGGTCAGATGCTCAAATATCAGTAGTAAAAAAAATACTTTAAAAGACATATCCAATTAAAACAGCCTCCTAAAAAGCAAGGTGTGAAGATTTATTAAAGAAATATCCAGATATCTTGCATAATAAAGACTGGGTTAGAATAAAAACGTACATATACAATGTTTACCGAGATAAATAATTGATTTTTACTATTAAATAACAATCACTTCATATTTATGTGTATTTCGCACATCTCTTGAATCAACGTTTTTGGTTTTTAATATTTAGGAAGGTATTGTAGACGAATAAATTTCACTTAATATTGTTTTATTCTAGTTTTATTTTGAATCCATTCGAAATATTTCATTTCGGTGTTGGCAATGGTTTGGAGGAATTCAAAATTAATATTTTTATAATTCCAATAACAATTGAAGCTATTTTATCTGAAAAAAATATATAAAAGATATTAATTACATGTTTTTGTGAAATTATCTCCGCAACGGTATACTAAACTATAATTATATAAGAGCACAGTATCAAACCTGACACATATTTATTCCAAATATAAATCATACCACTCACAATATCTTTAATCTTATTGTGTTTTCCTTTATAAATGTTAGCGCCAACCCTCTTTGTATAGACGGAGGCAACTTCACCTGTCTTGCGTTGCATTTTGTATATATACATACTTAACTAACGAATGTGCGAATAAAATGTTACACAAAGATACAAGTACGCTCGACTATATTGCCTCCGTGACCTGTTGCCAAGTTTTGGAGGAATATTGATGCTGCTAGTCTATAGAGGCTCATGCGGCTGGCGCTATTAGAATAATGTATATGCGTATAAAACGGTAGCGCCACGTAGTAACATCTCTATAGAACTATATTGTGTAACTGTAGGAGTGTAATAGTGAAAATGGCCTCCAATCAAAAGTTTGGCAAACGCCTTTTAACTACATATGAACGAGTTTGGTGCTCTTATACACATCGATACGTATTGGACTCCACTTTTTCCGCACTGGCCTCCGTTTAGGAGCTCAGTCCGATGATTACGTTTATATTTTGGAGGCGAATTTGACGTTTTACATATATATATATATATATATATATATATATATATATATATATATATATATATTCCAGTAATTTAGTATTGGTCTAATGTCTGTTGTATGTACTTCAATTTGATATTTTCGATTGTTTTTTTTTTATTTTTTAGTAACTTTAAAAAGAAGGTCTTGTAATATAGCTGTATCTTTTGTTTGATTTACTTATTATTTCTTCTGTGTTGATATTGTTACTAAATATTTTAATGGTTCCATTACTTCAAATTTGTAGTTCATAATTCATAACATTTAAATTTGACTCTGGTTTTTTGTTCTTACTACAATATAAATACTTCGTCTTTTCTCGCTAATTTTTCAATCTTTCCTGCGATTTTTCTTCTATTACAAATGCATTTTTTACATCACTTTTAAATCTCGAGATTAACGCCAGATTATTTGCATAAGCTACTACTTTAATGGAACTGTGTGTTTTATTTCTTTTATTATAGTCTAATAAAATTATAGAAAAATTATAGAAGAATAATTATTTCTCGATGGTGTTACTCATTTGTCATATTTATGTAGATTTATAGATCGATATTGGTAGTGTTATACATATTTGAATACAAATAATATTAGTAATAGGTATTTGTATATTAATATGCTTCATTGCTATTTGACCTGCTTAGTGTTTAGTTCAAATTGTGATGGTCAGTATATGATCAAATACAACTTAATAGTCACACTAGTGGTATATATATTCCATAACATTATAATGGTTGCACATATGTATAAATACTTATGCTACCATTTTTAGTATATATAACCTTACCAATGAAATTTCACAAGATGTATTTCTGTTTATTTTAAGAAAATGTTTTTAATATCTGCACAAATTCTTTCTAATACATAGGCAATAAAAAGAAAATACATTTGTTATGGCGTGAAACTGATTTGGATACCATGAATATAGTTGATCATGGTGAATCTTGGGAAAATTCCATGAATACAGTCGGTGCAGCACCTACTACACCTTTATATATCAACACAGATCTAAAACAAAATTCAGATTCAGATTTCTATAATAGTAGGTTGAAAACTAGTGATTCTACCAGTGAAGAGATGATGTCAGGATCAAATTTCCTGCCTCAAGAAAGATCGGAAATTAAGACCGTCAGAATTGTTAAACGTGAATCGGAGAGACGGCAAAGAGATAGAGAAAAAACTTCAACTGGAAAGTGGGACCCTCTGTTCGAAGAAGACACTACATCTTCGCAAAGTTCAAGCGTCCTTTTTCGCCCAACACCAATACAAAAGACCCAGAGCAGTACCAATATCGGTCCACTATCTCCTAACTTCGAAACCGACAAAACTAGTAGTGGTGTACTAAGTAGACAAAGTTCATTATCTAGTCCGAGCTTGCCGCAAGGTTTTTCCGATGTACGAACTGTATCTAGTGAAGCGTCTAGCGCCGATAAATCACCGGAATTATCACCTGTGTTCAAGAGCGAAGCTGCAAGACAAATAATAATCGAAATGTCCAATCAAGAATTGCCAAAGCAATTGAATAGACGTGCTGTTCCCAAAGAAAAGCGACGCCATTATACGGCACCGAACAACAATTTAATTATAAAGAGTTTTCATCAGTTACCTATAGATGATGCTAATTTCGATAAATTGAATGGCAGAAGGGCTAGAGATGATTTAGATATGGAAAGGGCCTTGCGACAAAGAATAGATGCACCAGATGTAGTCAGATCTACTTTGAGTAGTAAAGAACTTAAATACAATGAAAATACTATTGATAATATATTAGGTACACCTAATAAAATTAACATACCAGAACGCTATATTCCTGAACAGTTGCCTCAATTATCGGCAGAAGAACAAGAACACAGATTAAGAAAAGTCGAGTCAATTAAAAAGATGTTGTCTGATACAACAATTATAAGCAGTAGTTCTCCTAATTTAGCTTCAGGTACAAATGAGATGAAACCATGTTTTTCACGTATTAATTAAAATATGGTATTTATTATTTCCAGATGATTCCAAAACTGAAAATTCTCCTTCTGATATAGTTAATAAAGCATCAACTAAAATAATCGAAGAAAAGAAACAACGTGAACATTTATTACAGTTAAATCAAATATTAGCTAAACAAGTCATGGAAATGAGCAAGATAGTAGCAGGTATGGTGTTATGATTGCTTGAATTCTTTTCATTTTAATAATTAGCATGAATTTAGAGGCATCAATTTTATTTTTATCTATCAAGCACTCTTTGCATTAGTTTTTTTGTTTTGTTTTAATGTCTTAGGTTCCAACAATCCAAATGAACAATGATTGGCTTGCAGCTTGCTGATTGTCAAAGGTGTGTTTATAATAGTGCATGTTTATACATATATCTTTTTGTTTGATCGATTTTTTTAAATGAAACAATATAAGAACTTTTCTCATTTAATGTATTTATTACTAATGTTTCGCAGTTGATTTTACTTTCCATTTTCTCAAATGGAGTTATCTCAACGTAAATGCATAACTTAGGGTCAATATTATAAACGATACAATTTTATAGGTTTGATTTACAAAGTAAGTAGTTTACTCCCAAGAATATCATGTGATGAAATTTTGGTCTTTACCTTCAACATCGTAATGTGTTAGAAAAGTTAGTGCCGATCCCATCCTCTTTTTTTTTGTGGTCTTCGGTAAGAAGTTTTGGCACCCATCGTGAACAAAATTTGTGGTAAACTAAATGTTCAGTAACAACATCGTACAAAACTACGTGAAATTTGAGAGAAAAAGGCACTCAGTTCCAGGCGCGGCTCGTGATGACGTATTTTGGTTTGCAGTACAATGATCCGAGTGCTTCGTGTATTCTCGTGTACTAACTGTAACGTTTGCTTAGTAAACACCGAAAACACACGAGGCACTCGTATCATTGTACTGCAAACCAAAATACGTCATCACGAGCCGCGCCTGCTCAGTTCTGTGATTGTGAATCGCCGATTTTCACGAATTTTTTCTTCGACATTACCCACAAGTTCGTTCGTTAGAACAGTTGGTCTTGCACTCCGTTCTTCTTCATGAACACTAGTTCGTCCTTCTCGAAAGATACGGCACCATCTTCTAATTATACTGTCACACACATAAACAGAATAAAGTTCACGATGAATTTCAGCAGCCTTCATGTTCTTCGCACACAGAAATCGGATAACAGCACGCAATCCAGAGTCGGTAGGATTTTCAATTGCAGCAGCCATTTTAAACGACCAAAATAGCATGAATAAATGTCCGAACGATTCTCTCACTAACACTGCTAGACTCACTGGACCAAACTACATCGCAACAATGCGATCGCGCCGATATCTTCACTTCTCTGCTCACTAGGCGAAAACGGAACATTACGAATCGCCCTCGTATAATTAGAATATTATTTAGTTCTGTTCAGTACTAAATAAGATTTTATACCTCCAATATTTTAAATTTCAGAAAAACTTGTTTAAGAGAAATAGAAAAATTAATAAATCATAATCCTTAATCTATACATCTGTATAAAAGAGAACATATTTGCAAGGTTTGTTCAGTTATCGACTTTCGGAGAACCAAAGCTTTGTTTATCGCTACCTTTTTTTTTAATTTTGATTTTTTGATTTGTTTAATAATGTTTTCATTGACATTTTCGTTTCATCGATAACTAGCAGCAGATTGTCATTCGGTTGGTACAGTACAAATGCACATATTTACACTAAAAGTTATTTTCAGTACCATATTGCAATAAATATTTTGACAAAAATTATAGCTGATACAGTCTTAGAGCTATATGCGCGTTCCGCCGAACTGTTTTAGTGATTTATTGAGAGTTTTTAGGAAATATACTCGTTATATCCTTGCCAGATAAGTCGAGATAATTAATTAGCAGTCAAATTTAGTATTTTTGTTATACTGTGCCATTTGAAATCCCTAATTTTGTAAATACAGATATTTAAAGACTTTTCCTACAATGTGAACAGTAGCAAAACAATTAAACTTTTGTTATAGAAAGGAAATAAAAAAGAGATTGACTTGCGAATTATTAAAAGGTAATAAGAAAAATTACTTTAGAAAATGCCCTTGGTAATGATAAAATAATCATTGAAAAAGTTACTAAAGTTAGCATTATAAAAGTTGGAAGAAATATCAAAACCATACAGTAAATCACCTTGTTAATTAATATTACAAAAATATCCGCCTAAAAGTTCTGGAGAAAAAAAGGAGGTAGACAATTTTATTAAACGTAACAATATAATAGAAAGGCTAGGTGAAGAAATAACAAAGATGTCCTGCTGGCAAACCTTCTAACACCACAAAAGTACATTATTTACAAATAGAATACCAAAGAATGTGGAAACAGATATTTAAAAGAGTAGTAATACCAATCCTAAGTCATGGGTTATAATATGAGGTATAGGCAAAATATCCTAGCAATATAAATGAGATACATAAGAAAATAGGGCATATGTTAAAGATGAATATGATGAGAAATAACATATTCGAAGAAAATCTAGATATAAAATTTATTACTAATGTTTCATGTTTCATTCATTGATTTTTACCTTCCATTTTCACAAATGGAGTTTAATATCAACATAAATGCGACACTTAAGATCGGTATTATAAACGATACCATTTTATAGGTTTTAATTAAATTGATTCGACATTTACTCTAAGATCCATGATTAAAATAGAAATAAAACTATTGTTCAAATCTTCACTTTTTAATATTTAATCGTAACACGACAATTGTTTCGCCAGCACAGTGGCTTGCTCAGGTACTTACATTTAAAGAGTCCGTTACAAACTAAATTAAAAATATATATATATATAATCAAGAAGGTTGGTATTATTTTACAACGTTTTTAAAGAAATCTATGAATTCACACAAGTATTGTCGGTAGTGAGAAAATGTGACACATCTGGTCGGCTCTAACTGTTATATTATAGGGTACTAAACTTGTTTACGCACATGTTTATGCGTAAACATATTTAGCACCCTATAATATAACAGGTAGGGCCTACCGGATTTTCTCACTACCAACAATTCTTGTGTAAATTCATAGATTTCTTTAAAAACGTTCTAAAATAATACCAACCTTCTTGTTTTTATATATATTTTTTTAAATTTAGTTTGTAACGTACTCTTTAGATGTAAGTACCTGAAGCCACTGTGTTGGCGAAACAATTGTCGTGTTACGATTAAATATTGAAAAGTGAAGATTTGAACCGTAGTTTTATTTCTATTTTTATAGGTTTTATTTACAAAGCAAGTAATTTACTCCATAGAATATTATGTGATAAAACTTTAGTCTTTGATGAAATAAATATCAATTATCAATTTTATTAAACATCAGAAGACAGAAAGGCTAGATGAAGAAATAACAAAAATGTCCTGCTGGAAAATCTTTTAACACAATAAAAGGACATTCTTTAGAAATACAGAAATACCAAAGAATATACAAACAAATATTTGAAAGAGTGGCAGTACCAATCCTAAGACATGGACAATAATATGAAGGATGCAGACAAAAGATCCTAGCAATATAAATAAGATGCCTAAGAAAATAGAACACAAGTTAAAAATGGGTACGATAAGAAATAACATATTCAAAGAAAATCTAGATAAAAATCAGTAGATCGACTAGTAGAAGAAAACCAGTTAAGATAGTTTTGGCATTTTAAAGAAGATAATTTCTAACAAATAATAAGATTGACATGGGATGGAAAAAAATGAGAGTAGATTAGCTTTAGCAGTAGATGGATAATTCTGTACTGAAGTACTTTCTTTTTTTAATGACGTTATTGAATTTATCTAATTTCTCAAAGTTCTAATTCATAGTATTGTGTTTATATATATTAAATGCTTAAAATATACCATCTTGTTTCTTTCACTCGCTTATTTAGAAATATGCTACAAAAACAAATGATTTTTTTCCAGTCAACTTTAATATTTCAACACACGCTGATAGAAAGGTTTTTATATCATTCTCAAAAATCGCATGTTATGCTGTTGCAATGCACTTATTTTTTAATAAATTTCAAACACTAGATTCACGCATATTTGTTTGAAATCACTTCAAAAATAATATCTTTACATTTTCATTTCATTGTGTCCATAACCATAATCTTATTTTGCAAATAGAAATTCATTAAACCGCAGAAATTAATATAGGTTAGATTCGCTTATATTGTACTTATAGATAGGTTTTGATTCAGACAATTTTTTTAAATTTTATTTACATGAGGAAAGTTTTTATCAGTCAATTCTACATAAATATTTTATATAACTTTAATCAATTATTCTTAGTTAAAGCGTTGGCTAAATTACCATTGGAGCCTCAACAGTTAAGTACTGAAGAAGAGGATCTATCTCCACAAACGCCTTTGCCGCTATATCAGCAACGTGATAATTTTTATAGTTAATATATTTTATTAAATTTAGATCGTAATTGTTGAATTGGTTGTACAAATTTTAAATGGTTGTGTTTGGCTGATCGTACATTTTAAATAATTATTAGCGTTGTATCTTGTACTCTTTTTAAATCTCTCGAAACAGTATTACCAACTTAATATTAAAATATTTAGGGCGTTTTCTGAAATTATTTATTTAAAATGTACTGATATTGTACTGACTGCCAGACAATAAAGCATTGTTAAACTGTATATTAGTTCTCATTGTACAATGTTATTTAGTTTTAAATATTTAAAAATACGAAAATAATAACATATTGCTCAAGTTGTATTTAAAATATTTGTATATAATTTTATTTTTTAATAATTTATAATATTTGTGGGCGTGGGTTACTCAAACAAAAAAATTAATAAATCATTTGCTTCATTTTCAAATTAATACTTCATAAAATAATACTAATAACGTGCATAAATTAAAATGTCTCCAAGTAAACCGTTTTCTCTTTTTTGAATTGTAAGATAGTTTTTATTATGTTCATATTAAGTTATTAATAAATGTGTTAGGACTTTTGTAAAAATATATTTTTATTATAAATAAAATATCTTTAGTTAGTGCATATGTTTATTTATTATATTCTTCTATTTTCATGAACCGGGTTCAAACCCTGGTATAGCTATTAATGTCGATGGCATTTTTTCTATCCTAGCTCGACAGACCAGTGTTGCCAGCCAGCGTTAACGTTACATCGGTGGATTTAAAATTTTTATAATATTACCTGTGCATGCTGCTGACTATTGCCAATGAGTAATATAGAGGTAGATGTATTTACATAAGCTTTATTAAATAATAATAAACAATTACTTATAAGTTTCTACATACATATACAGGGTGTTCCGCGACACGACGACAAATTTATACCATATACTCTGGCGGTCATTACTATCAAAAAATGTTATATGACCTATATTCGAATTCCTCTTTGTTTCATAAATATCGATGGAATTTAAATTTAAAAAAATGGGAAAGGAAATTTTATTCATAAATTGATAGATAATTAACAAATAACTGTTAACTGTTCAAAATGAGAACCGCCATTTTCTAAACAAGCAGCTATTCTTCGTGTCATAGAATGTTGCCAGTTAATTGATGCCAATTCATTCTTTAGAGAATTAGTAGCTTCAACTATACGGTCAGTCAACCCTTCGCGTGTATTTGGTTTACCATTACTATACACACGAGATTTGAGGCAACCCCACAAAGAAAAATCAAAAGGCGACAAATCAGGTGACCGAGCTGGCCAATGTACAGAACCACCTCGTCCTATCCACCTTTCCGGAAAGTTTTCGTTAAGAAACACCGTCACTTGTCTCCCAAAATGTGGTGGTGAAATCACATGCTATGACGAGCTTCCAAAAGAATATCTTCCAAGGAATTCGGCAATTCTTCTTCCAAAAAGTGAAGGTAAATTTCTGCATTAAGACGTTCTTCAATAAAATGAGGCCCAATTAGATGATTATTTAACAAGCCGCACCACACGTTGACGGAAAAACGATGTTGATGGTTAACTACGATTGTTTCGTGTGGGTTTTGATCCGCCCAGATATGAGAATTACGTGTGTTGTTTATACCCTTCCTTGTAAATTGGGCCTCATCCGTAAAAAGTATGTGTCCAAATTATGTTGTAACCACTGGCAATACCGTACTCGATTTTCTAAATCTTCAGGAAGTAAATGCTGGACTTTTTGCAAACGATAGGGATAAAGCCCATTAAAGTGCAGAATTCTCCATACGTTGGTTTGAGGAATTCGCGTTGTATGAGATATTTTACGAAAACTGGTAGGACTTCGTTCAACTTCATTTAAAACTACTTCAGCGTTTCCAAATCCATTTTTTCTACACACGATTTGGGAAAGATCCCGTCTCTCTTAAACAGTGAAAAACGTTTGAAAATGTTGTGTGGTGAGGAACAATGCGATCTGGGTATCGCCTGATGTACTCCGCAGCTGCAGCACGACCATTTCCATTGCAAAAACCATATAAGAAAATCATATCAGCATATTCTGCATTAGTAAAACGCTTAAATTAATATTACAGCACAAAAGTCATTAATTTGTCAATCATACGTCAAGGCTTACTAAATTAGAGGAATTCACCTATAGGTCATATAACATTTTTTGATCATAATGACCGCCAGAGTATTTGGTATAAATTCGTCGGTCGAGTCGCGGAACATCCTGTATATTTGTTAATTCTTATTATACCTGTTTAGAAATCTGCGTTAAAAATTCAGATTTTATTTTCAGTTTCCTTTCCTTACTTATTGTTAGATACATATAAGTCTAGCAGAACTGCAGAACATACAATATTTCAGAGGTGACAAGAAAACAAAATTAATTTAATTCAAGTAAACAAATACAAATAAAACTTTTACACTAACCAAATAGAATGTTTTCTAAAACATAAATAAACATAATTTATATCCTACTCAGTGGGATATAAATTATGATTATTCATTTTTAAAACCAACTTTTCCTCAATTGAAAAACGTAACAACTTTTTATTATCAATAACTTGCTTGGTATGCAATAATCCATGTATTATTGCAGTCGCTAGTACTTGAAAAGACTTTCCACATTTGCGGATGCATGTCAAAGGCAAAATAAATTTTGATAAAAATCTATTAATATACTAAACATCGAAGTACCATCACCATAGGTTGTTTCCCTGACCTGTTGCCAAAATTCTTCAGTATCACTCGAATACGACTGAATAATATCAGTATTTTACAAAAGACGCCATTCTGTATTCAAATTTTGTATATCATTAAGATCTTTAAGTAAATTTGGAAACTTAACGGCTACATCAGTAATGGTGTGAATAGCACTTTTAACTATCTACGGATCCAAAATGTTTAATTTTTGTAAAATATTGTTTTTAGTTCCGGCAAATTTTTATTCTGATATATGTAATACACATTGTCGATTCCCAATAAAAACAACACATTTATATATTGTTTCATTTAATATTTATACAATTTAGATGAATATTTGGTAGTTCTGATTTTTTTTCGGTAGAATTGTGTTGAAGATCGGTAGATATCATCCGAAAACGGTAGGGCTGGCAATACTGACTCAGGCTGACAAAAATGAGTACCTGGAGCTGAAACTTTGAGGTAGTAAGAGGTAAGAGGCGATTGGTACGTAGCTAGCCATGTTACCATCTTAGTATACCGAACGGCTCAAGTTCTAACAAGCCTACCATGTTACTACCCCAAGGGCCTGCAAGGCCAGTTACGGGGACTATTTCTTCCGAATAGTTTTGATGCCTTTACATTATTCATCTAATCTTAAAGCTTAATTTTAGTTTCATTACCGCTGTATAATTACCTGACTTCACTATAAAAGGAAAGACCTCTTTTTAAATTAAAAATTTTATAAAACGAATAAATTGAGCACACCATACATACGCTTCGCGTCAACTTTGATCACGGGCGGGAAAGTTAAATTAGCTATCGTAGAACAAGATAATGGTACACTGCACATCCACCAGTTGTCATATGGTTGCTTTGTCTAAGCGTCTGAAATTGAATGCGCAGGTGCAATATAGTAACGTAACTGAAGGAACGTGTGTTCGTGAATTTAAGAAATTTTAGGTTATTTATGAACTTGTTTATAGTAGGAGTAATTCTGCCGTTTATTGTTTGTTTATGCTTATAATGCTTTATAATGTGAAGTTACCTGAAACGGTGTTGTGTGACAGACAATAGTGATATGGGTAGCCACAGACACCGTTTTCCTAAAAATAATATTGAATTGTTTTAAGTTTGAATAAAACGTGTCAACCATCCACGCCTTCATAATTTGACAAGAGACCAAATTTATAACATCTATGTAATTTGTGAACGACATTTTAATTACCATATATAAATATTTCGTCTGTTCGCTAACCCAATCCATTTTCATAAGCTTACAATTACAAAAGCATTAATTTCTAACAAACCCTTTTTAGTGTATTCTTTGTGTTAAAAATTACAAAGTTTATATTTTTAATTTTTGTATTAATATTGTAAAGCCAGCGGATAAATTTACAACGTTTTTCATTGGAGTTACAGTATTGATTTAAAAGATATTGTAATTTTATTTTTATAAATATGTATAAAAGTGGGTTTACACATGCATAGATTAAGAAGTCCACTACTCACTGCCGTCTTAGAAAATATAAAATTCAAACATAAGCCCTTTTTATTGTGCAAATGTACTATATTATAATTAGCACACCGGTAAAGGATTATATTTTTTGAGGCATCAGTAAATAGTGGCACCGGAGATAAATCAAGATGGTGAACTACATAGCAAAAAGTGTTCTATTTTGATTAAATTTTCTTTAAAACATGTGTACATGTTTGTAGACACGTCCTCATTTAGTCGCGAATTAGCGTCTTCTTTTATTTTATTCCCTTCTATTTATGTTTGAACCCACATGTAAGTGCTCTACTTAGGGTCTTATCTGCAAAAAAGTGGTTACGTATTAGTTCTTCCTGGCTTTCTTCCCACCTCGATTATCGAGTGGAGATATCTTCCAGGGAGAGGTAGACTGAGACCGCTATCTATCGTCATTGTGGTAGCTTGCTTTCAGGGCTTTAATTACCTCTTTAAGAAGTATATCTTATTTTTGCAGCCCTCCCAATCATACTGGGATATAATTGTCTCAATTTTTAAATGCCAGTTGCAATTACCCAAACAGGGGATATTTCATGACGATATAGAGAGCCGACTTAATTCCTTCCGAACGACACAAACGCGATATAAAAAACCATTAGGATTTAATCTGGAACGTAATCTTGTAATTCATTATTTCCCTCCATTTTTACTCGTTTGTTTTTTTCCTGGATCTCTATAACAGATGGTCTTTGTTTGCCGGCGTGAACTGCTTCGAACTAAGATCCACGACGATCCGATAGAGCATCAACGCTAATTACCATACAAAGAAGGACAAACAGCTAAGACTTTATATATTTCTTTATTAATTTAGCCAATAATCACATTCAATTTAGCAAAAAATAGATTGCATGTCGATGCGAAATTCACATCAAGCTTTGATACAAAATAATACAAATCTGTATAAAAACAAATTTGTATCTGTATATGCATGGACACACAGTACGTATTTACCAGCTTTTGCTTCAACTACCAGACGCATGCGTTTCTGTGTAACCACTTTGTCAATGATAGATTTACGAAGCAAAAGACTGTAGTACACTTGCGGTCAAGTAGTAAGTTTTGTCCTATCCGAAGACAACAGGTAACCTCTTGCCATCTGACGGACAAAACCGACCACGCCGGTGCAAAGTGTTCTTCTCGAATAGCGAAGCTATTACTGATAAAGAAGAAAAATACGCATATTACTGTGAGTCCATTAACTCGTCGCCAGGTGGCGTAGTATACCAAAAAATAGATTGCATGTCGATGCGAAATTCACATCAAGCTTTGATACAAAATAATACAAATCTGTATAAAAACAAATTTGTATCTGTATATGCATGGACACACAGTACGTATTTACCAGCTTTTGCTTCAACTACCAGACGCATGCGTTTTTGTGTAACCACTTTGTCAACTTTTACGAAGCAAAAGACTGTAGTACACTTGCGGTCAAGATACACAGAAACGCATGCGTCTGGTAGTTGAAGCAAAAGCTGGTAAATACGTACTGTGTGTCCATGCATATACAGATACAAATTTGTTTTTATACAGATTTGTATTATTTTGTATCAAAGCTTGATGTGAATTTCGCATCGACATGCAATCTATTTTTTGCTATACTACGCCACCTGGCGACGAGTTAATGGACTCACAGTAATATGCGTATTTTTCTTCTTTATCAGTAATAGCTTCGCTATTCGAGAAGAACACTTTGCACCGGCGTGGTCGGTTTTGTCCGTCAGATGGCAAGAGGTTACCTGTTGTCTTCGGATAGGACAAAACTTACTTCTTGACCGCAAGTGTACTACAGTCTTTTGCTTCGTAAATCTATCATTGACAAAGTGGTTACACAGAAACGCATGCGTCTGGTAGTTGAAGCAAAAGCTGGTAAATACGTACTGTGTGTCCATGCATATACAGATACAAATTTGTTTTTATACAGATTTGTATTATTTTGTACATTCAATTTAGTTTAATATGCTAAAAATTTTTTAGATTCAGTTTTCTCTATACATATTCAATATTTTTTATTTTGTTTTTTATCTTGGTAACTGCGTTATTCCAAACATATCAAATTTTGTTTAATTCATTTTATAGCATTCCTAATTAGTTTATTTCATTTGGATTTAGGTATGTTTCTTTTTTCGATTACATTTATTTCCAGAGTACAAGGTAAATTGCACACCTGGTACTCTTGGACAAAAACACCTATTTTTGCTTTAAAAATATTGAAAGATTTCTTACGTTGAGTTTTCTTCAGTGTAGAAAACGTGTGCAAGGTTTTTGTGTTTCTTAGTTAGACACGTTAAAATAAAATTCGTTCCCTAGTTTTTGTTAATCTGTATTTTAAATGTTAAATATCACATTTTTCTCATTTATTTGCCAATTATTTCAATTATAAGCATTCATTTCTTTTTGTTCTTAATAAAATCAAACCGCCAACGTTAGTTAATAGATCTATCATCAATTTTGTAATTTTGCACAAGTTTATTTTCTTTTTAATATATACCTACATACGTAAAAATCTCTAAACGTATACCACGTCTGCTCAATAGATCTGGCTTACAAGTTTGTATTTATTAATGTAAACCGGATAAATACATATTTTGATGGGGTGTAATCATTTTATGAGTAGAGATTAGCCTGTATTTTCAATTAGTACGTAGTCGTTTCGCATTTCTTCTTTTTATTGTTTGGAGTGCATTATTAATTACTAATACATATATTATCGCTTAGTGGGGTCTAATTATATTCAATTTTCGTTATTTAATTACAATAAAACGTAATCTAGTGGAATATAAGCTTTTTTTCTCCTCTTTTCCTTTTTTTTTTAAATTCATTTCAGACGCCTTGGCTGCCATTTACCCGGTGCGTAGTTTGCTCGTTTTTTTTTTATGATCTCAATTTACGAATTTGCGGCGTCTAGCGGTTCTAAATTCGGTGGCGCCCTATGCCACCTTTCTTTTTTTGTACCTCCGGGTCTCCCACCCTATGCTAAGGCTGTCTTGGTAGCCGGGTGGGCCGCTAGACGTTGGCAGGAGCGGGTAGGTGGGGCAATTGAAGTCGTCCGAAACGTTTTTCTTTTCTTTTTTTAATAGTTGTGGAATTATCGCCGTAGCACATGAATTACTTCATCTTCCTCTTTATTTTTTTTGAAGATGACTGAGATAGCGCTAGTGTATATTGTGACATCACAAACATATCTTGTTACTGCGCGTGCGCTTAACTTTCCCCGCAATCACCATTTTATAACCTGTTTAACCTCACTATATTTCCTGTTTTGCTTACATATGACAAAGTTAAGTTTTTTTGTTATTGTGGTTTTGTAAGAACTCTGTTGAGAAATAAGTGAATTTAGTTGCATATATACGCTGTAAATAAACATTTTTTCATCAACGATGCCACCAATACCGCAAGATCTCTGCTTAATTTGCGGATGTCATGAAGCAGAAGTAGAGAAAATGCATTATTTTCCCACAAATTTAGAAAAGTAAGATGTTACATCAATAATATATCATAAATAAACAAATAATTAGATTTATGACAAAGCTTTGGCAAAGAAGTATGGGAATAAATATGAAGAGATGTCTACATAATTATAGGATTTGCTGCAGTATAGAAGGAGTAAAGACTCCTTCTATACTCTATTTTTAAAGTAGAGAGACGAATTTCTGAACAGACCACTTTGACAGTGAAATCTCATTGGTTGAAAGTCTAGTGGGTTTTCAGGTATACGCAGTAATATTTCTTTGTTCTGCTCTTCGTTTTCTTCAGTATTTTCTCCTATTTCTCTGATCTGGTCAATGTGCCGTTTACTGATACTTCCGTTATCCAAGATTACCAGATAATGCAGTTCCCCTAGTCTCTTGTATATTCTTCCAAATCGCCATTTTTCTCCAATATAGTTCCTACTGGCTATTCTCACTCCCACATCTAATTGTCGAACATTTATAGGCTTTGTTAGAAAGCGTTCACAGTTTGCATTAGGTACTAAATTATCCAATCTTGAACGGATTTCCCGTTTCAATTAATAACATCGATGGAGATTGTCCCGTAGTCATATGAGGCATCTTCCTATACTGTAATAACATATTGTTTAGTCTCTGTTGCATAGGTAAGTGTATGCGCTCAAACATCATAGCACGTAAGGAATTTTTAAGAATTTGGACAAACCTTTCCGCTTGTCCGTTTGTTGAAGGGTGGTACGGTGCAGTGCGTTTTAGCTTTATGTCATTTAACTCAAAAAAAACGTTGAAATTCGTTTGATGTAAATTGTGGTCCATTGTCACTTACGATATATTCCGGTAGACCATCTGTAGCAAAGATATTTTGACAAATTTGGATCGTAGATTTTGTAGTAATGTTTTGCATGATGTGTATTTCTGGCCATTTAGAATAAGCATCTACTAAAATAAAGAAATATAATCCTTGAAACGGTCCAGCAAAATCAATATGAACCCTTTTAAAAGGCCCACTTGGACGTTCCCATATGTGGTTCCTGGTTTGTGTCGGATCATTCCTAATTTTATTGCAACCATAGCAATTTTTGGTGAGATTCTCAATATCGGCATCAATCCCTGGCCACCAGCAATAACTCCTGCCTAAAGCCTTCATTTTCATGATTCCGAAATGTCCAAGATGTAGTTCCTCTAATACACTTTTTCTTAGACTTTGAGGTATCACTGCTCTTATTCCACGCATAATACATCCGTCTTGTACTGAGAATTCATTCCCATTAATGTTAAATCTAATCTCAGGTTTCATTTCTCCACCAATTTTTAAATTTTGTAATAATGGTCGCAATTGCGCATCCGTTTGTGTAGCCGCTGCTAATCGCTTTACTGTTAAAGGTAAAGTTTCTATTTGATTTATGTTGAATATCTCAGCTTCCTCAAATGAATGTGGCTCCTCCGTTCCGGTAACCAATCGTGACATAGCATCTGCATTCGTATGTAAACGGGTATTTTTGTATTTAATGTTGTAATTGAATGCTTGTAAATACATGGCATAATGTTGCATGCGCGATGCTGAGTAGATTGGTAAACCTTGATGAGGTCCAAATATCTGTAGTAGCGGTTTATGATCCGTGACTAAGGTAAAATGTCTGCCAAACAAGTATTGGTAAAACTTGCGCACTCCAAATATAATAGCATATGCTTCTCTATCTATACTTGAATACTTTTGCTGAGTCTCTGTCAATGTTTGGGATGCAAATTGAATAGGTCTCTCTGTTCCATCCGGTAATAGATGAGACAGTACAGCCCCAACTGCTACTTGACTGCTATCCGTGGCAAGTATAAGTGGCAATTTAGGATTAAACAACATTAATACTTCATCTGAATTGATCTCTTGCTTAATCTGATTAAATGCTTTCTCACACTTGTCATCCCACTTCCACGGCGTGTCTTCCCGTATCAGCCTATATAGAGGATATGCTTTTGTACTTAAGTTTTGTATAAATCGACCGTAATAATTAACTAAGCCCAAAAAAACACGTAGGTTGTTTTTATTGTCTGGCCTCTGGATTCCTTCCAAGGCCTTCATTTTTGACACAGATTTCCTTATACCATCTTTAGTGATTTTATAACCGCAGTATTCTATTTCATTCACTAAAAATTGAGACTTTTCAAAATTTACTCTAACATTGTATTTACTAAATCGCTCTAAAACTTGGATTATTCTATTCATGTGAGTTTGATCATCTAGTCCGGTAATGCGTACATCATCAAAAAATATAGCAACTCCTTCAATACCCTGTAACATTACCTCTATAGTCTTTTGCCAGATAGCAGGTGCTGAAGCTACCCCGTACATTAGCCTTGTTGGTTGGAGTAACCCTAGACTTGTATTTAATGTAAGATACTCCCTATCATCCGGATGTAGGTACTTCCAAATGTAGGTAAGCCTGCTGTACATCTATTTTTGTGAATTTTTTCCCCCTGACATGTTTGCAAATAATTCGTCCACTGTCGGTAGTGGATAATCATCAACGATTAAATTCGGATTCAGAGTTGGCTTGTAATCGCCGCAAATTCTAATCGAACCGTTGGCTTTTACCACAGGAACAATGGCTGTTGCTCATGTACTGGAATTTACAGGGTCTAGAACCCCCTGTTCTATTAAATTGTTAAGTTCACCCTTGACCCTTCCTTGTAATGCAAAAGGAACTGATCTACTTTTAACAAAAACTGGAATTGCATTTGATTTTAATCTTAATTTGGCTTGTATACCCTCTATTTTCCCTACTATTTTTTCAAATAACGGTTTGTATCTTGCAAGAAATGTATCCATGCTATTTAAATTTGTATTCTTAGTATCTAATTTATGTATGCCTAATATCTCACTCAGGTCTAATTTTAATTCACGTATCCATTCACGACCTAGCAAAGGGTGATTGTCTGAATTGACTATATACAAACGTAATGGATGTAATTCCTGTTTATACATAACGTTCACAATAGCAACCCCGAATACTTCCAATTCAGTTCTGCAGTATGTAATTAATTGTATAGAATGAGTGGTTACCTTGATATTTGGGAAATAATGCTTAAAATCTTTGATACTTATCAAACTAACAGCAGCTCCTGTATCCAATGCCAATTTGATTTGTATACCTTCCACTACTGCCGTACACCAAAACTTCCTTCGTAGTTCAGGTTCCCCACTGTTAACGTCTAACTGGTATAAATGAATAATTTCATTTTTACTTTCTGCATTTGACAACCCCACATCTAGCTCTGAAACAGTTGAAATATGATTTTTATCAGTAGTACTAGCTTTTTTTGACAAGCACATATTTACACAATGCCCTATTTTTGCACAAAAATGACATTTCGTTTTAACATGTTTGCATTTATTTGCTAGATGAGTTTCACTTCCACATCTGAAACGTTTCTTCGATTCTTCGTTCTTCAAACTTTTACGATCCATTTCCTTCTGTTTCTTATTTTTCTTCTTATCCTTGTATGTAACCGCATGCACTGTATTTGTTGTTACTTTGGCTGCACCTTCCATTTGGTTCCATCGTACTTCTGCCACTTCGTATGCTCTTGCTATTTCGCTTACTTCCTTGAGCTTAATATCACCTTTTTCCAGTAATTTCCTTCGCAGATGTGATGAAGAACATTTCTCTATCACCTGATCTCGAATTTGATCATCAAGATCAATGTAATTACATAATTTACCCTGCTCTTTCAGTTTCGTAATGAATTGTTCAACAGATTCACTTGCACCTTGCTTTAGAGTTCGAAATATGTACCTTTCAAACACAGTATTTACTTTGGGTAAGAAGTAAGCATCTAAAGCATTCAATGTGACTTTGTAAAGATCCTCTGAAGTAGTATCTTCAGACTCGGGAAACGTAAAAAAAATATCTTGTACCTGACTCCCAGCTACATGTAATAACAAATTTTTCTTCCTGATGTGATCTGTAACATCTTTTGCACTTAGAAAAATCTCGAAACTACGCAACTCCATTTCTTCCATCTCCCGCCTAAATTTGCAGTATCTTCATTGCAATTAAACGGAGGTAAATTTATTAATGGTTCCATTGACATCCTCGTCGCCAATTGTTGTGTATTTGCCCAAACAAAGCTTCTCAGGGAAGTGTTATAGATAGAGCGGATTAAATGGTATAATGTTTATTGTTTAGTACATAGAACTTTGTGTGACAGACTCATCATAATATAGTACATCTTATTATCTACTATGTTTACATGTTATACTATTCGTTATACATACAACTCAGAATATATATAAAATATACAGACATATATATATATATATATATATATATATATATATATATATACAGTACAAATCTCTTCCCTATAGTCACCTACAAACGTGTATTACGTATGTGTGCGTTCGAAAAGCGAGGAGTGGGGACGCACATAGCATGTATGTATGTACCTATGTATGTACTGTAGATCAGTTTGGATGTAAGCAGTAAGCACATACATAGTATAAACGTCGATGAATGTGGAACTACCGTCAATAATAGGGACTTTATGTAATAATAAACACAAATAAGTGTGGATTTTTTGGAAGATTTTAATATTTTTAACGTTTAAAACAATGTCAGATATACCTATAACAATAACAATAAATAAAGCGGTAAATCATAATAACTTCTAACGTGAGATCAAAATGAATTGAGGTAGTAGGAGGCTGCTGTTCGTAGAATGTATTTCGTGATTAATAATTCACAATATTTACCTGTCAAACATTTAATGATAGACGTCAGCGTGAATTATTGATTATTTCGATTCACGAAATACGTTCTACGAACCGCAGCCTCCTACTACCTCAATTCATTTTGATCTCACGTTATATTCTATACATAATAAATAAAACTAGAATTAAAAAAATAAAAAGTAAACTATTTAATGTATTGTATGCTCAAAACGGTCTCCTAATGCAAACAAGCAATGTCCTAATCTGTCATAAAAGTTTCTCTGAACATTTAAAATCGTTTGCGATTGAATATTTAGGATAGATTCAACTATTTTCGCCCGTAATTATCGTTTCAAACGCAATGGTACGTTGAAAGTTAATTTGAAATACCCGTGCAATTTCTCTTATGCTGCGACCAAGATGATACTGTTTTACGACATATTTTTTTTGTTCAAGGGTAAAAATATCCATCGTGAATACGGACTATTCGCAAAAGTTGAGCAAACCATCCAACTTCACAAGTAAACTGTAACTAATGGCATGTATGCATCGCTTCGTGCGTCCCCACTCCTCGCTTCTTGAACGCACACATACGTAATACACGTTTGTAGGTGACTATAGGGAAGAGATTTGTACTGTATATAACAATTACCATTACATTATTAATAACACCAGTAATATAAAATATAAATTTTAAGAGTTGTGTTATATATGTGAAAAATAGTTTTTCGTTTTTGCAAATGAATTATATTGCACAATATGTATGGTATATAATTATTATGCTTCTAAATAAATAAATGTTTAGATATGTTTGGTGTTTTTTTAAAAACAAACCCTTTTAATTTTGTCATTTTTATTAATGTATGAGTAGAATAAGAAAATCTTTGATAGATATTTAGCCAAATGAGGTCAAAATTTATATTTGTATACATATATATATATAGATTTTGACTTCGCAGGCTAAATATAAATACAAAAATAATAAAGGGGGATTTCCCGGTATTTCCGTTATCCGCGCCCATAGATAATTATAACAAGTATAGAATGAAAGCTTCATTTCCCTAAGGGGAACTGTTATGAAATTCTCCTTAAACGTAAGATGACTCTTATCTAGCAAATACAGAAATCTAGCGGATAACTTAATTATGTGACACGTGATAGTGACACAGGTGACGCTTTATTTTTAGAGCGTTTTTTGGTTAGGATCAGTAATTTTTTCATTAAACAGTTACTTCGCGTGTTTTTGTATATTTTACTATTATTATTAATAGTATTTCGTTATCCACATCACAGCTAATAATACCTACCATATAAAACAGTGCGGTCATAAGTAGTAAGTAAAATATTGTTTTAGTTTCTAAAAAAATTGCTTGCAGTTTTCGAAATGGGAAAGGCTGGTTGTGTCGTATTTGGATGCGGTCCTTCTAAATCAGATTCTCGTCATTGTTTTTCCAACCCTGCAAAGTACGACGAACTGCAAGAAATGGCTATCATTTATAGGAAACAAACAACCTCTTGAACCTACCGATGAATATGTTTATGCGCACTATAGAATTTGTAGTAATTATTTCTTGAATACTGATATTGGACCTAATAGAATATTAAAAAAAAATGGTTTACCCTAAACTGTTTCTAACAGGTATTGAATATGTTTATGTATGTATGTTAATTAAATTGTATATTATGCAAGAATTACAAATATAGACTAATTATTACGAAAGTGAAATTAATAAGCTTCACAAAATTGTTGATCTTTAATTATCCGAAAGGTGCAAATAGAATACTTAATGGAAAGGATCGCAGACCTGTAATGTTACCAATTTTTACAAGATTTTTTTATTAACAATATAGATAAAATACATATTTGTTTTTGAATTAATTTTTACTATTACATTTGTTTTAATTAGTTTCATTGAAATGATTGTAAACCATACAAAGTTTTAAGATTCAAAAATCTTATATAGTAGGATCGATTACCCGACACGGGGACCGCCACCTCTACAATTAATTAAAAGGGTTAAGTCGCGGGATTCGCGGTTTGATTCGCGGTTTGATTCGAGGTTTCGTGGTATTTTTCGCGGAATTCGCGGTATTTTCCTCGGAATTCGCGGGGTTTTCGCGGTTGTAATCGCGGATTTGAGCGGATCCGCGGCTTTGTTCGCGGATTTTAGCGGGTCCGCGGTTTTTTTCGCGGTTCTATTCGCGGGTGAAGTCGCGGATTTCGCGGGTGAAGTCGCGGATTTCGCGGTTGAAGTCGCGGATTTCGCGGTTGAAGTCGCGGAATTAGTTCAATTAAATGCAAATTCGCGGATCCTAGCGTAAATTTCAGTTTATATGATGACTAGTACGATAGTCATTGGTTATAAACTGAAATAGTTCAACTATATCTAGAAGAGATGGCGCCACATATTTATTTAGAATTATCTGATTTTTTTTTTTTTAATGTCAGTGCCAGGAATCGAACTTGGCCATTCTCGGTATAAGTCGGACTCTTTGTCACTCGACCACACCCGAGATAAGATTTTATATTTTGTAAGTTGAATATGTAGTTAAACATATTTCGAATTATTTGAATTTTTTTTTTTAATGTCTGTGCTAGGAATCGAACCTTAGCTATCTTGTTATAAGTCGGACACCTTAACCGTTCGACCACACCGGTGATAAGATTTTATATTTTGTAAGTTGCATATATATAGTCTGACTTATTTCGAATTATGCTAAAATTTTTTCCAAAGTTAAATTAGAATTACTATCATAGGTAGATAAATCGATCGGGTCTGAATAGTTATAATTTAGCGGTATTATTCGTTAAATTTGCGTTTAATTTACATATAATTAAGATGAATTATCCTGTTTAATACGCAATATTTTCGACCGATAAAATCGCATGCTGCTTCGAAATTGAACATGCTTTGAAATTGAACGCAGTAGTTTTATTAATACTGTTAACTGTCATAAATGTGAAAAAAGTCTAAATGAAGACAAAAGACATTTTTAGCATATTCTAAATTCATAATTCACGATATAAATCGCGGAATGCGTGGGGCAATTCGCGGGAAATTACCATAATTCGCGGGGTAATTAACTAACTTCGCGGGGCAAATCGCGGTATTATTCATTAAATTCGCGGTTAATTTACGTATAATTACTATGAATTACCTCGTTTAATACGAAATATTTTCGAACGATAAAATCACATGCGACTTCGACAGCGATCGAACGAACACTGAAGTCGTATTAGAATTCCATGGTAAATATATCTAAACAGGTTTGTATATAGATCGATTTCCGTGCGCGTCATGAGCGCCGGTATGGGAGTGTAATTCGTAATATATTAGAATATGCGATAGAATAGGGATGCAACATGAGCTTGTTACCGATATAAGTATAGAAGTAGAGACATTTATTCTATCAGAAATAATTAAATATACCTTTGGTTTTCTGCTATTAAAGTAATATGCATAAACACACGAAAAATAAGAATACTACATATTATAGCAGCGTTGTATGTACCTATAAATAAAATGGAAAATGTATGAAATCAGTGATTGTGTGCACGACAGAGGATTTAACAAAATACTTACCGTTTTAAGCGTCTTCCAAGGATTGACAAACTGGAGAAACTCCATTGTATATTTTCAACATCAGGTGCGTTTCTAAGTTTATTTCTGAAAAACGTCCGCCGTGAGGAAAAAATGCGTTTAGAATAACAACGCAGATAGCACTGCACATATAAAACTTACACAGATAGCACTGCACATATAAAACTTAAATTGAGATCATATTCAGAAATAGATATAAATGCATCTATTGTATTTACAATATAACAGGGAAACAATTCTTCATAAATAAAATTAGAACAAGTGATATATCATATATTTTATTTGCTTAAGTTCCTACACATGTATGTACATATTTTGCGAGTATTAATCGAGGGTACATATTTTAAATCTATTAACCCTGAATCATAGGGAGTATGAAAAAAATTCTGTTTCAATAGTCGTTTAATATCCGTTCAGATCTGTTCATTCCTGTTCCAGAGCTGTCTAACAGAACATTTAAGGATTACATAAATATATCGAAACAGGTCTATACATGTCTTAACAGATATCGACTCGTAATTTCGTGTGCAGGAGATCGGTATGGAAGAGAAAATTTTTTTTATTCTACATCTATACATACGTTTTTATTAATCTTTCAATTTCATTACTTCGAAATCGAAATGGAGAGTATTAAAATGTAAATATAATATCTCTAACATGTACATAGCATTTAAAGATGTATCATGACAAGACAATAACGTTCTAATCTTATGCTGTAAGTCACCTTCCATTTGAGAGCATGCCTGCAGTGTTGTATTGTAAAAGCGCACAAAATCGGTATTTTTGAACACAGATAGCTTTTGGTTAATTAGCTGCATAAGATTAAACATATTGTTGTAGATGTTTTCGGAGAAAACGATTGTTCGATTTCGGCTTTTAAGTCGCACAATTTTTATATGTTTATACGCACTAGCTCTAATACGATGTTCTGGACTGCTACCTTCGGTTTTGCAAAATTCTTCCCACTCATCTACAGTAAAGAAGATAAGTGTACTAGACGAACGAACTTGAATCAAGGGTGCGAAGCCTGCTGCGGGACTCAGACCTATCGTAATATATTTAGTGCCTGCCTTATTAAGTAGATATGTCGATTGTCCAATAAGCTGCTTTTCACGAAAGATTGCGTCTTCCTTCAATTTAAGAGAGGCAGTAATGAATTGGTTGCGATAACACAGCTTAGCAACACTAATAAAAACGTAAAACTGAATTGTTCTGTGGCACATGCTTACCTATTAGCTTCGATCTGGTTAGGTGGGGGGCGGAAAGACATCCTCAGCGCAGGTCCATAGATGTAAGGTGGGGGTATTAGTTTTTGGCTTAAAATTAATAATGTTCCATCGAATCGTAAATGTGATATAAAATATATAATTGAATTGTCTCTTAAGACGTTATCTCACCAACGAGGGCCAAGCTAGAGTGTGTACACCATCAACATCAATCCACCGCTTATCATCGAAAGGAGATAGAGATAATTTATTTTGCGTGATCGAAGAAATCTCATGCAGTCGCGATTTGAATAAATTTTGAGATTTTAATAGAAGCTTTAGATCGAATAGACACCTTCTATAATCCTCTGAAACGGTCTCATTCCTATCATTTTTTTGTAATTTTTAAAATTCAATCTAGAAATTAAGCTCGAGGTCCCTCGCCTTTTACCTATATCTTCTCAATGAGATATTAATTTTATATCTACACGCTTGTCAACATTTTCCATTGTTTTACCGAAAACCGAGTTATTCATTGATAACATAATTTTAGAAAAAATATGAGAGTATATATACTCACGTTTAGAATAACAACACAGATAGCACTGCACATATAAAACTTATATTTAGATCGTATTCAGAAATAGATATAAATGCATCTATTGTATTTACAATATAACAGGGAAACAATTCCTCATAAATAAAAAACTTATATTGACAGTAGAATTGACACGCCCGTGTCAATTCTTAACAGATGTAAACATGCAAAAACTTTGACTTTATAAATCTAATATTCGCAGTTGCAGGTATCTCTTTTTTCCTATATCTTTATCCTCTTTTAATCTCTCTGTGTAAAAAGAATACGAGAGCCCTATCGTATTCTTTTTACACAAAGAGACTCCTTGTTATCGAAGATATACAAAGGTTTTTTGAACAGATACCGAGCCTGGGGGAATATATTTACCATTGCTATCGAGGGTGTATTTAGAAATATATATAAATGTATCTATTATCTACAATATAATAAAGAAAAAAATACTTAGTAAATAAAACAGAATAAATTTCTATATCAATATATGTCTGTAGGAAATTGAGCTTTCTGATACCCTTTAACATATATCCGACTATAATTTCTATATACATTATAGCACATTCTGTTTCAATAGCCGTTCAGACATGTTTCATATCTGTTAGCAGATGTCGGGTCTGAACGGGCCTGAATAGTGATAAAACAGCTATTAGACAGCTCTGAAACGCTATAGAAACAGATAAGCTGTTTTCAGACTTGATCGTTATCCGTTTAGATATGTTCCATATCTGTTAGCAGATGTTGGGTCTGAACAAGTCTGAATAGTTATAAAACAGATATTAAACAACTCTGTAAAATGTCTGTACGGATATTGAAACAGATGGAAGCTATTCATCATAGCCGTATACGACACAGTCTCCTACATCACGTATAAAGACTTTACTGTAATTGAAAATAATTCGACAGTCTTTCTCAAACTTGAGGTCTGAACGGCTATTGAAGCAGATAAGCTGGTTTCAGACTTGATCGTTATCCGTTTAGACATGTCCCATATCTGTTAGCAGATGTTGGGTCTGAACAAGTCTGAATAGTTATAAAACAGATATTAAACAACTCTGTAAAATGTCTGTACGAATATTGAAACAGATGGAAGCTATTCGTCATAGCCGTATACAACACAGTCTCCTACATCAAGTATAAAGACTTTACTGTAATTGAAAATAATTCGACAGTCTTTCTCAAACTTGAGGTCTGAACGGCTATTGAAGCAGATAAGTTGGTTTCAGACTTGATCGTTATCCGTTTAGATATGTTCCATATCTGATAACACATGTCGGGTCTGAACAAGTCTAAATAATGACAAAACAGATATTAGACAGCTCTGAAACAGGTCTGAACGGCTATTGAAACAGATAAGCTGTTTTCAGACTTGATCATTATTCGTTCAGATATTAGACAGCTCTGAAACAAGCCTGATCGGTTATTGAAACAGATAAGTTGGTTTCAGACTTGATCATTATCCGTTTAAACATGTTCCATATCTGTTAGCAGATGTTGGGTCTGAACAAGTCTGAATAGTTATAAAACAGATATTAAACATCTATGTAAAATGTCTGTACGGATATTGAAACAGATGGAAACTATTTCTCATATCCGTATCTGTTAGCAGATGTTGGGTCTGAACAAGTCTGAATAGTTATAAAACAGATATTAAACATCTATGTAAAATGTCTGTACGGATATTGAAACAGATGGAAACTATTTCCCATATCCGTATACAACATAGTCTCCTACATCGCGTATAAAGACTTTACTGTAATTGAAAATAATTCGACAGTCTTTCTCAAACTTGTTACCATTCGGGAATAGACACGAGAACCCGTAGAGCTCTCGTGTCTATTCCCTAGCAACAAGTTTTCGAAAATCTGTCAAATTATTTTCAATTACAATAAAGTCTTTATACGTGATGTAGGAGACTATGTTGTATACGGATATGAGAAATAGTTTCCATCTGTTTCAATATCCGTACAGACATTTTACATAGATGTTTAATATCTGTTTTATAACTATTCAGACTTGTTCAGACCCAACATCTGCTAACAGATATGGAACATGTTTAAACGGATAACGATCAAGTCTGAAACCAACTTATCTGTTTCAATAACCGATCAGGCTTGTTTCAGAGCTGTCTAATATCTGAACGAATAATGATCAAGTCTGAAAACAGCTTATCTGTTTTAATAGCCGTTCAGACCTGTTTCAGAGCTGTCTAATATCTGTTTTATCATTATTTAGACTTGTTCAGACCCGACATGTGTTATCAGATATGGGACATATCTAAACGGATAACGATCAAGTCTGAAACCAACTTATCTGCTTCAATAGCCGTTCAGACCTCAAGTTTGAGAAAGACTGTCGAATTATTTTCAATTACAGTAAAGTCTTTATACTTGATGTAGGAGACTGTGTTGCATACGGCTATGACGAATAGTTTCCATCTGTTTCAATATCCGTACAGACATTTTACAGAGTTGTTTAATATCTGTTTTATAACTATTCAGACTTGTTCAGACCCAACATCTGCTAACAAATATGGGACATGTCTAAACGGATAACGATCAAGTCTGAAAACAGCTTATCTGTCTCTATAGCGTTTCAGAGCTGTCTAATATCTGTTTTATCACTATTCAGGCCCGCTCAGACCCGACATCTGCTAACAGATATGAAACATGTCTGAACGGCTATTGAAACAGAATGTGCTATAATGTATATAGAAATTATAGTCGGATATATGTTAAAGGGTATCAGAATTTCCTACAGACATATATTGATATAGAAATTTATTCTGTCTTATTTACTAAATATTTTTTTCTTTATTATATTGTAGATAATAGATACATTTATATATATTTCTAAATACAGCCTGATAGCAATGGTAAATATACTCCCCAAGGCTCGGTATCTGTTCAAAAAACCTTTGTATATCTTCGATAACAAGGAGTCTCTTTGTGTAAAAAGAATACGATAGCCCGTGTCAATTCTTAACAGATGTAAACATGCAAAAACTTTGACTTTATAAATCTAATATTCGCAGTTGTAGGTATCTCTTTTTTCCTATATCTTTATCCTCTTTTAATCAGATATACACCTACGATACAATATAATGTTTAAAGCGCCTGCGTTAACTCTGCTATCTAATCTATTATATTTAGCTGTATATCTCTAATATATACATAGCGTTAGCGGGGAACAGCTAATTACAAGTTTTATATGTGTAGTACCACCTGTGTTGTTATTCTAAACGTGAGTACATATTATTTTAAAATTTCGTTATCATTTTGTTATCGTTTTTTGTCTGTTAAACGGGTCTTGCTTTTATTTATTTAATTTATTTAAACTATACATCCTTATACCGTTAGGTGTCGGATTTTATTACTACATTTCAATTTACTATTGCATTTATTCTTTCCTTCCATAAGTTTCTGTTCTGTGCCAAGTTCCTTATTTCACACCATTGTATACCACGTTCTGCGGCTGCCTGTCGTACTTGTTCTTCCCATTGTATTCTAGGTCTTCCTATTCTGTTCTTTCCCTGTACTCTGGCTTCATACACCTGTTTTGATGGTCTATTTTCGTGCATCCGGTGCAAGTGTCCTAACCAACCCAGCTGTCTTTCTTCAATAACTCTCTTAACCGATTTCAGGTTCCTCCTTTGTAGTATTACCTCATTTCTAATTCTGTCTTTCCTTGTAATTCCTTCAATTTTTCTCAGGAATCTCATTTCTGCTGCTGTTATTCTGCTTTTGTTTCTATCTGAAATTGTCCAAGACTCACAACTGTCTACTAGTGAAGGTCTTACTACTTTTTTATATATCTCTGTTTTTATTTCCTTTGATACTTCCTTTTTTCCAAAAAATGTATCTTTAAGCATGTTAAAAATTATTCCTATCTTTCCTATTCTCTCTGCTATTGCTTTATCTATCCTTCCTTTTCTTCTATTACTGTGCCTAAATAGTTGAAACTTTTAACTTGTTCTAGTTGTCTTCCCCCTAAGCATATTTTGTGTATCTTTTCCTTTCCTGCCATTATCATCGTTTTTGTTTTGCTTATGTTAATTTTCATATTTATTTTTTTGAATTCTGATTGGTATATATTTAGATTCTGTTGTAGATTCTTTTCTGAATCTGCTACTACAATCATGTCGTCTGCGAACAATAATTCGCGTAGGGCACTTTGGTGCATTCTCCAGCTACCCACTATCAGTTTCTCACATCTCTGTTTACAATTTTTTATAACATCGTCCATTAATATCGTGAATAGAAGAGGGCTAAGAACACAACCCTGTTTTAATCCAATTTTTGTTTCAAATTCTGTTGATTCTTCGTTATGTGTTCTAACTTTATTTTTATTACCTTTATACAGAGCCTTTATTGTATCGATAATATATCCTTCTATCCCCCTGTTTTCTAGAGCTTTCCAGATGTCTTCTCTTTTAATTCTATCGAACGCCGTTTGTAGGTCGATAAAGCAGATATGTATTTCTTTTCCTTTTTTCAGAAATTTCTCTCCTAATTGTCTAACTATGAATATTAAATCTTGTGCACTTCTACCTCTTCTAAATCCATGCTGTTGTTCTTCTAGTGTTGGTTCTATTATATCCCTTAGTCTCTTTTCTAGTATCCTTGTTAGTACTTTTCCAGGTATACTAGTTAATGCAATTCCCCGATAGTTTGCGCATTCTCTCATGTCTCCTTTCTTATAAAGTGGTAGTATTATTGCCATGTTCCAATCTTTCGGTATTTCCTGTTTTGTTAATATATCGTTCAGCAGATTACAAAATTCAGTTGTTGCTTTATCTCCCATATATTTTATCATATCTGCTGTTATTTTATCCTCCCCAGGTGCCTTTCCCGATTTCAGTTTATTAATGGCTTCTATTACTTCTTCTTTTATAATTGGCTGAATATTTGTTTCTGTACTATATTCTACTTGTTTGTTTTTTTCTTTCTCTTGCGCTTCGCTATTTGTTTCTGTTAGTTCTTTGAAGTGCTCCCTCCATCTTCTCATTATTAGTTTTTCCTCTGTTACTATGTTTCCATCCTTGTCCTTTATATTTTTCAATTTTATTTGTTTCTTTTGTCGTAGGTTCTTCAACATGCTATAGAACAGTTTCTGATTTTCTGCGTAATTTTCCCTCATCCTGTGACCAAATTCTTCCCATGACTGCCTCTTTGCAAGCTTAACCATTTTATTTACCTCAGTCCTTAACTGCTTGTATATATTATGATCCTCTTCTGATCTTGTTTGTATGTACATCTTCCACTTTCTTTTCTTGTCCTTTACTTTTTGCTGAATATCTGGTGTCCACCATTTGCTTTTCTTTGTGCTTATATTTGCAGTTCTTATTACTCCGCATCCAGCTTTTGCCGCCTGTAGAATAATTCCTTTAAATTGGGTCCATTTATCATCTATATTCTTTGGGGTATTGATCCTATTAGCTATTTCTTTATTTATATATTCTTGATATCTTTCTTGTACGTTATTATCTTTTAGCTTATAACACTTTATTTTGTCTTTTGTTACCTTCTTCCTCTTTTCTTCCTTAGCGTCTTGTGTAATTATCGTGAGTTCTAGTTTCACTAGGTAATGGTCACTGCTTATTTCTGCATGTCTTTTCACTCGTACATCTTTTACCTTTTTCCAATTATCTCTGTTTATGATGAAGTAATCAATAATAGATTTCTCTTTTCTCGAGTACACCTCTGTGGTGAACTTATGTATATCTTTATGCATGAATTTTGTGTTTGTAATAACATAATCATTTGCGACACACAACTCTATCAGTCTATTCCCATTATCATTTATAGTTTGTTCCCCGTTCTTTCCCATATATCTTTCTATTCCTGTGTTATCCTTTCCTACTCTTCCGTTCATATCTCCCATTATCATTATGTTGCTTCCCTCTCTATCTATTTCTGCCTGTAAAGCTTCGTAAAATTCATCCTTCTGCTCTTTCTTTGCATTATCATTCGGTGCATAGGCCACTATTATAGACCATATGTTCCTTTCATCTATTTTTACTTTAATCGCCAGTAATCTCTCGCTTATAAATCTTTCTTCTATAATTGATTTTACCTTGCTTGATTTGACAATGAAACCTACTCCTCCCATTCCTCTGCTCCTCACATCTATTCCAGACCAATACATTTGGTAGCCTTCCCTCAACTCTTTTATTCCTTGGCCTTTCTTTTTCGTTTCGGTTATCCCTAGATAGTCTATGTTTTGTATTTTCATTTCTTCGACTATTTCATCCTCCTTTCCAATTACGCTTCTTACGTTCCACGTACCCCACATAATAGTATGCCTCCTCTTCCTTTCGTGTTCCTTATTTGTTGAATAACTTTGACTTCTTATTGTACTGTCACTTCCTTTTATCGTATTTGTACGTTTTTTCTTCTCCTCCTCGTATGTGTCTTTGTATTTTATTTTCTTTCCATGTATTACTTTCTGGCTCCATGTGTCTTCTTTTGGCTTGTAAGTTGCACTTTTCCTTTGTTTATTCCTATTCTTCTTATCATTTTCTTTACCATCGTCTTGTTCCTTTGTCCTTGTCATAGTCGTCATCGTTATAATATTTGCGGTGTCTATAGCTAGTTTTTTGTCCCCTGTTTGTTTGTATCCTCCTGCAGAGCGTCTTTATCTCTATTCCATTTCCACTCTCTTCCATCAATTATTAATTTCTGGTAACCAAATTTAATGTTTCTGGCCCCTTGTTCTCTTGCGTTGTGTGCTTTCTGTCTTATCTTTTTCTCGATTTCCCTTTCTTTTTTTGTTAAATCGTTGTTCATATATACGTGATTGTCTATATTTTTGAGTTTGGCCTTGTTTTGCATGAGTTTTGTTTTTTCTTGTGCGCTTTCCATTTCTAATAAACAATTTATACGCCGCCTTTATCTTTACATCAATTTGTAAGTTTTCTTTTATAAAGGTTCCACTCTCTCTTGTACTTTGGTTGGACTGTTTTCGTTCACCTCCATGCCTGATACAACTACGTTATTTCTTTTCTTCTCCTTTTCCAAGTGTTCCGTTCTATTTTCTAATATTCGGATTTCTGCTCTTATCTTTTCATTTTCTTTCTTTATCTGGTTGTTTTCCTGTTTCATTTGTTGGTTTTCCTCCTTCATTTCATGGTTCTCCGTCTTCACTTCTTGCAGTAATTTTTTATACTCTCCTTGATCTTCCCTGATTTGTTTTACTTCTATGGTTAAATTCATTAACATTTGCATAATCTTGTCAAACTTTTCATCGTTTCCATCTATCATCCTTTCAGAATTTTTGGCTATTTTCTTAGCTTCTTTCATAGTTCCTCCATTTTCATCTTCTTGTCCCCCTCGTTTTCTTTTTCCCTCATCCGTAGAGTAATCATCGTTCTCTGAGTATCTCTTATGTATGTGTTTAATCTGTGTTCTATGGGTTTTATTACTCTTACCAAAATCCTGAGCATTTCCTCTACTGTATGCTCCTTTCTTTCCCTCGTCTGTATTTGCCTCGTCACTGCTCATCTTTTCCTTCTTATCGCCTCTATTTATTTTTGGTGACGCCCGACTTCTCTTCAGGGTACCGTACTTTATTATTTCTGTTTATCTATCACTCTGATTTATCTCACAGCACCGTACTTTTTTCTTAGTTGTTATTGTTGAAATGTTTTCCGTACGTATCTAATGCCCGAGTCGAGTCTTGCTTTTATTTATAGAATATTTATTTTAAATATTCATTTAAAATTATTTAACATTTTTATATTTATTGTTTGTGACTCGCTTTGAATTCTACAGTCTACTTTGAATATATCTGTTAGGTTTTTCCTATATATCGGTATTTTTATCTATTTTTTGTAAGCGGGTTTCATATTATTTTTAATCGTACTTGAATATACACCCTTTTCCAAAAGGTGTTTTACGTGATTTTCTTATATATCGGTATTTTTATCTATTTTTTGTAAACGGGTCTCATATTATTTTTAATCGTACTTGAATATACATCCTTTTCCAAAAGGTGTTTTACGTGATTTTCTTATATATCGGTATTTTTATCTATTTTTTGTAAACGGGTCTCGTATTATTTTTAATCGTACTTGAATATACACCCTTTTCCAAAAGGCGTTTTACGTTATTTTGAAATTAAGTTTTCAGTATCTTACTTATTGCTAATATTTTTATAAGATTAATATATTTTTTACCTCATATTAATTATTTTCTTATTTTTAGTTTTAATAATGAATTGTGAGAAATGTGGAAAGATATTCAAACGTTCAGATCTTTTCAAAAGACATCCCTTACGTGAAGTGGTTGAGGTTGAACAACTCGCACAATTCAGGGATAGTCAATAAAAATATATTGCGATTTTATTAACATTACTTATATATTATGCCTTATAAATAAAACATAAATGAGTTGCTATATTTTTTTATTTCTAATTTACATAGTTATATACATCTTAATATGCTAATAAACTGAACCAACACTTAATTTTTGCTGGCGGAAATCCATCTATATGATCGTCCTGGTATAGTTGATTGTAATGCCTGTCACAGGGTAAATAATCCTCTAGATCAGCTCTTTTCTCTATAGGAATCTTGTGCCAGTTTCGTCTTAAGGATCCTGTCTTTACCTTTGTTTGAAGAATATGAAGCGGTATGTGTTGGATTGCCGTTTTAGATATCTCATCTAACACACCAAAATTATCTTCTAATTTTTGTATAACTTGATACACTTTATCTTCTTGATTTGCCATTTTACAATTTATCTACATCGATGTACACTATTTATTATCATACATTCAAGACGAATGCGAAAATACGACTGAGGTGGGAAACTATTTCTCATATCCGTATACAACATAGCCTTATTGTAATCGAACTCAGGGCACCTGTGTGTAAGATACTGGATTATATGTGTCTTTGGATATTGTCCACGTAAACTTAACACTCGTAAAGTCTCTATATCGAAAACATATATATTTTCTAGGAAATCAGCTTCTGGTTCGAGTAGGAAATAATATTCCTCGTAAATCGCTGTCTGTTTCTCATAATCTATATTAGGGTTGCAATATCCTAACACGTTTATTATATCATCGATGTGAAAGTAACGTCTATTCTGATAGCTGAATGCCGCTATAAATTCGCAATCCCTCAATGTTAACTGTGATGAGAATAACCACTCAAGAATTTCGTTAGGTAAATCTTCTCCGATTATTTGTAGAAATTGTTCATATTTTTCCATTGGATCTAATTTAAGACACATTATACTCGATTATATTACGCAATAAAAAAGCCATAGATCGAGATAAACACTGAAACCACTCTATACATTTTAAAGTAGAAATATTATTTATATATCTATATCCCTTCCATACCCATCTCCTCCTAATGTGCAGAACTTTTAAAATAATATTTCTATGTGGAATAATGATTAGGTCATGTTACATGCAAAACTGCGGGTCGATATCTGTTGAGACATGTGCAGACCTGTTTCGATATATTTACCCCCGCTGTCTCGTATGATAGTAATTCTAATATAACTCTAGTGTTCGCTCGATCGCTTTCGAAGCAGCTTGTGATTTTATCGTTCGAAAAAATTGTGTATTAAACGGGGTAATTCATAGTAATTACATGTAAATTAACCGCGAATTATATTATTTTCCGAGAATTGCTCCGCTTACTGGAATAGTGAAAAAATATTATAATTATTACTAATAACTCGTATATTTAAAACGATAGCATGAAAGTTACCTTCGATAGTTTTCCGATACAATATTTATGGCTCGATAGCGAAGACAGAAAATCTGACTGGGTGTCTGTAGCTGGCAACAGATGCCGTTTTGAAAATAGAATTAGGAAAGTGGACAATATCGTCAGACATGTTTTATCACGCGTTCACCGAGATCGAATATATAAACAGCGTTTTATGCCAGCTCTAATTATCGATATCCAGGGGTTTAATACGCCCAACTTCACCCCCAAGGAGATGTCGATTACCGATGGAGATCGTTCGATACATCTGTTATTTAAATCTGTGACGCCATTTCGTAAATTATTATTAAATAATCAGAACGAGGCAAGGTGGTTAGCATATAATTATTTTCATATTCCTTATGCTTCTGGGTTTATAGATTTAAAATATGTACCCTCGATTTTAAATAATGTATGTAGGACTTACAGCCGAATATATGTTAAAGGGTATCAGAAAGCTGAATTCCTAAAGAAATATATTGACAGAAATTATAAATTTAGAATATGCTAAAAATGTACCTAATTTATATATACAATCTAACGCCTGTTTTTATCATAGTAATTCTGATTCTGCATGCTCGCAAAACAATATTAAGATACTTGCAAAATATGTACACACATTAGGAACTTAATCAAATAAAATATATAATATACCAATTGTCCTGTTTTTTATTTATGAGGAATTGTTTCCCTGTTATGTTGTAAATACAATAGATGCATTTATATCTATTTCTGAATACGATCTAAATATAAGTTTTATATGTGCAGTGCTATCTGTGTTGTTATTCTAAACGTGAGTATATATACTCTCATATTTTTTCTAAAATTATGTTATCAATGAATAACTCGGTTTTCGGTAAAACAATGGAAAATGTTGACAAGCGTGTAGATGTAAAATTAATATCTCATTGAGAAGATATAGGTAAAAGGCGAGGGACCTCGAGCTTAATTTCTAGATTGAATTTTAAAAATTACAAAAAAAATGATAGGAATGAGACCGTTTCAGAGGATTATAGAAGGTGTCTATTCGATCTAAAGCTTCTATTAAAATCTCAAAATTTATTCAAATCGCGACTGCATGAGATTTCTTCGATCACGCAAAATAAATTATCTCTATCTCCTTTCGATGATAAGCGGTGGATTGATGTTGATGGTATACACACTCTAGCTTGGCCCTCGTTGGTGAGATAACGTTTTAAGAGACAATTCAATTATATATTTTATATCACATTTACGATTCGATGGAACATTATTAATTTTAAGCCAAAAACTAATACCCCCACCTTACATCTATGGACCTGCGCTGAGGATGTCTTTCCGCCCCCCACCTAACCAGATCGAAGCTAATAGGTAAGCATGTGCCACAGAACAATTCAGTTTTACGTTTTTATTAGTGTTGCTAAGCTGTGTTATCGCAATGACAAATGGTATTTACATTTTATATTTATTATCCCATTTCTAATATTTTTTTATTCTGTTTCAGTTGAAAGTACGAATAATTACAACCAATTCATCACTGCCTCTCTTAAATTGAAGGAAGACGCAATCTTTCGTGAAAAGCAGCTTATTGGACAATCGACATATCTACTTAATAAGGCAGGCACTAAATATATTACGATAGGTCTGAGTCCCGCAGCAGGCTTCGTACCCTTGATTCAAGTTCGTTCGTCTAGTACGCTTATCTTCTTTACTGTAGATGAGTGGGAAGAATTTTGCAAAACCGAAGGTAGCAGTCCAGAACATCGTATTAGAGCTAGTGCGTATAAACATATAAAAATTGTGCGACTTAAAAGCCGAAATCGAACAATCGTTTTCTCCGAAAACACCTACAACAATATGTTTCATCTTATGCAGCTAATTAACCAAAAGCTATCTGTGTTCAAGAGTACCGATTTTGTGCGCTTCTACAATACAACACTGCAGGCATGCTCTCAGATGGAAGGTGACTTACAGCATAAGATTAGAACGTTATTGTCTTGTCATGATACATCTTTAAATGCTATGTACATGTTAAAGATATTATATTTACATTTTAATACTCTCCATTTCGATTTCGAAGTGATGAAATTGAAAGATTAATAAAAACGTATGTATATATGTAGAATAAAAAAAATTTTCTTTTCCATACCGATCTCCTGCACACGAAATTACGAGTCGATATCTGTTAAGACATGTATAGACCTGTTTCGATATATTTATGTAATCCTTAAATGTTCTGTTAGACAGCTCTGGAACAGGAATGAACAGATCTGAACGGATATTAAACGACTATTGAAACAGAATTTTTTTCATACTCCCTATGATTCAGGGTTAATAGATTTAAAATATGTACCCTCGATTAATACTCGCAAAATATGTACATACATGTGTAGGAACTTAAGCAAATAAAATATATGATATATCACTTGTTCTAATTTTATTTATGAAGAATTGTTTCCCTGTTATATTGTAAATACAATAGATGCATTTATATCTATTTCTGAATATGATCTCAATTTAAGTTTTGTATGTGCAGTGCTGTCTGTGTAAGTTTTATATGTGCAGTGCTATCTGCGTTGTTATTCTAAACGCATTTTTTCCTCACGGCGGACGTTTTTCAGAAATAAACTTAGAAACGCACCTGATGTTGAAAATATACAATGGAGTTTCTCCAGTTTGTCAATCCTTGGAAGACGCTTAAAAAGGTAAGTGTTTTGTTAAATCCTCTGTCGTACACACAATCACTGATTTCATACATTTTCCATTTTATTTATAGGTACATACAACGCTGCTATAATATGTACTATTCTTATTTTTCGTGTGTTTATGCATATTACTTTAATAGCAGAAAACCAAAGGTATATTTAATTATTTCTGATAGAATAAATGTCTCTACTTCTATACTTATATCGGTAACAAGCTCATGTTGCGTCCCTATTCTATCGCATATTCTAATATATTACGAATTACACTCCCATACCGGCGCTCATGACGCGCACGGAAATCGATCTATATACAAACCTGTTTAGATATATTTACCATGGAATTCTAATACGACTTCAGTGTTCGTTCGATCGCTGTCGAAGTCGCATGTGATTTTATCGTTCGAAAATATTTCGTATTAAACGAGGTAATTCATAGTAATTATACGTAAATTAACCGCGAATTTAATGAATAATACCGCGATTTGCCCCGCGAAGTTAGTTAATTACACCGCGAATTATGGTAATTTTCCGCGAATTGCCCCACGCATTCCGCGATTTATATCGTGAATTATAAATTTAGAATATGCTAAAAATGTCTTTTGTCTTCATTTAGACTTTTTTCACATTTATGACAGTTAACAGTATTAATAAAACTACTGCGTTCAATTTCAAAGCATGTTCAATTTCGAAGCAGCATGCGATTTTATCGGTCGAAAATATTGCGTATTAAACAGGATAATTCATCTTAATTATATGTAAATTAAACGCAAATTTAACGAATAATACCGCTAAATTATAACTATTCAGACCCGATCGATATATCTAACTATGATAGTAATTCTAATTTAACTTTGGAAAAAAAATTAGCATAATTCGAAATAAGTCAGACTATATATATGCAACTTACAAAATATAAAATCTTATCACCGGTGTGGTCGAACGGTTAAGGTGTCCGACTTATAACAAGATAGCTAAGGTTCGATTCCTAGCACAGACATTTAAAAAAAAAATTCAAATAATTCAAAATATGTTTAACTACATATTCAACTTAGAAAATATCAAATCTTATCCCGGATGTGGTCGAGTGACAAAGAGTCCGACTTATACCGAGAATGGTCAAGTTCGATTCCTGGCACTGACATTAAAAAAAAAAAAATCAGATAATTCTAAATAAATTTGTGCCGCCATCTCTTCTAGATATAGTTGAACTATTTCAGTTTATAACCAATGACTATCGTACTAGTCATTGGTTATAAACTGAAATTTACGCTAGGATCCGCGAATTTGCATTTAATTGAACTAATTCCGCGACTTCAACCGCGAAATCCGCGAATAGAACAGCGAAATCCGCGACTTCACCCGCGAAATCCGCGACTTCACCCGCGAATAGAACCGCGAATACCGCGAAAAAAGCCGCGGACCCGCTAAAATCCGCGAAGAAAACCGCGGATCCGCTAAAATCCGCGATTACAACCGCAAACACCCCGCGAATTCCGCGGAAAATACGCGAATAAACCCGCGAATTGCGCGAAAAATACCGCGAATTCCGCGAAAAATACCGCGAAACCGCGAATAAAACCGCGAATCCCGCGAATAAAACCGCGAATCCCGCGACTTAACCCTTTTAATTAATTGTGGAGGTGGCGGTCCCCGTGTCGGATAATCGATCCTACTTTATATAATGAGTAAAGTCTGGATTATATGCAAAATATGCTTTTTTTAATTGCCTTATTTCATTCAAAAAACATTAAATAAACCCAGAAAACTCATAATTTTGTTGATATACCTTTTGACAACAAAATAATGAGTTTTCTGGGTTTATTTAATGTTTTTGGAATGAAATATGGCAATTAAAAACATTTTGCATATAGTCCAAACAATAATAGTCAGTAATTTTTTTACAACTTTGTTATAAATGTAGTGTCACTATATTTATTTGATTATAAAACTATCTTGATACTAATTTTATAACTATGTTGTAAAAAAAAGAAGTTATGCAAAAATATTTAAAACAAAATGAATAAATTCAGAATTCAAATTTGCCCGGGAAACGTTCTCCTTAACCGGTAGATGACTCTCTTTATGGGTTCATCATTTATAATGGGAGCTTACATTCTTTACTTGTTATAATTATCTATGTCCGCTTGTTATAATTATCTATGTCCGCGCTCTTTGTCCCATCTTCAAATACAGTTGGCCAGTTCAATCTTGCCAAACTAAAATTTTGTATTGAGTTGGCTCTCTCGACTTATCTCTGGTGGCACCACTAAACTATGCATGTGTAAATCTAATTGATATTACGAAAAAAAATGCGAAAATAAGTTAGCCTTATAGATTTCTATAAAAGCGTTTGTCCGCTGCACATCCGTTATTGGCGTTTTGGTTTCGTGTTTCATACAGAAGTTACCCTTCTATTTTAGTAGTTCTATGCCTTTGATCGTTTGAAATAAAATTGTTATGCACACATATCAGGAAGCATGGCATTTCAAAGATAACTTCATAGATAAAACATATAATGGGTAACTTTTAGCAACAACATTAACCTCAAATGTATCGTATTCGGAGAGTGCGCGAGTTCCCAGGTCGCTTGATGTTGTGGTGACGCCACCGTATTTAAACCTGCAAGGTTCCCCCCGTATATACGGAAGCGGCTGGGACTCAGGTAGCACCAAATGCAAGAGAGACAGCCCCCTATACTTGCTACTGATATAAACGTGTCTTTGCCTTACCCAACACTTGCAGGAAAGGAATCAAATAAAACACAAGATGTCAACAATAACAAGATTTATTAACAAAAGTAGGTTCAATATAGCAAAAGATTAGTTATAAGATGTCGAAGGACACAAATTATCAAAAGTATAACGGATAGAACAAAGTTTGCCAAAATTTCTAATTCTAAGTAGATATCAACCAAGCAATAAGATAATATAATTAATTAATATAATGAATTAAATTTTATATTGTGAAATATAATAATATATGAAGTTATATGAAATAATGTAATTACAAGAATTAATAAGAGATTATACAAAAAATATATTATCAGTGATTATACGTTATTAAAGAAAAACTAAATTTTATTATTTGATTTTATATAATTGATACATCAGTGCAAATATTTTTATTAAGAAAAATTATCCAGTCTAGGTAGTTTAATTTGAAGTGAAAACAAAAGCAACAACAGTCGCTTGCGAAGTTACAAAGAGTTAGTTAGCTGTGCAACTAAATTAATGAGTAACCTGAAATTAAATCTAAGTTCGCCAAGGCAAAATAAAGGCTTAGTTTGAAAAAGGATATAAATCCAAATTCTCCCAGTAATATTCCCCTAATCACCCTAGTATCGCGCAATACAGAGTTTTCATAAATACAGGTTCACCTGTCAAGATATCAACACCCTGTATACACAGGTGATAAAATTGTGAAAGATAAAGTTATATTCGATTAAAGATCAAGACATAAGTTAAACAGAACTCAAATTATGTATACGTAATAGTGGTTCTTTACAAATAGTTTACAGAGTATATTAAAAGAAATCTAGATCTACGACGTAACCCCAAGTTATTCATAAATCTGTACGAAGGCCCGACTGAAGGTGCGAAGCCTCGTACAAAAATCTAATCTAACTACTGGCTGCTGGTGAAGCTAGTCAACCAGTTAAATATTAACATTAAAAGGATATGTTTGAATTCAGGCGAATAAAGCCTATCGGTCAAAGATTAAAGTTAAAGCCTTGAATGCTATCTAAATTTTTGAGCAAAATAAAAAGGTTGCACAGAGAAGTGAATAGCTTCTCTAGTGCCTACTTAAGATTAAATAAACAATCAATAATTAAAATTTTGATAAAGATAGTATCGAGTTAAATAATAACCAACAACTAAAAATAATATAACAGCAACTACTTAGCTTGACAACCACAATGTCCAAATTCCAAATCCTTTTCTCGTGTATGCCCTCACAGAGGTAGATCAGGAATATCGATTCCTAATAAGATTCATTGGAGATCAAGTTGAAACAAAATTCCAGAACAGGGTAGCTCTGAAGATACCAAAACACCCTTGGGGGTGGATTGAGGATTTCTGCACGAAACTCCTTCCAAAAGATCCCAATTCCACGTAGATTCGCTGCGAGGAAAATTGCGAATGCAAAAATAAGAATCTGCCTTCCACGTGGTGTGTTCCTCGAAAATGATTTCGAAGTAACAAAAACGGTTTAAATACTTAAAAGTTGAAGAATAGCTCCAAAATTATATCCTAAGGAAGATAAAAGAAACGAATAAGCAAAAATACAAAAGATAATGTTATTTCTTACCGCAAGTCTAAGATCACTCACAAAACACGACTAAAACTGTCGAAGTTGACGAACGATCTGCGTCTCGTCGAGATGAGAGGATATCGGTTGGAGAACCGATATACGTCATAAACAAGAGCGCAGTTCGGAAGATTTGATAGAAACGGAAGAAAACTGTATTTGAAAGATAAACCAAAAGTCGTGAGGTGGCGCTCCAAACGAGAGAAAAGGTTTACACAAAATTTACGATAATTGAAAGTTTAATAAAATAAATAAACACCCAAATAGGTTCACAAAATTCTAATAAAAAATTACTACAATATTAGAATTGAATTAGAGAAACAAAAATAGAATTAATGACCAAAATAAAACGACCATGACTAAGCATATTACTTCGAAAAATGTCGGCCTGCGTTGAGGTATATAAAAAAAAAGACCGGGAAAGATATCGAGTATATAGTGGCAACCAAAATATTAGAACATTAATAAATTTTTACGAATAAACCAAGTTTGAAGATGCCCAAAACGATTGATAATTAATAACAAAATTGAATAAAATAATAATAAACGAAAATGTTGAATATGAAAAGCCTAAGATGTCTTTACGTAAGCCAATAATGAAATAAATTCATTAAAAATTCCCGAAAGATCTCTAAGTAAATTTTGAGCGTAACACAATATGTTCGTAAGTTCCTTTTTTTGAAGATTTATGGTATTTTTTGCAATGTGCCAATTTCTTTTGGCTCTTCGTGGGGTCTTATTTCGTCTGTGAGACAATCTCCCGTGTACCGCTTCCGTCTGTAAAAGATTAAGTTGTACTATATCGTTTTTTTTTGAACATTTGAGCGATTTACTTTTTTTGTGCTGTTGCTTTTAAAGATGTTTCCATCCATGTTCCATGTTCGGTAGACTCTGCAGATTCTGTAGCAGAAGTAGAAGAATGAGGAACCACTTTTTTACATTTTCTTGGAAGGACCCATCGTTACGCATTTTCTGAAGCAGACTTTGAAGAAGACCTAATGGTGATACACTATGGACATGTGAAATTTCTCGTAATAATAGATTACTTTTCATTAATGGACTTGAAGTCGATGAAGAAGAACTGGAAATATCATTTTATTAATTCTTGTTGTCAGAATAAGTTTAATAACCGGAATAACCTTCATATACCAACCCTATCGCTCGAGAATCTAAAGGTAATGCTCGATATATAACAGTTGATGTTGAAGCATCCATCGGTTTAGCTCCCCGTTTCAAAATTCGAACAGTGCTGCGTTTGGTTAAAAAATACGTGGGTGTAAAATGGTCAGAACACAAGAAAATATTTTTCTATTGTGCTTTTCCATATCTATTATTTGGAATCATTCTTCTCTCTCAATATCAGGAGACAACCTCAACATTTCAGAAGATAAAGGTTTTATCTATAGTGAGCGGCTAGAGTATAAATCAACAAATCTGATATTAGATGACATAGCAATTACATCAAAATATGCCATAGAAGATATTTCAAAGGAAGCAGTCATTTGTGTTCCACTAATATAGTTGGAACAGTAGTTTGAGAAACCCCTTCCTCTAATATTAAGAAGGAAAGTATATTGACAGGTAAAGATATTTTTTTACGACTAGATATTTTCTTTATCATTTTTGTATAGTCGCTAGTAAATTCACATTTTATATATCATTTGTAATGCTATTACTAATATAAGTTTAATGTATGCATTTTTTTGTCGTATGCTGAACTTTTGAAATACAACTGATGTGTAAATAATATATCTATTTGTTTTTTATTTATTGCCCATCTATACATAAAATAGAATAAATTCATTATTTATTATTTTATACTCTATATATATTTAACACTAATTTTTATTCTTCTTTTTATAGGTATACAAATAAAATGCAATATATATATATATATATATATATATATATATATATATATATATATATATATAATAACTTCGTGACCTTGGTATGATATGGTAAACCTAATCAGTAGGCGATTAAAGGTCTGTATATTACTTCAAAATATATGTATTTAAAAAACTCTACATGTTTCGGCTGTATACGCCTTTTTCAAGAGAATACAAAATATGAATGATTCATATTTTGTATTCTCTTGAAAAAGGCGTATACAGCCGAAACATGTAGAGTTTTTTAAATACATATATTTTGAAGTAATATACAGACCTTTAATCGCCTACTGATTAGGTTTACCATATATATATATATATATATATATATATGTATATATATATATATATATATATATATATATATATATATATATATTATTTTTATACTTATAACAAGAAGAATAAATAAATAAATTCTTATACAAACAATTCAAAATATAAGTTGAGGTAGGTCAGTTCTATTTTAGTTCGCGGTTATTGATTCGAAATGGGGTTATGGGTTAAACGCAGTCTCAATTATTTATCATGAAGTTATACCTACCTATCTTCTTGGAGATTTGTTATGCTCGGAACCAACCAGTGTTGCCAGGTGAAAATAATTGTTTTCACTAGATGAGAACTTAAAAAGTCACTAGATTTCACTAGATTGTTACCCCAATTATAAATGAAACCATTACATATTGTCATGAATTTTTCCCCGAAGAAAAAATTTAAAGAAACTATAAAAGACTATATATTTATGTACATTTTATTCCAGGAAAATAATTACAAATATTTTAGATTTTATTTAAATTCGTTTATAATGTGTATTTTGGTCCACGTCTGTAGGTTGTTCGAGCGTGGTCTTGATGTACGCAAGCGGAAGTATATCGTTGTAGCCGGTCTTTTGATTTTGTTTTAGGCAGGGTGATATTTTCCTTTCCGAGAGGAAGGAGTCAGAGATTTTCTATCCATTAGACAGATAGGTTCAGTTAAATTTTGCTGAATAAAGACTTCCTTTTTATTCAGTACATTTTTGTTAATTTCGGTTTATGTTTTTAGTTGAGTTATTGCTGATGTGTTTAAAGTAATTCCCGATTAATTATGAGTTTCTGATACTTGTAATTTTTGATTTATGCGACCTATCTGAAATCTCTCTTTTAGTATTTTTTTGTGAAGTGCGACGACTACATTAATTAATGTACGTGTATATTTGCAAGTATAATTATTTATATATATTAATTTAGTTCTATGATTTTGTATATTGATTGAGGTCGTAAATTCAGTAAATTATTAGTTTATAAAATATATTTATAGTCAAATAAATATCAAGAAAAATTTTCATATTTTTTATGTAGTATTTTTTTTATCAGTAATATATTTTAGAAAGTAGGAATTGGTGGGAAAATTACATTTTTACCATGTTGAATGTGCGCATGGGTTAGTTTTGATGCGCGCGCTTACAGTTATTTTTCTGTTTGACGTTTGAAATTGGGAATAACGTAATTATTGAAGTCTGATAGTTTTCCTAAATATTAAATTAGTTTAATTTTGTTCGCGGTCAAAGTGAGGTTTTTTTATCTTATATAAGTCATTATTTATAAAAGTTTTCCTCACGCTGTTGCACAATTATTGCTTCAGCACTTCTTTATACTCTATAAAGTTGAAATTTTCTTTTTTTTTTTGTAGTAAATGTTTATGTTGTTAATGCTAGTTTTATTTTTTTGCTAATACCTTTTGTTTTATTTAACACATACCCTTTGAGGGTAACCCTGAAGATACAAGAGCTCCTGGAAAGCTGTACCGATTTGAGTGAAACTGGGCAAGCTATTGTGTATTGTGGGCCAATTTAAATAAGTTAATCAACACCACAATACATAGCAATATGTCTAATTACCGGTAGTATATATAATGTATAGTTTTAGTTTTCGTTAATAAAGAAAGAAGAGCTATTGCAATAAAAAAAAATGTAAAGCAGTAGGTAGGTATGTAAATAATAAAAGAAACACAAGAATTTCTTGATATATATTTATATATAATATATATATATTTATTGGTATAATATTGCATAAAGTCGTACCTATTTTACAATAACACTGTACAAGCTGTTTTAAACTTAAGTAAAATTTACAAGAAAATAAAAGGTAATTATAGTAAATTACAAATTAGAGCTTATATAAATTGCATTAAATAATATATTTTTATTCTGATGAATATATATTGTTGTTATGTTTATTCGTTACAGTTACAGGAATTTTGTAATCAAAACATTATTTATTATCACTATTTATTAATCTCTTAGAGTGTAGAATTCCAGTTAAGGTAGTAGCAGATAACCGATTTCTGATTTTACTTTTGTTGAGAGATACTGCACTGAATATTCTTTCTACCGAAGCACTACTGTGAGGTAATGTTAAAACTAAAGTGACAAATTTTGATAGTTCTGGATAAACAGCAGTATTGTCACATCTAATTTGATTACAGATATTTTTCCAAAAAGAAATATAATCGGCTGCATCCTCATTCAAGTCACTGTTTTGCAATAATCGCCACTCTCTATCCAATGAAAGAAGATCAATATCTGTCCTATGAAAATTTGCTGCTGGACCTAATGAACTTGTAGTTTTAATAAGTTTTGGGTCCAAAAATTTAAAGAACTTAAGTGTCTTTACATCTTCTGCATTAAATGGAAAGCGTTTATATAATTGATGAGCAGCTTCAACATAAAAACCTAAGCATGTTAATTGAAAGTTATGTTTATCACCATCTGAAAGAGTATTTTCTTGAAATAATATAGCCTTCAGCCTTCGGGCCACAATATACTTCATTTAGTACAACATAATGTTCTGGGTTTCTATATTGCAAAATAGTTACATCAGTTTTACTCAAATATGTATTATTTATATAACAACTTAGAATAGTCTTGTATACTGCTAACATTCTGTCATATATTGCATAAATTTTAGGAGATTCTGATTGAAATTCCTTATTTAAATCAGTAAATACAGGTAAAACATATTCCAAAAACTCTAAATAATATTTATTCATAGGATTTTGTAAATTATTGTGAATGGATTCAGATGTATCGATTTGATTGAAAGATTCATTTTGGAAATATAATTTAAGAGCTTCATATTGCTCCAACACTCTTTTAACAACAGAAATTAAAGAGAGCTAGCGTGTTTGGCTAGGTTGCAGCAGCTTATGGGGTTTAATATCAAGAAACTGCTGAAATTCTTTGTATTGTGTTTGTCGTTTAAAACTATATTGCATATAAGTGTATACTTCTCGCACCAGTTTTTCCGTTGTAGAAGGTAATTTTTCACAAGCATGGGAAGCTATGAGTGCTATTGAGTGACATAGACATTTTACAGTAAAAAGATGTGGTATTTCATTTTTTAATAAAGTTTTGACGAAATGCTTAATGGCCATCATTGAATTTGCCCCATCAGCTGCAAATCCTACCATATTATTTTTATATGGAACATTATGTTTATTAAAAAATTGAACAATAACATTATGTATATTTACTGCAGTTGCATCATAGATTGGTAATAAAGCAAGAAATTCGTCATTTATACTAAAATTTTTATTTAATCGCACAACTAATGCTAAGTTTTTAATTCCGGTATGATCCGTAGACTCATCAATTAATAAAGAAAATTTGCTGCACTTTAAAGTTTCTATTAGAGTTTCAAAACTTGATTGACCAATTACGCTATTTATAATAGCTGTGCATTTTGTACGATTACAGGAAATATTTTTTATAACATCACTTTCATTATTTATAGACCTAATTAGTTGTACCAGATGATCAACTGAATTTATAGATATATTGTGTTCTGCAATGAAAGATGCAATTCTTATTTCTATTTCTTTTGTACTAAGTTCCGTGCTTGTAGAGCTTCTTACATATTGCGTAACACAGAATTTTTGTTGTTTGATTAATTTAGATTTAGATTGGTGTTTTATAGAATCATGGTGCTTACGTATTGCAGCTATCCCTCCAAGATAGTCATTACCGCATATTTTACATCTGTAAAACTCTTCTCCTTTTGAACTAGCTTCTATCCAATGTTGGTAATCATTGTGTTTCTCCCAATCAGTTTTGTATTTTTGTTGATAAATTTTCTTTTTTTTTTGAAGTAGATGGTTGATCTGTGGTCGACATAATAACTGCTTGAAATTAAAACAGATTTAGGAAAACTAATAAAAATATGTAAACGGCTTTATTTGCAGTAAATACTTACATGGTAATAATCCGAAAATTAATTTATTTAAAGAATTCAGTGCGATTGGGCGCGCGTGAATAAGATTCTACCATAAATATCTAATATGATTTAATCCAAAATTCCCCCGGCCAAGAGCTTTTATACTTTCCCATTTTAAATAGGTACTTACCCTTCATCGTATTATTTCAAAAATTACAAATTTAAAAATAATTTGAACGGTACTTCCGTTATGAGCTTATGTATTATATCAATTATTTATTGCGAGAAAATTGTTTCAACTACTAAGGTATAGATGTCACTTTACGTAGGATCTATAATATCTAATAATAATAAATAACGCAATCTATTTTGATAAATATATGATTTCATATAAACTACAAAACGAAAAATACGTAAAATAACTAGATTTTACTAAAATACAGAAGTTTTTCACTAAATCACTAACACAGTACTCAAATCGCTAGATCTAGTGAAAAATCACTAGACCTGGCAACCCTGGAACCAACAGTACGATGCGCTGCCTAGATATAGAAACTAATTTTAGCTACGTTAAAGTGCATAATCGTTGCGCATGTTTATATATTACTGCAATCAACGTTTATAACGGGTGTTCAGAAACATTCGAAGTCAAAGTAGTCCTTGAAAATATATGAAGTCATGTCTGATATAGATTGATACATTTACTTAATACAATTTTATAGGTTATCATACACGCAAATGTCAGTTTATGTCGAAATATATTACTTTAATATGCCATATTAATATAAACTAGTCAAATAATGATTTTAGAAGGTAACAGTAATTAATTTGCAAATTTAAAAATAAGTATTTTAATATTTTAGAGAATTCTTGCTGAACAATAGCACCTCTTCATGCAATAATTGGAAAAAATTACATAATCCAATTAATATGCTGTTCATTCTTGTGTAATAAACCTCATCTAATTTGTAGTAACATGTAAAAAGACAATGCAGAATTAAGAGGAAATAACTTTACAAGTAAAGGTTTTATTCATCTTATAGTGACAATAGTATCTACTTATCGTACTAGTTTAATATATTAACATTCAACAAATTATTGTAAGAAATGGCTTAAAATAAATTTGAAACAAATAAATTGTTTGTAGAGTCCTTAGATTACAACCTTATAATAAATATCATAAATTGTAGTTGTATAAATTACCAACAATAATGACCATAATTATAAAAGATGTTGAAAATGTTCACCACCTTCTTCCAAGCATTTTACACACCTCCTCCAAATGCTACTAAATACATTTTGCAATATGGGACTATTTCTAATTTCACTAATTTTATTTATAATTCTGTCTTGGAGATCTATATAATCTTGCACTGTTACTTGATAAATTGAATTTTTAAAAAAAGGCCATAAATAGTAATCACACGGTGTAAGATCACAAGATCTTGGAGGAAATTCATGATCGCTGTTCAAACTAATTAAATGATTTCCAAACACTTATTGTAACATATTCAATTGTTTCCCCTGCTATGTGAGCTCTAGCACCATCTTGTTGAAAGTATCCCAAAGCTAGATCATCATCGCGAAGTTGATTAAAGAAAGGCAATAGTATTTCCTGTCGATATCTTTCTGCAGTCAAGGCACCATTAAAAAAAATTGGCCCAATAATCCTTCTTCTACTTATAGCGCACCAAACACCAACTTTCTGAGGATGTAAAGGAGCTTCAACATAAAAATTATTGGGCTTTGTATCACTCGACATTCTCATGTTTTGCGAGTTAACATATCCACTAACATGAAACCATGCTTCGTCTGAAAAGAAAGTTTTGTCTAGGACATCATCATTAAAATTATTTGTAAACCATTCGCAAAATACTACTCGTCGCGGATAATCACTATCGAGGATTTCTTGCAAACAAGTTATACGATATGGGAATAACTGTAAATCTTCTTTTAAAACTTTATGGCAAGAACCAACTGACAACCCGGTTTGTTGAGCAAGAGTTCTTACTGAAGTTTCTCTAACATTCCCAATCACTTCTTCTGTCCGGACTTTTGGTCGCCCACCACCCTTTTGGCGTCCCACACTACCAGTTTGTCGAAAAACTGGAACAATTCTGATTAGTGTACACTGAAAAGTATTATAATCAAAAGCAAGGTTGGGAAATTCATCTCGAAATTCTTCCAAACAAGCTTGAATTAAATACTTCCACTAGCCATCGATCTTTTGACCATTTCGAAAATATGCTTCAACCATGAATGCTTTGTGTACGTTAGTAAATACTATTTTCAAAATTAAAAAATATAAATTAGTATCTTCGATATTAGATTCTGACAATTTTTGACAGACAACAGTTGACATTTAATAATTATTACAAATCAGATATAATACTTAAGTAAAGATATAACGGGTGTTCAGAAACATTCGAAGTCAAAGTAGTCCTTGAAAATATGAAGTCATGTTGATATGGATTGATACATTTACTTAATACAATTTTATAGGTTATCATTAGAGAACGGACACGCTTACCACCCAGTGCAGTACTGGCGAAAGGCTGTATTTCTAAAATATTTAATTTTATTTATATAATTGGAAAACGAACGGGTGGTGATCTATAAAATTACGAAATACATATGTATTTGTTAAAAAGTTGTATTTTTAAAGTTTTTAATTTTATTTCTATAATTGGAACATTTTTATTTGTTCATTTTGTCGTTCAAGTTGAGTAAAGGAGTATTAATATTGACTAGCAATAGTTTCTCAAGGTTTTCTTCTGTCAATTTTGTTCTCTTTGAATTAAGTACATCCTTATAAATAGAAAACGTCCTTTCTACATCGCAACTGGTTATAGGTGCATACTGGAAATATTCTTTTATTTCTTCATATTTAGCCGTTAGATTTTGTGGAATTGTCTCCATACATAATTGCTGCAATGTAATTAAATCTGGATTTCTATTAAGAACTGCTTCAAACTTTTGCCGAAGGCCACATCCGAAGTCACTTGGAATACTTTTCAAATTATTAACAGCCACATCTAATGTGGTTAATCCGTCATTTAATTTGAGATTTCGATTTTCAAAATAAGTGATTAGTTTTGGCAATTTTCCAAAGTGTTCGTGAAGAAAGTACAACTGATTTTTTAAATTTGGGATTTGTGTGAGCTCCTTGCACTCACCAATACTTCTAGCATCCTCCTTTAACAGTGTTACGAAAAGTTTTAGACTATCGAAATTCTCAGCATAATAACTAGTAGCTTCCAGCCATGTTCGCCATCTAGTTATTACTGGAGTGGGAGGCAGTGACAGAGATGGAAATTTTTCCCTGAAAAGAGCTACTCTCAATGGTGCTTTTCTGAAAACTTTTTTGAAAGCTGATACAAGTCTATCAACTTCCGGAAAAGTGTCTCTGATATATTCACAGATTCTGTGGAGAGCATGTGCTACACAAGTAATATGCAGCGTATTAGGATATGTTTTCTTCAATAGTTTGCCTGTTTTTAACATATACGCAGCACTATCACTGACAAATAAAAGTATTATTTCTTTGTACGTAGCGTCCGAATGAAGCATTTTTTGCATATTCTCCTTAATGGTTTCAGCAACTGTTTTTATACAGCAACTCTATTTATAACACTTGTTGCTATTACATATGAGTTATAGGGAATAGTTGGATGTAGTACACCAGCTACAACATTTACCACAGCGTCCTAACATATCCACCGTTTCGTCGGCGCTTTTCCATATGTATTGATTTAAAAGATGGCTTCTAATGCGTTCTACTGTTCTCGTATAGCACCTAGAAACATAATATTTGCGTAAAGTTGATTCATCAGGAACATTTCGACCCGTATATTTTTTCAGAAATATTTTTAAAGTGGGATTGCTAAGTTTATTTAATGGAATATTAGCCGCCATAAAAGTTTTACAGAGTTCAGATGTGTTTGCGATCCTAAGTGACGAATTTTTGACGATATTTTACGGATTTTGTAATAAATTTCGGAATCACTGACAATGGACATACAATCAGTATGATCGTCAATCCAACTCGCCATTGTTTTACAATGCCGTTCTCGACGTTCTTCCATATCATGTCTGCAAAAGTAATTTAAACAATGCTCTAGATCTAAATAAATGAAAATTAAAAATGTGTGCGTAAGTTATTGAAACTGAACGAAATTCAATGCACACTCTTACGTCGAAATAATTGGTAGAAATAGATTCAGATAAACAGGATCTATCACAAAAATTACGATGTAATTAACAGTTAAAACTATGAAAACAAGAAACTTACTCACAGCACTTTATTTATCTTACGAAATATAAACTAATAAATAAAATACATTATAAAAACCCCGCTTCTATCTACGCTCATGAAAACACTTTAAAAAGCACTATATTCTCGGAATACAATAGCTGCCTTGTCCATTGTTATCGCGGCGAGACCAGGTGTCCGAGTAAGTCAAACAAATACTTCATTGAATTACGCCGGGATGTACTGAGCGACGTTATACACAATTCCAATTGCCGATTGCGTTTTATGGAAATTGCGTCCGTTCTCTAGTTATCATACACGCAAATGTATAGAGCAGGCGCCAATTAAGTTGGCGCAAGGGAGGGGGGCGCAGAAGCAGTTCTTAAAAACGTCCACCCCCACTATTCAAGTAATTGTGAGAAGAATACATTTGTCATTGACATTTGACGGAACATAATGTCTTTACTGGGGGATCATAAAGTGACAAACGCTCAGAGGTTAGAATTACCTGACATTTGATGTAAAACCAAATACAAATCTCCCCACTATTTTTAATCCTGCGCGAACTTACCCCTCCTCGCGCCAACTTAATTGGCGTTTGCTATACGATTTTTTGTTCAGAGCCCACTTGACTTCGAATGTTTCTGAACACCCGTTACGATTTTTTGTTCAGAGCCCACTTGACTTTGAATGTTTCTGAACACCCGTTAATAAGAAAACGATTTCAAAAGTGTACCTTCAGCGCCATCTATCGCCCAAACTAAGCAACTTTGTAATAAAGTAAGTTGTTTGAAATCAGTTTATTTTGACGTAAGGAATATATAGTAGTTTTTTGTAAAGACCTTTTACAGATACTTGTATATTTTATTATATTATTAATTTTTATTAATTCAATATTTCTTGTAATTGGGGTTATCTGTAGATTATTATTATTAGGAAACTTCCAATTTCTCATTAATAAAGAAGAACGTTTCATCTAAACCCTTCTTTTTTATTAAATATTAACATTAAAACATATACACATATATAAAAATTAAACATGTTATAAATAAGTATACATAAAATAAATATGTAATGCAAGTATTTATTTGGCCTTTCCTTGATTGGCCACAGCTTCCATGGCTTTCTTAACTGTTTCTGGATCACCTAAGAATTGCAAACTACCATTAGGAAGTGGATTTAGATCCTCATCCAGGGTGTACACAAATGGAATACCAGTTGGTAAATTCAGTGCCATAATTTGATCGTCAGTCATTTTATCTAGATGTTTGACAATTCCCCGAAGGCTATTACCATGAGCAGCAATTAAAATACTTTTTCCTGCCTTTATTTGAGGAACAATAGTTTCATTCCAAAATGGAAGAGTTCTTGCTATTGTGAGCTTGAGAGATTCAAATTTAGGAAATTCCTCAGACTTTGGACCATCAGCATATCTAGCATCATTAACTATTTGATTATGATATGGATGATCTTCTTCCATTGCAGGCGGAGGTACATCGAAACTGCGGCGCCAAATTTGGACCTAAAAATATTTATTTATTAAATATATCATACCCACATTTTTATTATATGAAATGTAAATATTCTAACATCACTTAAGAAAATGTAAAAATCATGCACACTGGTTTCAAATAGATTTTGAAATCAAAGTTACCTCTAGAGAAACTGAAATTGTTTTTTATAGCTTACTTTTAGATTTGATTTGAAAATATTTAATGTTTCAATATTAAATATTGTTAGTATTGATAATTTAAGTAATTCCACAAAATAGATCTATTATTATTTAAAAATTGCTTACTGTATATAGCAATAATTTGTAATTTAAATTTTTGTGAATTTAATTTTTATTGAAGAAAATAAATAAGTGTATTTACATTGTTGGCCTTGGGTTATTTTACATACTTTCTTTTTTGAAATTGCTGTTTTAGTTTTTAGCTTCTTTGGACGTTTCAGTGTTATTGTTTTTTAATTGTAAAAATTAAATGAAAAGTTACTATTTTCCAGTTTTGTAGATTACATTTTCAAGTGCTATAAGTAAAATATTTAATTATGATAAACACAATATGTTTCAAATAGTTCAATCTTTTTTATTTTAAACTCATGTTGACTGTTTCCTTGAAAGTCATAGTGGTTCTTTTCTCTCTTTGCACATCTTAAGTAAAAGGCTTTTTCTAAGTGAACATCATTGGTCATTTGTAGATTATTTTGGCTTATTTATGGTTATTACTGTAACAGTCTTCCTGTGTATATTGCCTGCCATTATTTCCCATATGTAATATTTACTTAAAAAAAAAGTAAATAAGAAATAATTAAAATTTTACTGACTTGAAAATTTAGCTAAATAAATTATGAACCACTGTAGAAAATAATAGCTTTTCATTTGATTAGTTTGTTCACGAACAATTAAAAAAAAGCAATTATCAAGACCGAAACGCCCAAACAAAGCTAGAATAGCAATAAATTTTCAGATATTAGAAATTGATATTTTTAATGGGACCTTAGAAAATCAATTAAATACTTATTTTATTTTACCTGGGCATCGCCATACTTTGCAGCTGTTTCAGCTTTATTCAAGCCTGTTAATCCGCCGTAATGTCTTTCGTTTAATCTCCAGCTTTTTACTATGGTAAGATCATTTTGCCCAATTTCATTCAGTATCGAGCTTAAAGTTTTCTGAGCCCTAGTTAATACTGATGTATATGCAATGTCGAACTTATATCCGGCGTCTTTTAATGCTTTTCCTGCATTTAGGGCTTCTTGTTCACCTAAAATTTAGTATATTAAACAGTTAAATTTCGCGGTGCATCTCCTCAAGGACAACGAAGGTCGTTTCAAATTAGGAAATTAGAATTACCTTTTGCACTTAAATTTGCATCATACCATCCACAAAATAAATTTTTTTCATTCCATTCTGATTCACCGTGACGAACCATAACAATTTTATATGGTGCCATATTAATAATTATATTATTAAACAATCTATACAACAACACACTACACAATAATTTACCGACTGGCGTGATTACCATTTACCATTCAGACAGAGATAACGAAGAAACGGGAAACTTAACGTTAAAAAGTGGTACCGTTGATTTATAGTTCTTACTATAACTGTAGTTAGAGCCACAGTCGTTTGAAAAAAACCGCGGTTTTTAAATTTAGTAATATATTAATTATAGTATTTTAAAGGCTTGTTCGTAGCCTCTACAGTCTACACTATTCTACACCGTTGTAATATGTATAGCACATGTTTGACGGTACACATACTACACCGGTGTGGAATAATGTAGAAGCTGTAGACGTCTCGAACAAACCTTTAAACAAGTTTTTCTCACTTTTAATTCATGTATACCTTAAAAAAAGAACAAAAAGCAAAGCTCGGAAATATATACATACACGTACAGCCGAAATTTATTTGCATACTTTGCAAATTACATCAGCTGTATCATAATTTAGAAAATAAGTTTAATGTAAAGTATATTATAGCATCTTTGTCTTTCATTGAATTTCTTAAAATACAATTAAATATGTTTATAGATTTATTGATATTTTCATAAATACATGGATTAAACTTTGATTCGCAAAATTAAGACATTTGAAGAGATTTTAGTACAGATAGGTATTAAAAAATACTCATATACGAGAATAATGAACTAAAAGTTTTTATAATGATAAAATACATCATTGTAATTAAAAAAACAATAATCTTTCTTTAAATTAAAATAAAAAATTTAAAAATTCAGGCATTGTCACAATGTATATATCACAAATAAAAATAATTTTCTTAAGTAATTGTTTGTACAATGTGAGTTTTAATTTTATTAACAGATTGCTTAAGCTAACAAGAACTGAGAAAAGCCTACATAACTGTTGTAAATGAATCTTTCAAGGGCTTATCAGCCCTTAACAAATTTAAAATCAAATCGAAACAAATATCTGAATACATAAATACATGGATTGAAAAACAGGCGGTTTTCAATTGATTAGTACAAATAATTATTACATTAAGGACCGATTTTATAAGAAATTATCAAACTTGAATGTGCAATTATTTCTTTTTTGATTTTAAATATTTATTCTTACACTTTTGAAAAAATATAAAAAACAGGAAGCTCTCCCTTCAAATAATTGAAAATAATTAATTTAATAAACTCTTTTCTTATAGAGGCACAAAGTTGCGCCTTGTGGCTATCACACTTTATTAAGTATTCAAAACGAATTTCATTTGAAATTGTTGCATACGATATTTTGTTAATGTCTTTTTTAAAACAAATTTATGGCAATAATATCATACACAAATTGTACATAAATTCCATACTGCAAAAAAACTATAATTGGAGTACTGTAGCTTTCTTTGTTTCGAAAATGCTAGTAATTCTGTAAAACTGTGGCGTTCAACAAATTGTCCGATAACAATGTTTTAACTTAAATGCACTTTTCCTGTAAATATACATATATAAACAAGAGTCTGCTAAATAAAATACTCTAAATATGAAACACACTATATATATACAAAAAGGTTGTGTTTATGTATGACAATACCTTATGCACGTATAAAGCATTTGTTACAATATGAAACAGACATGTAAATAATTTACATATCTGTAACTGTACATATGGACAATACACCTCGTATTTTCAGCATTTACTTCTGCTTAAGACATGTGTTTCTGCCATCTAGGCGTCTTCAGTCAAGCTAGTGAAGCAATGTAGTCACATTGATACAAATCTCTTAAACAATAGATCTGTATCTGTATCTACATTACGCTAAAATCGTCTCCAAGCCATAGCAAGTTACCTCCTATCAGATGGCACTAATTTAATAAGTGACATCTGACGGACGAAAGAGACTATTCCTGAAAAGGCGACCTTCCGCTCGAATACCTAGGCTATTACAAAAACGGAAAAATACGTATATTGGTGCAGTCCATTAACACGCGCCAGATGGCGGTAAATATACAAAAAGGTTGTGTTTATGTATGACAATACGTTATGCACGTATAAAGCATTTGTTACAATATGCTATGGCTTGGAGACGATTTTAGCGTAATGTAGATACAGATACAGATCTATTGTTTAAGAGATTTGTATCAATGTGTATACATTGCTTCACTAGCTTGACTGAAGACGCCTAGATGGCAGAAACATATGTCTTAAGCAGAAGTAAATGCTGAAAATACGAGGTGTATTGTCCATGTGTACAGTTACAGATATGTAAATTATTTACATGTCTGCTTCATATTGTAACAAATGCTTTATACGTGCATAACGTATTGTCATACATAAACACAAACTTTTTGTATATTTACCGCCATCTGGCGCGTGTTAATGGACTGCACCAATATACGTATTTTTCCGTTTTTGTAATAGCCTAGCTATTCGAGGGGAAGGTCGTCTTTTTTGGCATAGTCTCTTTCGTCCGTCAGATGTCACTTATTAAATTAGTGCCATCTGATAGGAGGTAACTTGCTATGGCTTGGAGATGATTTTAGCGTAATGTAGATACAGATACGATCTATTGTTTAAGAGATTTGTATCAATGTGTATACATTGCTTCACTAGCTTGACTGAAGACGCCTAGATGGCAGAAACATATGTCTTAAGCAGAAGTAAATGCTGAAAATACGAGGTGTATTGTCCATGTGTACAGTTACAGATATGTAAATTATTTACATGTCTGTTTCATATTGTAACACTATATATATATAAAAATTATATGTTTTTCACACAAAATGCTATATCTAGCACATTACAACACAAAAACAATTGCAATACAAACAGGTTAATAACACTATCAACAAAATTTGGAATTAAGGCACGTAACATACACATTTCTGAATTTCTAAAGTCACTAGATATATATCGATACGTTGGTTTTTAACAGGAACTACAAAATTTTAGGAACCATTATTCCTATTGTGCATTCAGGCAAGACCCCGAGAATATAACTTAATGATAAATAATTAGAACAGCGTATATCCCCATCTTGAATCCGAGGACACGAACTAAAATAGAACTTACTTACCTTAACCTATATTTAATTTTTTGTGCAATTAACTAAGTTTTTATTCTTTTTACAAGTATAAAAATGAAATAATATATAAATCTGGTTAGATTAAATATTACATTTTATTTTTATACCTATAAAAAGAATAAAAATTATTGTTAAATATATGTAGATTATAAAGTAATAAACATTGAATTTTTCTTTATGTATAAGTGGACGATAAATAAAAAAATAGTTATATTTTTACACATTGGTTGTATTTTTTCTATAAAGAATTTCCTTATAAAAAGTTTCTTCTTTTAGTCTTAGATATGTGGCTTCAAAAGTCCAGATTACGACAAAAAATTCATACATTAAACTTACACTTGTTAATATACTAACATCAAAGCCTGTATACAAATAATTACCTAGCAGTAAAATATCTTTACTTCTCAATATAGTATCTTCTTAATATTGAAGTAAAGGCTTTCTCATACCACTGTTACATTATGAATGTCATCCAATATCAAATTCATTGGTACATAGGCAGTAGATACACGAACTGATTCTAAATTAGATATATCATAAAATTGATCAATTAAATATGCTACAAAACATTACCTATCTGATAAATAACGTGTTGGGTAAGGCCTTTGATATTAGTCTATTCTTTCTTGTTAAGTATGTCTTTTGTCTTTTGAAAATCCATGAAGTATAGACCCTTCTTGTTTACAATTTGCCACATAACATCAAGGCATGTTGAATAATTCTAAAAATAAATAATTTATATATTATATACAATATATAATTATTTCTTTACTATTTAATCATATTCACATAGGCTGTGTATTAAGTAATATAAAAGTAATAATAATCATTTGGTTACCTTAAAATAGGTTAAAATCTTCAACTTTTATCAAGTTCAACCACGTTTTCACTTTTATCGATGAAGATCACTTTTCTGTTGGCTGTTTCATGTATAACAATGTATAATGAAATCAATATAAGGTAAAAATAAAAGAAACGGTTTTCCCTAATACAGGTTATTTACCGGTAAGAGTTTCTGTATTTAATGCCATTTTGAATCTATGGATAAGCAATAAAACATTATTATTTAACATTATACCCTATAACCTTAATATTGAGTAGTCTAATGGCCTAATGAGCCTAAGACAAACCGGAAATCACCGGGACTTTACTTATTTCTGAATTTACAAAAAAAAATATTTTGTGTATATTAACAGTTACTATTGAATTAATTCTATAGTATTTTTATTTCTGCCATATGAAACAGAGGGCGCGCATAAATGTTGGCTCAATATGAATAATTTAAAGAATGAGGTATTCATCAATTTATTTATACAATGATGTTATAATGAATGTTCCCAACTCGATGTGTTTTGTAATTTTATAAAGCAAATTTTTGAAAAAAAATAATTCATATCATGGAATTGTATAATATCGTGCTGTTTTTTAATAATATTTGAGTATCTTTTGATTTAGAGTTAGAGCAATTTACTATGTTCTGGTATTCATATATTTCGAAAATGATTGCTAATTCAAATATTAATAACCAACATGTATTTTCATATTAAATTATATATAATATTAAATATAAGAACTAGACATTATTTAAGACTAAATTTGTAAAAGTAAGGCGACACCCGCCATTGTCCATTTCGAAGGTTTGTCTTTGGTTTTTAGATTAAAAGTCCACACGTAAGTCGGTCCCCTCATTCTAGTTTTGTATACAGGGCATTCGTAAACGTTTCGTAAGTCTTGTTTATCTTGAGTTATGGCTCTGATATTTATAACAGGCATACATGGAAACAATTCTTTTAATTTTGAATCCATTATCATGCCGGCTTGAGTATCCCAACGAGCGCCCTCTACGAATAATCCGTGAATATAAGCACCGTCTCTAGGAGCGCTCCTAAAAATAGTATGCATTATTTATTGAGTTTGAAATTAAACATATTTTAATTATTAGTATTAAGTAATAAGTAGAGCTGAGGATGTTTGCGGTACGGCAGGACCGTATGTAGTGCATCCCCACATTTAACTATTTATCTAAATATTCTCTGAAATGATTTGCCGGATCTCATAAATTAATAGAGTGATATTTTAGTATGCACTGGATATTGTTATTATACAAAATCATAATAGCCATTTGTATTTATGGATCATAAATAATAATACGCATGTATTTGTATTTGGTTGTGAATTCAATTTAAACTTAAAACGAATCGTAATATTTTAACGACAAGCCGTCCTTACAATACATGCATTCGAGACAAAGTGTGCAACTCTACGAATAACTTCCATAATTGATCGAAAATGGACATTTTGGAGCTGAAGTAAAGCCCCTATTCTTAGAAAATTTTATTACTGTCGTTAAGAACTATTATTATAAACAACAAAGGCCTTTTATTAGTGTTGAAGTTTTAGTTTCATTGAATTTCCATGTTGTAAGTAGTCAATTGTAAAGTGTTCATTCACAATATTCTAAAACAAGGTGTAAATTTAACTAAAATCCAGAAAAACACATTCTGATAATATATTACTAGATTAGAAGCTGTGTTTATTACTATTTATTATATTATTTTTATAACCAAATGCAATAAAAGCTACGAAAACAAAAGAAACCTCGATTTATTAAAATCTTGTCACACAGCCTTTCAAAGCCTGGCAGCACATATTTTGCATATATTTTATATATACTACCTACTTGAACTAGGTGAATGAAGTTAGAAGTTATAAGTTATAACTTCTAACTTCTAACTCACTCTATTAATTTATGAGATCCGGCAAATCATTTCAGAGAATATTTAGATAAATAGTTAAATGTGGGGATGCACTACATACGGTCCTGCCGTACCGCAAACATCCTCAGCTCTAGTAATAAGTGTAACTTAATATATTCTTCAACATAGTGTTTGGAATAAACCTATTGTTGTTAAACAAGAGTCTAAGCGGTTGTAAGAGTTTTTATAAAAACTGTCAAGGACTTTAGGAGTAATTTCCGACATTATATTACTACATTTTTAGAATTATTGGAAGCGAACAGATTATTTTTTCTAATATTAATTGGAATATTTCGTCATTTACTAGATTTAAACATGATTAAAAATTAAATAATATACATATGAGTTACTTAAAACGTGTGCATAAATTGTTTGACAAAAATCGTTTTATTTTTTCGTTGCAGTTTCCTTTAATAGCCAAATGCAGTTTAGGGAATAAAAAATAATCGTACGGAGCCAATTTGAGTGAGTACGAGGAATATATCGTAGAAGCAACGTAGAAGCGACGTTTTCTTTTCAAAATTACATATTGTAACAATTGCCAATTGCCTGGATCTCGATTTTCAGGAGGAACACGACGAATTCGTCCTATCAAATGCTTTAATACACAAAGATAATATTCGGCAATAACTGTTGCACGACTTAGAATTAATCCTTTATAGATAATCACAATCACTAGGGATCGGTAGTACATTCCAGGAGGGCCGGTATTATAAACAGCGAATAAATTCTGAATAACAACTTGGGGTGTATTTTAAAAAATACATGCATATTATAGAATAACTCTGAGTAACTATGTATTTTACAGTTTAGAGTTTCGATAAACGATGGAGCCACTGAATAAAATGAAAAAATACAAAAAATCCTAATTCTTTACTATTTCTTTTTGTTTATATTTGTAAAATACAAACCGATAAATCTGGCATTATCAAAATTTAAGTTAACAAACACGCACAAAATATAAACTTTTAAAAATAAGGTTGTGTTTATTTGAACAAGTAGTGCAAACAACTGTTCGCATTTAACCAACGAATAAAATTTAATACCATGATTTTCTGGGGTGTAAATTAATTGGCAGATTTACTTGCTTAGTTTTTTTATTCGCTATTTATAACACCCAATCTATAGAGTAAATTAAATTTACTTGTTTACTAAATAAAATCTGCAGATTTTATCGTTTATAATACCGCCCCTTAAATGAATTTGTAGCTGTCCGATCTATTGTTTAGTTTTATTAGTTACTAGAGTTCACATCTACTTGCATCTAAGGCCCATATGACACCATGCGAAATTTTCGTGCACCTTCAAAGGGGTAATTTCTATTTTATAGTTACAATGTTATTTCATAACACAATATATTTCTTAAAATTACGGAGTTATGGACAAAAAATATGTTTTTCATTAAAAGGAAACAAAGCAATATAATTGATAGGTATTCTTAAAATAAAGATCCATAAAAAAAATTCATATTTTTATAGTATAGGAACTAAAAGTAAATATTGAAACGGAAAATAAAAAGAATTCCAGAAAAATTGGAACAAAAAACAAACTTATTCATAAATAATGGGTTTATCTAATAGGGATTCTTCCAGCTTTCATTAGCAGCATTTACTATTTACCAGCAAAGTATTTATCATTATCGATTAATTGCACGCCTCTGGTAGTAAGCGATAAGGAATGAAATCAGCATATATTTTTAAAAACAATTTCTTCGGCAGAGTCTAATTCAAACCAAAATTCGGCAAATTCAAGCTCCTTTAATTTATTTTTTACATCAGTGGGTAAACTAGATATCTCTCTTGCTTCAGCTGAAATTTTTCAAGGAACTGCGGAAAATGTTCAAATAAAGGCGTAAGTGAGATTGGCCTTTCCAAAAGTTGAACCGGTTTAATAAATTTAAAATTTTCGTAATTTAATTTATTATTTGTAATCATCAAACAATGCAATTGGCAATTATTAGGCAAAAATGTACTAGAAATTGTGAAATTGTATTTTTGTACAAAAAGGGCAAAAGTGTACTAGATTAGTACAATTGTACTAGCTTTGGCAACGCTGCTAATGTACAATTTATATCACGTAACGTAACTTCGTGTTTGAAATTGCTATGGGATGAAAAGCACGATATGTATACAACAACCCCACAGTAGTTTGACCCATATCACATGTATTTCGAACATGCTTCGAGCATCAAAGGAAGTCAGAAAATGTTACCCGAATGCAGATAAATTGATATGATTTATTTTTAATAGTTATGAGTGTTATTACTGACTAAACGAAAATAGGCTAACGAATTGTACAATCCTAAACAAAACAGAAACAGTACGCTAACATAAATTTCATTAAATAAATCTGCAATGAGTAATTATTAAATTTTGAACTTCTGATGCTTTTATATCTTATGTACAGGGTCCTTGAAATAAAAAGACAACGTATGAAACATGGAAAGATGTAATTATATAGAATATGAATCCAAAAAATTGTGTCAATTACGACGCGAACACCAAAATTAAAAACCCCTTGAAAATTCTAATATGTGCCGCCAATGAATTAAAAATATTCAGAATGTAAATAAGTACCTCTATTAAAGGTACACATACACTGTATGTTTACATAGTAACAGCTGTCGATGTTATAAAAGGTATAATATCCTTTATGCTAAGGACAATACCTCGTACAAAATCAGCTTTTATACATTCAATTAAATATGTAATTAATAATTAAGTGTGTTATATTTATTTACAAACCCATTTTAAAAATCATATTAAAATTTCATGTGTATTACGAGAATATTTTGTTTGTTTGAGAAATTTAAATACGAATGTCGGATTCGGAATGCCTCATTGTATTCAAAGGCGGCAATGTTAATTAACACGAGCGATAAGTTTTGTTATGGCAACGGTTCGTTAACCTGAGTCAGCTGTTTATTTATATAAACTTATACTTGTAAATTCTTAAAGCTGATATATTGAAAGAACATGCGAAATGTGTGCTTTACATTCAAATTACAATCTATTACCTTCAATCGAAAAATTGTAACGATTAGCAGCAGAACGAACTTGAAGCGAGATATACAATAACAAGACTATTCATTTTGTTATTGTGGGTTACCTTTAAGATTTCGTGTCCGATAGTATTTATGATGTGCGGGGTGTCACAGAATAGCTATTCCTAATTTTCAGAAATTTCACTTAAATAAACATTTTTTTATTAATAAACTAGTGTCTGAAAATTTTAGGAAAGAGTTAAGTTAAGGAACATTTTATTAGAAATAATACTGCATCAAACTTTATAAAAAATGTTCGAAGTTACGACCACCATTTTCGATATACAAGTTGCAACAATGAGCAATCGACTGCTGAATTCTTCGAAATACCTGCAGACGTTGAAGAATATCATCAAACGCTAGAATAATTCGAACCACTAACTCTTCTTCTGTATTAACAGGTGTCTCGTAAACCAGTGATTTAATATGACCTCAAATACAAAAATCAACAGGAGCTATATGTGGTGAAAAAACAGGCCAAAAATCCTCCTCTGCCGATCCATTCATTTGGAAATTGTGCATTTAGATAATTTTGGCAATTTAATCCAAAGTGTGCTGGTGCACCATCATGCTGGAAAACAATATTTCTTCGAATATTAAGTGGGACGTTTTCAAGCAATTCTGGTAAAGTATGTTCCAGAAAAATCCTGCACATGACTATCTAACCGGGCAGACAGTAAATATGCTCCCGCTATACAATAGTCAACAATCCCAGGCCAAATATTAACAGAATGCTTCCATTGATGATGTAACCTGTGAACGGCGTTAGGATTTTCTTCGCTCCAAATGTGACTATTGTGTGTATGAAAATAGGCATCTCTTGTAAAACATACCTCGTCTGTCCATAATACACTCCTAGGAAATCTTGGTTCGTCGTTAATTTTGTTCAAATACCATACCAAATAACTCTGTTAGGATAATCAGCTGGAACTAACGTATGCACTCTTTGAATGTGAAACGGGTGTTTCAGGTATTCCTTCAATACCCTCCATATAGATGCGTGACTTGTATGCATCGCATGGGCAATGGCACGAGTGCTTGTTTTCGGATTATTTTCAAATTGTTGCAGAACTTGGTCCTCAATGTCAACATTTCGGACAGTACCATTGACTCCCGAATATATTTTATTTATTTGGAATTAACCAGTATCTCGAATACGCTGATCCAGTCTTGAAATGTATGTCAGGGAATGTGACATTGAGGATGCTGCTCCGCATAAATTCGCTTTGCTTTGTTAGCATTACCTTAGGCTGGTCCGTAGGCAAGATACATGTCCGCTAATGCAATACTTGTAAAATGATACATTTTCAATCAAACACTAATTTATCTAATAAAGATTAATTTGTGACACGTAAAATGACAATTAAACACACTTTTTTAATAAGGAATAATTTGTGACAGAGATAAAATGACAACTACTAAAATGCTTGTAGGTTTTCAAAGGTTGCTATGATTCAATTTTTACTTTGTATACCGCCGGGAAAGTCCTGGGGTGATAGCCAATTTTTTTTCAGTTTATTTCGATACTGAAAAATTTTCGGACACTAGTTTATTAATAAAAAATGCTTATTTAAGTACCCTCTATTATTTCTGAAAAGAAGGAATAGTTATTCTGTAACACACTGTATTCAGTAGCGTAACACAATCTTTTGAAATACTTTTATATTTAGTTTTATATTTATTATTTAGTTTTATATTTTAGAATGTGTATATCTAAGAATGTCAGGCTGATATCAAATATATGTTTACGTTTCCATTCTATGTTATACTGGGAGGAAACAGTTTCATTTACAAGGTAAATCCATATTTTTCTGAATAGTCACCTTCAAATGTTTAAAGAGGACTAATGTTTCTTATGTCATTAAAATGTACATGTATCTAATCAAAGTTACATGGTTACTAAACACACAATGAATCTTTATTATAATATTTGTCTTACGTAAATTCCTCTTTTTGTTTTTTTGTAACGTCGCATTGTAAACACATTTTGTCTAGAGGTAGTTCATTTTTCCGTGCCGTACTTTGCATAATAGCTGTTAATAATGATTGTGGATTAAAAAATCCTCCCAACCACACTGAAGATGGTAGCTAAACGAAATCAATTATTACATTTAATACATTTTGCAATACCATTAATTATACGCACGACAAAATCTGTTGACCAAGTTTCTAATTCACGTAACCTCAGTGTTAAATCTACAAACCAAGACGTTAAACCATGCAAAGAAGGGTATGCGCGCTGCGTCCATGTTGAAGGGACTTGATCTAAAAATAATGAATTTTCTAAGTTCTCCATATCTGATGTGATCGTTAGTTCCCCTTTCAATCCGAGATCTAATTCTCTTAAAGAACGCTTAACTTCACTTGTTAAGAAATTCATGCGTTCACATTCCTGAAAAGCAACAATCACATATGGTGTTCTTTCTTCCACTTTTCCCATTATTTCGATCATGTTAAAATCTTCGGGTAATTTTTCTAACATTTCGTCTATCATTTGTTTAACTTTATCTTCACGTGATATCGTTGCCCCACCTCCAGATCCAGCATCCCTTGGTTGCATTTCGAAAACTGTTCTAAATAAATTTTCGGCTGTAGTTGTTAGAAAACCTATTTCTGCATTTGGATGAAGGCCGTACAGATACGGAGATTCAGACGGTATAGCGTCATCAATATATTGATGATAACCGGCGTAGTCAGTATTTGGAGGTGCAGAAAATCCAGGCGCTAATACCAATTCACCATCGACCTTAAAGGATGCAAGTAATTAATAAGGCGAAAATTACAATTACTTATAAAACTAACTAAATCTGGCTGCAAATATTCTTCTAAATATGAAATACATAATTTGCGATCCCAATCGTCTGTAATATGTCCGCCGTACATGATTTCGCCGAATAAGTATCTTAGATCCTCCCAAGGCACTTTTGAGTTATTTTCTAGATAATTGTACAGGACAAAAACACTTATTGTTAAGTCCCCTACATTAAATGGATATATTTTATTCCATCCTTGTGGTCCAAATTTTCGTCTTTCTGCTACCACGGCATGAAAATAACATAAAGCGAAGAGAATTACTTTAAATTCAGCCTCTTTTCCACATTGTTCTAAAGTTTCTTGATTGAAGTTTGACAATGCCTTGTGTATATTTGCTTGCATTCCAGTTGGAGGTTCGTTAGTAATTTTAATAGAAGACTCCAAAATGCCCTAGATGAAAATATAATTGAGTTTTTATGAAATCAACAAAATCGCCTGTACTTACTTGCGGGATAATATGAGCGGCAGCCGAAGCAGCTGGTTCAGCACTCATGAAAATTCTGTAATCTGGATGAGATCCTTCACTATATTGTTCCAATTTTTTCTCCAGAGATGGTAGCCACTTTTTGACTAAATGAATATTTTGCAATATGACCCAATGTCCTCCTTTGGCTGCTGCTTCCATAGCTGTTTCGGCTACAACTTCTTGGCCTTGGCCTAAAGAAACGTTGTGAAAGTTTTGTTTGTCAGCAGTAAAACCCATTTTCTCTCCCAAATTTTCTACATCTTTCAAAGGATTAACGCCAGGTGATAAAATGAAAAATATTGGAGTAGAAGGACTGGTTTCTTCATATGATTTCGCGAATTCTACAGTTTTATTTTCCACATATTTTGCTCCCAATTTCTCTTCGATAAATGCCCTGCAATATAATTAATATTTCGTTTGTTAATATTATTATGCTCATCATACATCACCGCGTATATCATTCTGTCAGGTCTCAACGCCCGCATCATACAAAGCCTTTGTAAAGCTGTTTTATTTTTCCATTCTGTTGGAAACTTTTCGCGTTCTGGACATTCACATTCGACCAATTTTTTCCATCTCTTTGGAGAACTTTCTATATCTCTATCCAAATTCCTAAAATCATCTTTTGCCGAAAGGCTGCAAATACCACCCCAACTTGAATTAGATAGAAAGTCAACAGGACTGGTAACATGTGGTTTAATTGGAAAGCGCAGTAGAAAATCTAATTCTGCTGAAGATATTTCTTCGCAAGTAAGTAAGATCTAGAAAAAGAAATTGTTAAGATAATGATTTTTTTAAGAAAATAATCTAACTTGAAAAGTCATCTGTGATGCAAAAATTAATTTATCGCATTCAAAAAGTCCTCTAGTTGTATATTGAAATACTGAAAATGATATACAGTCTATTAAATTGGTAACTCTCATAGCAACTGTTTCTGCTGGGTCAGCTTTTGCTATTGCTTTTTGAAATACAACACTAAATGCCTGAAAATTATTTAAAGATACTTTCGAATCGACTTTAATTGTTCTGTGTATTGTAAAACTACGAATTTCTTAATCTTACTTTTAACGAAAATTGATAAATTGGATTTATGGTATTTAATTCGTTTAAGATAAAATATAATAAACTAGCTCTTGCTGCAGCTGGTCGGTAATATTCCCTGGCCTGATCTATTTCAACTGAAGTTATTTTCGCTTCGGCTACTTTTTTTTCAATTTCGGCCGCTGTTTTCTTTGTAGTTTCCAAATTTTCAACTAAACTGGTATCTTCTAAAATATTTTCGCCAGCAGATGATAATCTCGATAATAGATCATCTTCTAATGCTTTTAACATAATTTTAAAATCGTTTTGTTGTTTAGTTAACTCGGCCTGAAAAAATATTTTTATTCGAAAGCATAATATGAACAGATATTTTTATGTAATCTATTTAGAAATGAAAACGTGAATTTAGAGTATCAGTTATATGTATTTGCAATATTTAAAAATATTTTCGCTAAATTCTACATAACCGTGTTCATAATTCTATCAGGTCCAAACGTCCGCATCATATAAAGCTTTTGTACCTAAAGCTGTTTTGTTTTTCCATTCTTTTTGTAATATACAGGGTGGCGCAGGGGAACGGGAAATTTTGAAATAACGTCATGTCCACGAATAAATTCATAAAACTAGTAATTTATTAACGAAAGTGCATGTATGCAGCATGCCATTTATGTTTTTACAATCAAAATATTCAAAAGTGTCTCTTTACTTTTTAAAGATGACATCGGAAAGATGTCCTCCCATTCGGCGTTCACACTCTAACAGCCTGTTATGAAAACTCTGGAATGCGCGGTGTAGCAAATCTTGGGGAATGGCAGTGATTTCTTGTTGAATGTTCTCCTTCAGTTCATGGATTGTTGCAGGACGTGTACGGTACACCTTGCCTTTAAGATACCCCCACAGGAAGAAGTCGCACACACTAAGATCAGGGGATCTCGCAGGCCATTCAATCTCACCGTTACGTGAAATAATGCGTCTTCCAAACAATTGACGAACTGCTGCCATCGAATGTCGAGCAGTGTGTGACGTGGCTCCGTCCTGCTGGAACCACATGTTTTCGATGTTAAGATTAAGCTCGTACAGTCTCGGTGTAAAGAATGTTTGAAGCATTTCAACATATCGAGCGGATGTTACTGTCGCTGCACTACCATTCTCACTTGTAAAAAAATAAGGGCCGATAACACCATGACATGATACAGCACACCATATTGTTACCTTGTCGCTATGTAGTGGTCGCTGGTGTAACTCACAAGGATTGTCCTGGGCCCAATAACGAAAATTCTGTTTGTTTACGATACCGTTTAGGTGGAAATGTGCTTCGTCTGATATCCATATGTTACCAATGAAATTCGCCTACTAAACTCCATACGTGACGCTGGGTCTCGTTCATGTAATTGTTGCACAATCTGCAACTTATAGGGATGGAAATGTAATTCGTGCAGTATTCTTTGTAAGCTTCGTCGCTTAATCCCTAGCGTAGATGCATGCTGTCGAACGGAGCGGCGAGGACTTCTCTCGATTGCAGCTCTAACAGCTTCAATGTTCTCTGGGGTACGTACCGTTCGAATGCCACCTGGAGCTTTCTTTTTCAAGGCAGATCCTGTTTCTTCAAAATTACGCACCCACGTTGTCATCGCATGCGCAGATGGGACACGTCCATGACGTCCAAGCTGGTAATGCTGTCGAAATATTCTCTGCGCGGCAGTCGCACTATCACCATTTTTATAAAACGCTCTCACAGCTACTGCACGTTCCGCACCAGTCCTACGATCCATGATTACTAAATGGCAATGCGTTCACAACAATTGTGCGACGTTACGAACAACTGCCGGCTCTACAGTGCTGACAACTGTAACGTTCAAAATTCGCCGTTTCCCTGCGCCACCTATATGAACAAAATATTATAACAATGCAAAGACAAAATTTATAACGATAGATTATAAAAATCTAGAACCAATACAGAACCAAAGCCTAATACCATGCATAGTGGCAATAATAGAAGGAAGAAAGAATAATTAATAAATTGGAGAAAACCATAAAAGAAATGGAAACGGGGGTAAACACAAAGAAGACTAAGAAAATCGGAAAAATTATGCGGGGAGAAGATGCCCTCGAAGAAGTTTCAACATACAATATTTGGGAATAAGTGATGGCATACAAATGACTGAAGATTTAATGTTAGTTGAAGGGTTCAGATTACAGTCCTTGTAAATGGAGTAGAATTATTAACAACAAGCGTTAGTGATACGGAATTTTTCAAAAATAATCAGTGATGGTAAGTCGTGGGCACTAGAATGAATAAATTGCAACGAATTCATAAACAATTTTGTCTGCCAAAAGTAAAAATCTAATCTTCTTTGAAAATAAAAAACTTTGTTAATCGTAATATGGTACAGTTATTACTGGAATTAGAAAAAATAAATTCACAAGAAAAGTCGTCTATAAGTATAGGACATTCGTAAGTGAGATGAGTTACTTGATAGCTTAGTGGAGTTTGAATATCGGATATGAAATTTAGACTTAAGACGTAATAACTACTACGTTTTTTTCTAAATTGAAAATATTTTAATTGCGAAGAGCGTCAAGAGACGCTACGTCAGTCGGTGACCTAAGTGATGACATCACCGACTGTGCATGGCACAGGAAATTCCTAAATGGCTGAGACCCGGATTGTTCTCAAATAACCTGAATATACGTATATAAACGATCGAGGGACAGGATGATCGATGGAAGCAGTAATCGCCGTCAAATAAACATCGTAAACATAAATGTGTATATAAGTAAATACAAATACTGTATTTATTGTTAGTTATTGTTTAGTGCACTTTTTATCAATATAGTTATTTTTAAATGCCGTGTTTTTTTAAATCGAACCCGAATAGAAGATTTAACACAGTATTATGTACTATTAACTACCTCTTTTATAGTTACATAGATTACATAAAAATAACTTTTCTATGATAATCCTTTAGGATTTATTACTTTCAATTCTTCTAGATCAGGACGTTCTGCTTTAACAACCTCAGCTAATAATTGATCTTCCAATCCATCTTTGGTAACAGTAAAATTTATAAGAGTTGTTTGAGCTTGCATTTCAGGTTTGTAGTGCGGATTAGCTAACTTTGTATGCAAAATTAATCGAAATTTTGGATTGTATTCAGTTTCTTTTTCTCCTATTTTAATTGCTCTAAAAACGAAAGTTTTCGTAAGTAATTTGTGCTTTGACTTTCCTAACCTCATTGGTGCACTTGAGTTACATTAATAATCGTTTTTCGTTTGATGCATGGTTTATTTAAAATTCTATAATCTCATTGTAATATTAACTTACGTTCCTTTTTTAATTAAATTTCGACCAAGAAGAGTATCTAAAACTGGATCAACAGTCTCATCAATATTTTCAACAAGAACTGTTAATCCTGCTGTTATTGACTTTTCAATAATATCAATAAATCCCTTTTGACCTAATCTAATAATTTGTAATTCCTCACCATATTTTTGTTTTATCCACTTTACGCCTTGCAACTGCAAAGATAGGTAATGTTAGGTTACCAACAAGATTAAATTGCATTAATACACTAAAATATGCTTCATTATAAGTTAATTTACTTGCGGATCGATCATCAGGGGCCATCTATCAGAATTTGATAATATTGTAGCATTTTCGGTTGACATCCTATCACTTGGTAAACCTTCGTTTTGCCATTTAGCAATTTGCGTATCATCTGTCAAAAGAGACAATGGATCTAAGTTTTCGGTAATAGGCATTGGCGGCTAAAAAGAGATTTTGGTTTTCAACATAATCAAAAAATTAATTAATTTACTTCTAATGTTTTGAGGTAGGGAAACCACATTTTATGCAGTAAATCTAATCTGTATTGTTTGGTAAAACAACCAACGTATGATATGAATGCCGTCACAACTAATACATCTCCAGGTAACATAGTACCTTGTTGCATGAAACTAGAAATAAAAAAGAAATATTACATTGGAAAATAAACCTATTTAGAGAATTATACTTATTAACTGCTTCTGCCCATCTCACGTTTTCGCTAGCTAGTCCTCCAACCAATCGATTAGCTAGTGCTATAGTGGCATTGGTAGCATCAGCTTCTTGTTGACACAACATTTTTTCTTTAGTTGCTTTTTCAAAGTCAGCTGTTAATTTTGCAAGTTGCTCTTCTAAGGACTAAAAGCATATTAATGACAATCATATTTTTTAAAGTCTTTAATTTACATACAGCGACTTTCTTCTTGATAGTGCTTAATTTTTCTTGAGCGGCAGCTAATTCAGCATTCGCTTGAGCCAATGCTTTGCGTTTCGGCTCGACGTCGCAAAATACCTCGTAAAATTTAATTATATTTATTACCCAAGCACATAATCCAGCAGCAGCACCTGATTTCGATCTAATAAATTCTGGATCGAATTCTGGATCCTTTAAATATGGCTCTATAGCTTTAATAACATCTGGATGTATGTTTTCCTTGTCATAATTGATCAGACAATCTAAGAAAGTATCTACTTTCGCCATTACTATCTAAAATTGTAATTATTTCACTATAAAAGTAAAAAAAATCCTTGTTAAATGTACTTTAGCAGCTTTCCAGCTTCTATCTTTTGGAATTTTGCCGCCAGGAGCCAAAAGTACCATGACAGCTGCTGTAACGTTAGTCACAGCCCCAGGGGGTGAACCAAATGATTTCAGCTCTGTTAGATTTGCTTTATTCAAAGTGTTTAAGGCTTCTTGAGCGGCAAACAACGCTGGTTCGGCTTTTACTAAATCCGCCTCGCAATCTTTCTGTTTTTTTGTTACTTCTTCAGCAATCACAGCTACTTTCTTTTCTTCTTCGTCGGCTGAATTTTTTTCTATGCATACTTTTTCAGTTTCTACTTTAACTATTTCTATAAGGGCATCGGCCGCGTCATTTTTTTCCTTTAATTCTATTTCTTGTACGGCTAATTTGACTTTTAGCTGCTCTACTTGTTCGGCAGTGCTTTTAAGCTTGTCTAAACCGTTTTCCAATCGCTTAATATTCCCCGCTAATTCAACCGCTTTTTGCCTAAGCAACTTTGAGTAGAGGTTTATTTGTTCAAGATAAGACTTCGGTGTTGTGTAATTGTACCTTCTTTCATTCTGGAGGTACAGTTTAGATGTTGTATTTACAGCCGTATGCACATATGCCATAAATTGTGATACTTGATCTCTTAGAGTTCCCTACAATTTTAGAAATATTAAAGTTTAATAAACAGGCTTGATGAATGATTCTTAGAGTCGCGAAAGTTTAGAAGAAAGTTCGGTTCAAGTTGTTACACGTTCAATTTTAATAAAGCTCTTTCAAAAATTATTAAGTTAACCAAATGGTGTAACAAAAAAGACTGACTGGAAGAAAACAACTGTAATAGTATATCTATTTTACTATGTCTGTATATTAAAACTCAGTTATATTTAATAAACAGAAAGCTATGTATGAAAATATAACAAGTGTTCATTTGAAAAGTGAATCTAGGTTACTTTGAAATTTTGATAGAATAAGACGCAAATATATTAGTATGTGTTTGTTGTTCCGTAAACGTAAATCCAAAGTCCATGCATATGTCTCTGCTAATTCTGTCAATTTTTATTGTATTGTCCTGTAATTGGATCTAAAATCTGTTGAGCAAATAAATATTATTATTACACGTTCTTGAAAAAATAATAATTAAAACTTCATTAAGAATTTTCTTTTGTAGATGAACTGGAAAAGTTATTTAGAAACTATTTTTAGTGATATTAATATTGAATTAAATTTTGCTAATGATACAGCTATCCTTCTGGATCTTCGATAGTCAATCTAGGTTACTTTGAAATTTTGATAGAATAAGACGTTCTTAGCCCTCTTCTATTCACGATATTAATGGCCGATGTTATAAAAAATTGTAAACAGAGATGTGAGAAACTGATAGTGGGTAGCTGGAGAATGCACTAAAGTGCCCTACGCGAATTATTGTTCGCAGACGACATGATTGTAGTAGCAGATTCAGAAAAGAATCTACAACAGAATCTAAATATATACCAATCAGAATTCAGAAAAATAAACATGAAAATTAACATAAGCAAAACAAAAACGATGATAATGGCAGGAAAGGAAAAGATACACAAAATATGCTTAGGGGGAAGACAACTAGAACAAGTTAAAAGTTTCAACTATTTAGGCACAGTAATAGAAGAAAATGGAAGGATAGATAAAGCAATAGCAGAGAGAATAGGAAAGATAGGGATAATTTTTAACATGCTTAAAGATACATTTTTTGGAAAAAAGGAAGTATCAAAGGAAATAAAAACAGAGATATATAAAAAAGTAGTAAGACCTTCACTAGTATACAGTTGTGAGTCTTGGACGATTTAAGATAGAAACAAAAGCAGAATAACAGCAGCAGAAATGAGATTCCTGAGAAAAATTGAAGGAATTACAAGGAAGGACAGAATTAGAAATGAGGTAATACTACAAAGAAGGAACCTGAAACCGGTTAAGAGAATTATTGAAGAAAGACAGCTGGGTTGGTTAGGACACTTGCACCGGATGCACGAAAATAGACCATCAAAACAGGTGTATGAAGCCAGAGTACAGGGAAAGAACAGAATAGGAAGACCTAGAATACAATGGGAAGAACAAGTACGACAGGCAGCCGCAGAACGTGGTATACAATGGTGTGAAACAAGGAACTTTGCACAGAACAGAAACTTGTGGAAGGAAAGAATAAATGCAATAGTAACTTGAAATGTAGTAATAAAATCCGACACCTAACGGTATAAGGATGTATAGTTTAAATAGTTTAAGACGCAAATATATTAGTATGTGTTTGTTGTTCCGTAAACGTTAATCCAAATGACATTTGATAATGTCAATCACAAATATCAGTTAGTGCATAAAATAATCGTGCGTCGATTCTGGTTTAAATAAATTGCTTCTCAGTTTTAAAATGGCTTTCACTTTAGAACATAACATTTTTTTAGTCCAGGCTTATTTTCGAAGTGGTAATAAAATTGATGGTTTATGGGTTTATTCAGTTCAAGATTGCATGGTAGAATTTCAAGTTGAGTTTCCACATTTTGTAATAGATTATATACAATTTAAGAATACTTTGAATAGAACTTTAAAAACTTTTTTCTGAAACTGGTAGTCACTTAAGAAAATCAGGCAGCAGAGCAGTTAAGAAACGTACACCTCAAGTTGTCAATCGTGTTGAAGAAATAATGGAAAATGAACCACAAACATCTGTTCGACATTTGAGTCAACAAATAAACCTTTCTGTTGGTACAACTCACAAGTTATTAAAAAAAGACATGCAACTTTATCCCTACCGTGTCACAGCAGTACAAGAATTGTTAGAAATTGATTACCCACGTAGACTCCAGTTTTGTAATTGGTTTGTAAATATGAACAATAATGGAGAACTTTCGCAAAGAGTCATCTTCACTGATGAAGCATGGTTTTATAAAACGGGATACCTAAATTCACAAAATACAAGAATTTGGAGTAATGAAAATCCACATGTAATTAATGAAGAATCGCTACATCCAGAGAAAATTGGTGTTTGGGCATCGATAAGCCAAAGGCGAATCATTGGACCAATCTTTTTCAGGGAACGTTAACTGCTCAAAGGTACCGTACGGAAATTTTACAACCATTTGTCAATCAGTTGCATGATGATGAACTTCAAAATGCATATTTCCAACAAGACGGAGCACCTTGTCACTCATTGTGCTGCAGAATCTTTGGATCTTTATTTAAGAGAATTTTTTGATGAGCGTATAATTAGTCGAAATACTGAAATTGCCTGGCTTGCACGTTCATGCGATTTAACACCTTGCGATTTCTTTTTGTGGCCTTATCAAAAAAATAACATATTTCGAACACCTATATTGAATTTGATTGATATGCTACAGAGAATCGAACAGAAATGCATGGAAATTAATAACAATCCAGTAATGTTGCAGAATATCATCAGAAATTTTCAACGGAGGATTTTAAAGTGCATTGATCTTGAAGGACAACATTTTCAACATTTGTTATAGTTTTCAATAAATATAGCAAACGCCAATTAAGTTGGCGCGAGGAGGGGTAAGTTCGCGCAGGACTAAAAGTAGTGGGGAGATTTGTATTTGGTTTTAGATCAAATGTCAGATAATTCTAACCTCTGAGCGTGTATCACTTTATGATCCCCTAGCAAAGACATTATGTTCTGTCAAACGTCAATGACAAATGTATTCTGACAATTACTTGAGTAGTGGGGTGGACGTTTTCAAAAACGGTTTCTGCGCACCCCCTCCTCGCGCCAACTTAATTGGCACTTGCGATACCCATTATTTGTTATTTATTTGTATGTCTGAAACTGTCAAAATATACGACTTCGTAGGTTAAGTAGTAAATTTTAATTTACGACATACTTCAAAATGTTCTCAGTAAATCACATGCTACTAGATTGACTTTTCAAATGAACACTTGTTATATTTCCTTGTTTTGATTGTATGGAATTCTTATATGTTTCCACGTGTTTGATAACGTGGCTATAAAACATTTTTTATGTGTGAGTGAGAAAGTGTTTCGTATAAGTTATAGATCTACGGTGTTAATTGAGATCGACATTGGAGATTTACATAGGGATTATGTTCGGTGATACTGCAATTAGCGGAAGAAGAGAGGATATTCGGCGCTGGGTAAGTAGAGTGAATGGGTCTAAGGAATTCGACGCCGGACCAGCGTAAAAAGCGCCCTGAGATTAATCGGCGTCGGTCCAGCGAAGTCATATATATTCAGCGTAGGACCAGCTCAGTGGGCGGTTCTAAATCAAGGTAGCAAATGAGCCAGAAAGAGTGTCACTAAATTGAAAAGCAAACCAGCACAAAAGAGCGGGTGCGTAGACCACGTCAAAATTCGGTTTGTACTAAACATTATATGAAATATGATGAAATAGGCCACCGTAAAATGTAAAAGTGTTCAATCGTCTTTAAAAATAAGAACAACTAGTGAACTGTGGAAATTATTTTGTGTATCTAATGATTAGAGGGCTGGATGTAAATTGGGCACTAACCTACCTGAAATTTTAATCTCGTTGGTAATTCGGGCACTAGCAAATATGTACTCGCAGAGGGTCTATGTAAACTGGGCACCGTATAAAGCAAACAAAAACAATAATATAGAAATAGTGTATTTCAAGTTGAAGTACAGCAAAAAGTAGAAAATAAAAAATATGTACTCATATGAAAACAATAATAAAAGCAAATACTTAATTATATAAAAACTATAATAAAAAAATAGTGTATTTGAATAAGTACACCACGCAGTTGTTGAATAGCACTATTCATTTGGTTAACTGCACATCTATTTTTTGTGTGCGGTTAACCGAATGAATAATTGCTATTCAATAACTGCGTGGTGTACTTATAGATGTTGTAGACTATTCGTAATGACGTCATTTCAGCCCGATTGGTCCAGTCTTTACTAATGATTTATTAAACAGAGTAAATGTATAGGTATACATACCTAAATAGTGTTAACTTAGAATTGGGAGCATTAATACTACATATTTGGTTTTGCAAGTAACTAGGTTAAAATAATTAATTATTCAAGCGTTTATAAAAAAAAACGGTTGTATTTTATAGAAAAAATTCTTAAGAAGTTTCAAAAAAATTAATAGTAATAATGAATTCATTGTCATTGTTATATTCTTTACATTTATTCGATATAAAGTTAGATATTCATATTCACCAGTTAATGTTAATTTAAGATCGTATATCAGTAGCACAGAGGTAAACTGTCGTATCTCCATATTAGGCCAATTTTGAGGTTACTTCAGTTTACTACACAAACGACCCTTAACTTCGAATGGTAAAGGATCGTAAACGTAAATGCAGTAGTCAGTAGTTTACGAGATATACGCGTTAGAAACAGTAGTATCTCAATATTCAAGGAAGTAAACAATAGCATCTCCATCCGCGATAGTGCGCATGTATAGGACACTCAATTTGCGTAGAGGTAAATAGTCATATCTCCAATATTGGAAGTGCTTTATGTTGTCCACGTGATTAAATTATAAATCGTCAATTACAAGGATGGTTAGATCCAGAAAGCTTGTGAGAATGGCTTTGGAGACAATTAAAAACGATGAAAAAAGATGCGGTAAGTGATACTGTTCAACAAAGTAATAATTAATATGCACACTGAAGTGAAGACAATTTTGAGGTTAAGATTTAAATCATTTCTTTTTATTACTTTTGCACTTGAATAAAATTTAAACTCGTGGCAGTTAAATACGCTAAATCACCAAACAAATAAAACAATCCCTTTCTTAACTTTGAAGCTATGACTGTTTATCTCACCCATAAATTTCATTTTAGAAATTTCAGCAGATATCCCGGTCCCTATAAAAGACAGTGTACAGAAAATTACTATTCTTGACAATGTAAGGCTAAATAACATGGTAAAATGGTAAATGGTAAAATGGTAAGTAAGCCAATTTTTTTAGAAAAATAATAGCGAAAGTACACTTTTCTTTAACCAAGTACTTAGGAGAGACGATTATTCGCCTTATACATAGATTTTATTTTAGAAAACACAACAGATGTGCCTAGTTCACAACACTGCATGAGGAAAACTGATAATAGATTTACTGAGTTCCAAGAAATCCAAAATGAACAGGTACTAATGGAAGGTGATTTGGAACAAGGACATTGTCAAATTGAACTTACCGCTTCAAATACTTTAGCAGCGATAGCTTGCAACCAAGATGATATGTCTGTTTCCGAATTTGATCTTGAGAATAATTTGCCACTCTCACATTGGGCTGGAGAAGTTACTGAAAACATGCATGGTGTTACAAATAACACTAAAAAAAAAGGAGGTAAGGAAACAGGAAAAAAAATTGACCAATGGAAGGCAACCAAGAGAGCAATTAAAACATTACCTGGAGAAGAGCATATTTCTAAAAAGGGCAGATTAATACGGGAGAAATCTATGAAACCAGCATGTGGAGACTGCAAGAAAAAGTGTTCAGAGAAAATTGATGAAGAAGTGCGAAAAGAGATATTTAGTAGTTACTGGGATGCGTCAAAAAATTGGGATGTAAAGAGGCAATACATACTATCCAATGTCACTAGTAAACCTCCAAAAGGAGAACGCCTTAAAGATTATAGCAGAAATGGCAAAAGAAAGCAAACCATTTTCTATTATTTTAATATAAACCATACGAGAATAGAAGTCTGCAAAGTGTTTTTTCTGAACACATTAGGAATTTCAGAAACTGTAGTAAGGACGGCTCTGAAAAAGGGAAACGTAGGCGGTTTTGTTGCTCGCTATATGAGAGGTCGGAATATACCTCCAAACAAACTGCAGGAAAGTGCGCTAGACCGAGTTAATATCGCATTATTCCCGGTATATGAAAGTCATTATAGCCGCGGCAAAAGTGCTAAAAGTTACCTGGGAAGTGATCTAAATACCAAGAGACTTTACGAATTGTACAAACAGAAGTGTATAGAAGATGGTATTCCACAAAAATAAATAGTAAAGCATTGGGCTTATAAGCGTGTCTTTTATCGGGACTTTAATTTAGGATTTAAGAAACATTCGAACGACACCTGTGATTTTTGCGATAGATTTGTCCTGGAACTAAAAAATGAGTTTTTGGACGATAACCATAAACAAGAAATCCAACGCGATTACGATGCGCATCTTAAGGAGGCCGAAAGACGCTACCAAGAAAAAAGTCATGACAATGAAAAATCTAGAAGCATGGAAAAAACTAAGGTCATAATGTTGGATCTACAAAAATGCTTGCCTACTCCGTACCTCTCAAACTACAAAAGTTTCTACTTGCTTAAATTATGGAGCATCTGACAATATATGATGCTACAGAAAGAAAAGCCTACTGTGTAACTTGGGACGAATCAAAAGCTGGAAGGGGCGGAAATGAAGTTGCTTCAGAATTACTGAAATGGGCAGGAAACGTCATTGCTAGAAGTGAAATCGAAACTTTAATAATATGGTCGGACAATTGTCCGAGCCAAAACCGAAACATAATGGTGCTAATGAATTATATTTGGCTATTAAATGTATGTCCTTCTCTGAAAATTGTTGTTCATAAATTTCTATTACGTGGTCATACTCATATGGAGGCCGACCATGTCCATGCTTTAATTGAAAGAGCAGTAAAGCATCAGCCAACAATGGAAATTGTAAGTCCTTGGGACTGGGAGCAGCTTATCCGTGCTTCTGGTGCAACAGTTTTTAGTATGGAAGTAGAACATTTTAAAAATTTTTCAGTTTTGTACAATTCTCCAGGTGCGCCTTTTAAAAACAAGAAACAAAACACCGAAAAAGGACAGTTTCTAATATCAACAGCTGTTTGGCTCGAGGTACGTGCTGGATCACCTTCGATTATTTACTATAAAACAAAACTCGAAGAACAAACTTTTAAAACTGTAAATTTTAGCAGTTTAGCAGCTGTTAGACATCCTTTAATACTTCCTGATAACTTACCTGCTGTACGAAATAGTCCAAAAGGGATTAGCAAGAAGAAAAAGGACCACTTGATAACGCTTCTTCAATGGGTTCCACAAACATTTCATAATTATTATGAAAATATGCCTATAGCATCAAATGTAGGTGATGATGAATAAACGTTGTGTTAATTTTCTTTTGTAGAACTATTTGGATATTATATAATGAAACGGATATGCAAAATACATATCCGTAACTGTAAACATGGACCACCTCATATTTTTAGCATTTACTTCTGTTCAATACATATGTTTCAGCCATCTAGGCCTCATCGGTTGAACTAGTGAAGCAATGTATATACAAATTAATACAGATCTGTTAAACAACGGATCTGTATCTGTATCTACATTTACGCTAAAATCGTCTCCAAGCCATAACCAGTTTCGTTCTATCAGGCGCCACCAATTTAATCAGTGACATCTGACGGAAGAAAGCGACTAGGCCAGAAAAGGCGACCTTCCGCTCGAATAGCAAGGCTATTACAAAAAAGCGGAAAAATACGTATATTGGTGCTGTCCATTAACACCCGCCAGATGGCGGTAAATATACAAATAGCCTTGCTATTCGAGCGGAAGGTCGCCTTTTCTGGCCTAGTCGCTTTCTTCCGTCAGATGTCACTGATTAAATTGGTGGCGCCTGATAGAACGAAACTGGTTATGGCTTGGAGACGATTTTAGCGTAAATGTAGATACAGATACAGATCCGTTGTTTAACAGATCTGTATTAATTTGTATATACATTGCTTCACTAGTTCAACCGATGAGGCCTAGATGGCTGAAACATATGTATTGAACAGAAGTAAATGCTAAAAATACGAGGTGGTCCATGTTTACAGTGACGAATATGTATTTTGCATATCCGTTTCATTATATAACAACGGCGTAATACGTGCAAAACGTATTGATAAATATCCCTTTTTTGTATATTTGGATATTGTTTGCAGTTAAAAATAAATATATATTTTTTAATAATAAAATAGTAAATTTATTTTCACCTGTTATTTGGTGATGAGGTAAACAGTTGTAAGTCCACAAAATCATGCTACATTTATGAGATGCGTATATATTACAAATTACATCGTGTCATGCAGATCGTACTAGTACAAAGTTGAAGACTACAATCTTCTACTAATTTCTGTTTTTTTTTAATTCTCCTTTACATGTGGAGTAAAACTTCTTTCGTAATTTTCTCGAGATTTCTTAAAATGGATATACGACAGTTTACCTCTGTGCTACTGATATGTATATTGAGATTTTATATGGCTAGTTATGAGACAGGTTGTTAACTCTAAAAAAAACGGTTTGCTTTTACATATATTACAGAATTCTTGGCAAATGTAGAGATTTATAAATCTGTAGAAATTGAATTCTATTATTAGAAGTCGATATATTCATTACTGGGAGGCCACGCTAATACTTCATAGATGGCGACTGTGCAGTGAAGCTTTTTTTTATATATTACTGCAACTTTTGAATTGCCAGCAATTATTTTGTATCTTAACGGATTCTACGTTTTTAATATTTCAGCTTATAGATCAGATTTGATAGGTTTAGGTTTAATTAATGCTAAAACAACAATGAAACATTTTTCAGCTACTCAAATTTGATGTTTAAAATTAAAAAATAAAAACAAGAAGACATAAATTAATCGTTATCATTTATTAGAGCATATAAATTCGCAACATTACCAAATATGGTCTGATGAAAATTTCCACGCGTAACATAAAACATATTTAATTCATTAAAAGTTTGAGTATGGTTTGCAATATCAAGGTAACGAATAATAGAGCCAATCTTTCTTGAAGAATAATAACGTTTCAGGGTTATAGGGAAATATTATAATAGTTTATTGGTATAGCGTCAATACTAATACCATTACTGGAACAGCTCAACAAACATGTGAATAACTTCAAGAGATTTGCAATAATATAGATATCTGAGTATTTGGAGATCATCTGACATTACTCCATTAAACTTTTTATGTTGGATCACTTAAAAAATAAAATTTACGTTAAACGATACCTGATGTTCTGGTGCTAAGGAATGCTAATCAACGATGTACGAAGTATATCTCCAGAGCAATTAAGAAATGTTTTTGAAAACATGAAAAAAATGATGATTGTATTAACGGTAGTGGTGGACATTTTGATCATAATTATTAACCATAAGTTATTAGTCTGTGGGTAGCAAATAAATTTTAATTTGTAGTATTGTATTTTTTTATCAAATTTTGTATATCAAGAATCTGTTTGAATCTATACATAATTTTCATTTCGAGTAGTGATAAATTTATTTTAAAAGTGTTTAATTTGGATTTCCTTGCATTGTAGACGAAAATAAGAACATTTTGTTTATAAAAGGAAGCCGTTTTTAACCATCTCGTGATACTATAGATTCTAGTGCTAAGGAAATGTTTGGAAAATTCTTCACAAATCAATTCAACAATGCGATGTATTTAAAAGACAGCATCTATCAAAGGCAATATATTGAAAAAGTGTTTTTAAGCACTTTCGCAGCTGGCATTTGCTCATTTTCAAAAAAATTCCATTATTTACTTCAACAATTGCTTTCAATGAAACCGCAACATTGGTATCACGCATCGGTCACAAAAACAAAAGTACTATTTAGAGAAGCATCATGCATAAGATAGGATAAGTCTTTCTATAATTCAACAAAAGATTTGTAATTTTTTGTTTTTCTTTTATCATTTGCTGTCAATTTATAGTTCCTCATTATAATTTTTCTCTTAGGAGGCGTACATATTGCCGACCAAATGATTGGCTGCTACAATACCAAACGAAAGACTAATTGATGGCTGAACGTTGTCTTGCAAATATCCTTGACATATCTCATCATATTTCCTTCATGGGGATCAAAAAATCCAAATTGTAAAAGACAAAAGATTTAACGGCAGTTGACACTTAGCTTGGCAGACGAATATATGAAAAGACGTTTGAGAACACCGAGACTTCAGTTTTCAACAGAGCTGTTGACTGAAATAAGAACTTCATCTTCAGCTTCCACAGCCACCTCAAGCAATTCTTGTTCAGTTATATAACCGACTTTCTTTACGCCAAATAGTAGAAGACGTGGTACTTGCACTTGTTGTAAATTCAAATCTGACATCAAGTGTGCTGTCTGTGGCAAATTTATTTGCAAAATAGCTGAACAACAATTCGTTCAGTTTGTAATGACAGAAACTCAGACAATTTCCTAAAAATAGTTTTTTAGTACATAACAATAAAAGAAATGTAGTGTACTCTGGTTTTTACCAATGAAAAATACACTATGATCTTAACCTAAGATTTGTAACTCTTTCTTTTTCTCTTTCCCATTTAATGTTACGTACTTGATATTTTGAAAATAACATTGCTTCTAAAAAAAATATATTAGTTGAAGTTTAAAGACAATATCTTTCACCGATAAAATTGAAGGGAGATAAAACAAGAACTAAGACGTTCAGTGAACTAAATTCCAAACCAATAAAAATAGAATGGTAGAAAGTCAGTTAAGGTAGTTAAGACTTATCTGTCCCATGAAGGAAAAAAGAAATTCACAAAAATAATTTATGAATTAAAATCATAGGAAAACAATACGACAGAAAGACCAAGAAAAACGTGGAACGGGGAACTAAGAAAAGAAACAGAAAAAAGAGACGTAAGGGTAATTATAAAAGAAATAACGAGAGGTGGCCTCAAATGTAGAGAAATATATAAGGAGATTATATAACTCACCTTCACCAGCTTTATACTTAGAAGTAGAAAGGATTACAATTTAGAAGAAGATCATTTATTAATACTGTAATACAAGAGTCGCGTATCGCTATGTTCAAATTGTAGGAGTGTAAAGTAGACTTCATTTCAAGTAATAAAAACGCAAAACTTGTATATCCATTTTTATTTGTTTCAAAGTTACAGATCTATGAATGTGATTGTCAGATCATGAAAAAAAATGTAATCCTAAGGTCAATAAAAACTGATTTTATTAAAAAAAGGTCAATTACTAATATTTTCGAAATGTCCACCTCCTTGTTGAATGCAGGCCCGTAAGTCAACAGAAGAAGTACTTATCCGAATTTCATACTTGTTTTGTTGGATTTTCTCGGCAGCCAGGTGAATACGATCCAACAACTCTTCTCTTGTGTTCGAATTTTCATGAACCCCCATAAATGAAAGGCAAGGGGATTAAGATCGGGTGATCTGGGTGGCCATGCAACAGGACCACGTCGACCAATCCATCTTGGATAATTGACGTTAACCCAATTTCGGACAGCAATTTCAAAATGTGGTGGTGCCCAATCCATGTGAAACCACATGTCTCGTCGAACGTTCTGTGGGACATCCTCTAAAAGACCTGTCAGTTAACCTCCCAGGAAGAACGACAGGACCAATCAACAAGTCGACGATTAGGGCCGCCCAAAAGAAAATTCATGTTGAAATTTAGATGGGCGTATAGCTTTGGGATTTTCTGATGACCACCTGTGCAGGTTTCTCAGATTTGTAACGTCACTTCTCGTGAACGTAGATTCATCTGTCCAGAGGACAGGTAGAATCCAGGTAGAATAAACTAGACGAGCATAGTGGTCTGCCTCAAGCAAACCGTGTCCGCTGCGATAGTGATATGGATATAAGCCCTCAAGTTTTAAAATTCGCCAAACTGTCGTTCGTGAGAGTTGGATCCCTTGTAACAATATCTTCTTCCTCTAAATCCGCTGGCAAATTTACTCCTCGGTCGAAAAGATAATCACGCAGTCCGCATTCCCGAAATTGTCTGTGTACTTCCAGAAACGTTCTGTAATGAGGAATGCGCCTATCGGGAAACCGATGTCGGTATTCAATAAGTGCTTGACGTGCACTGCCGTTACAGTAGCCACACACAACATGCATGTCCGCATACTCTTGAGAAGAAAATCGGTAAGGCATTTTGAATAAAGAAAACGTGTCCACTCACTAATAAGCTGTTATATGAACTGAAACGTAATGTAATCCTTTACTAAAAAATACAATGTTAACAGTCATCTGAACATTTGTTTATTGTATGATATTCATGGTTTAGCACTTACGAAATAAGTAAGAACCTTCTTTATCATAAATCAATTTCCAGTACTCTTTTTTGTAGATCTCCAAGAAATTACTGTATGCACTACGACACGTGTTTATTTATTTTAGGATAACATCTTATTATGCGACGTTAATAATCACAAGCCTTTTATTGAATTGTATAACTTTTTTAAATAAAATCAGTTCGTACTGACTTTAGGATTACATTTTTTTTCATAATCTGGCAATCATATTCATAGATCTGTAACTTTGAAACAAATAAAAATGGATATACAAGTTTTGCGTTTTTGTTAGTTGAAATGAAGTCTACTTTACACTCCTAAAATTTGAACATAACGATACGGGACACTTGTATAGTTGATATAAGAATGTTCTTAACTTAATGTTATTTTTTAGGAACGATGTAATATTATTTTATATTATTATTAAAGACCGGATTATACGCCAAATACGCTTTTTGTAATTGCCTCATTTTATCCAAAAAAAGATTAGATAAACCCAGGAAGCACATAATTTTGTTGAAACACCTTTAAACAACAAAATTATGAGTTTTCTAGGTTTATTTAATGTTTTCTGAAAAAAAATAAGGCAATTACAAAAAAAAACATATTTTGCAAATAATCCGGTCTCTAATTATTAATAATAAATCGTGAAAATAATACAAATAATAAAATTAATCCTTTCAAATGTTTGCTTTTCTCTGTCTGGTTTTATCTTCTAATTTGAAGAAGGTTTAAATGTACAGAGAATAAATATATAAAGAAAATTTGTAATTTTTTATTCGCCGCAAGTCCTTAAGATTTTTGAATCAAGGTAATAAAAACATTAGCAAATAAATATGCACTTTAACATTTAAATTTTGTTCTAAAATCTATTGTGCAATAACTAATCATGTAACATGTGCATATAAGAACAAAAGGTACTTGTTTTTGTTTTGTAGATCAAGGTTCAATAAATATATTGATATTATTACCGGCAGTACGTCTAATTCTTCTAAAAATCTCAAGGAGACTGATACTAATGCTTCTTGGGGCCATTCATGGAACCAATTAATTTGGGTGCAATTTATAATGGCGGGAAATTTTCTCGAGCGGACCCTCAATGTAGATCCGACAGGTGAAAAACATAAAACAATTTTTAATTGGCGACGGACACGATCGATAAAGAATTTCCAACAAGTTTCTCTTGTATCCGGAAGTCCTGCACCTTTCACTTCGTTCCTTACGCCGCCAATGATATTTTCTATCTCATCGTCGGCAAACATGTCTGATACTTCCCCTGATGCCAGCATATCGTTGATTAAAACCAAGAATTGTTCATTGGGCACCTGAGCGTCAGTCATTAAGAACATTATTCCGACATTTTTTAGGCCAGATTTCAAATACAACCCCGAAAGTTCCTTTTTTAAATCAGAGACGCCATAACCTTTCTTTAATTGTATTTGTACCACTTCTAATGATGATATGAACGCAGCTAGACGTGATAGAGATTGTTTACCGCTACCACCTACACCAACTAATAGAGCACTGCCTCTTGGTGATTCTAGTATTCTGTTAACTCTGAAATATATAATTTAATAATATAACTTTCTCGGGATTGCTAAATGTACAAAATAATTCAGTAATATAAAAATATTATTCAAAATCGGGTGCGGAGAACATGACTTCATATTTGTGTGAAAGTATCTTTCCAGACATGCAGAAACGTGTTTCATCTTACTACGGAATCATCAGTACATGCTGTTGGAGAGCTACTTTCACCATAAATCACGTCCTTAACTAGTGTCAACATCACAAACGCTAAAACAACCAGCGCTGTCTTCATAACAAGTGTAAGACTTAGCTAGGGGTTTCCATTTGATGGATACAACCGCAACTTACAGAAACTGTACTAACGTGCCTCCAGTTTACATCTGACACAACCGATAGCGTGTATAATAAAGTACTTTGAAATATACTTGAGTAGGTAAAACCTCACCAAATTTTGTATAAAACAAATATAATTTGTAGAGACAAACCCGATTTGTAATAATACTTTTATATTATTAAAAATATTTTTATTTTATACAAAATTTGGTGAACTTGATGAATTCAATAATATTGTATTCTATGCTAAAATATGCAAAATTTACGAAAGGACATGATTAACTGCACTGTTTGATATAATTTTCGAAAATGAGAAGGGATACAGCATTTTTTATGTTGAATTTGAATAGGTTTTCTAAAATAGCATATGTTATGTACTGTGCCAATTAACATTATCTAGTGTTAAAAAAGGACCGTTTCACTACAAAACTGTAATAAGTATATATATGAAGGTGTAGTTTCTCGGGTTCTTGGCCGCGTGTGAGTTTTGTCCTGAAAAGGACTATTTACTCTACGTTTCAACGAGATCGCACTCGTCATCTTCAGGAGCTAGTCGGTCTGTCGCTGGTTAGAGCTGGAGATCGTCTGATGTGCGCCTAGCACTACCTCTTGTTATATGCTACTGTGTCGGGAGGTGGCGTCCCACTATTGACATCATGCGTGCGCGGCTTCGTGTAATTGGTCCGAGTCAGTGGCGGCTCTTGATGACGTACGATGTGAGCTGCTGCACGGATGAGACTCCTTCGTTTAAGCTTTCATATATACAGAGAAGCAAGTAACCGTACCGAAATCTTCCGAAATAGTTCGAAGTAGTCTCATCCGTGCAGCAGCGCACATCGTACGTCATCAAGAGCCGCCACTGGTCGAGTGCCTGTAAGTTCCCTGGTCGGTCCGTGTGTCTGTGTAGGGGTTGCGATCTGTCGGGATTTGGTTGTGTTTTTATCTGTCGGTGAGCTAGAAGCGGTTTCCATGTATGCGGCAAGCGCTGGCCGTCGTCACGTTTATTTAAGCGCTTAGGACGCTTTTCTATTTCTATCGCTTCTCTTGTAATTCTCGTCGTTAGGTTTTCACTTTTAGCTAGGATCTTCGTGTTTTCAAAGTCGATAGAGTGCCCTGTCAGAAGTTTATGTTGTGCTAACAATGACGTTACTTCTTTCTTGACGACCGCGTTTCGGCGTTCTTCTCTTCTCACGCTAACTCGCCTGTTTGTCTGCCCCACATATGATTGATCACACACTGAACATGGTATTTCGTAAACGCCCTGATCTTCTAGAGGAATTCTGTCTTTCGCATTACCTATTTCATCGGCTATTTTTCTGTGTGTTGTGAAAACGGTGTCGATGTTGTGTCTTCTTAATAATCTACTGATTTTGTCTGTAGTTCCCTTTATATATGGAAGGAAAGCTTTGGACGCGAACTCTTGTTTTTCTGTTTTTCTGTTGACGTTAATTCTGGCTTTATTTATTGTTTTTGATGAATAGCCGTTCGTGATGAGGGCGTTTCTTATGTTCCTTCTTTCTTCGTGTATGTGTTCCTTGTCTGTTAGTCTCTCAGATCGCAACGACCCCTCACATAAAACAATCAATACGGACCCGACTACGTATCTAGAAAAGACCACGAAGACTAAAATAAACGCGACAACACTGAGTGAAGAGACAAAGAAACGGATAATTCCCCGAGAAAAATCGTCCCGGTGTCCGAAACTCTACGGACTACCAAAAATACACAAGACCGATATACCGCTCAGGCCAATAGTAAGTTCTATCGGATCTCCAACGCAAGCATTAGCACGATACTTGGCACAGCAACTCCAGGTACACGCCGAACAATTGTCATCCTATGTAAAGAATGCGGACCACTTCATAGAGTTAATAAAAGACGTACGCATACAACCAACGGATCTGCTAGTCAGTTTCGACGTAACATCGTTATTCACGCAAGTGCCGATCGTAGAAACCATTTCCATATTAGAAAATAAATACCAAGTACCAAAGGACACGATTAATCTAATAGAACACTGCCTGGCAAACACTTATTTCACCTACAATAGCCAAAAATACCGACAAGTGGAGGGCGCACCGATGGGATCTCCTCTGTCACCGATTATTGCCTCATGGAGAACTTCGAAACAAAGGCATTAAACAACTGCGCAGACAAGCCCAATTTGTGGCTACGTTATGTCAACGATACATTCGTCATTTGGACACATGGCAGAGAGAAGCTGGATATTTTTCTACACCACTTGAATGCCGAACATCCAAACATACGTTTCACAATGGAGGTAGAAGAACAAGGGAAACTCCCTTTCCTTGACGTGTTGGTAATCAAGAAAGAGAACGGACTACTGGGACACACGGTATACCGAAAACCTACACACACAAATAGATATTTAAAAGCACAATCACACCATCACCCGGCACAACTAAATTCCGTTGTAAAACACTAGTTTTGCGATCTAAGAGACTAACAGACAAGGAACACATACACGAAGAAAGAAGGAACATAAGAAACGCCCTCATCACGAACGGCTATTCATTAAAAACAATAAATAAGCCAGGATTAACGTCAACAGAAAAACAAGAGTTCGCGTCCAGAGCTTTCCTTCTATATATAAAGGGAAGTACAGACAAAATCAGTAGATTATTAAGAAGATACAACATCGACACCGTTTTCACAACATCGACACCGTTTTCACAACACACAGAAAAATAGCCGATGAAATAGGTAATGCGAGAGACAGAATTCCTCTAGAAGATCAGGGCGTTTACGAAATACCATGTTCAGTGTGTGATCAATCATATGTGGGGCAGACAAACAGGCGAGTTAGCGTGAGAAGAGAAGAACGCCGAAACGCGGTCGTCAAGAAAGAAGTAACGTCGTCGTTAGCATAACATAAACTTCTGACAGGGCACTCTATCGACTTTGAAAACACGAAGATCCTAGCTAAAAGTGAAAACCTAACGACGAGAATTACAAGAGAAGCGATAGAAATAGAAAAGCGTCCTAAGTGCTTAAATAAACGTGACGACGGCCAGCGCTTGCCGCATATATGGAAACCACTCCTAGCTCACCGACAGATAAAATCACAACCAAATCCCGACAGATCGCAATCCCTACACAGACACACGGACCGACCAGGGAACTTACAGGCACTCGGACCAATTACACGAAGCCGCGCACGCATGACGTCAATAGTGGGACGCCACCTCCCGACACAGCAGCATATAACAAGAGGTAGTGCTAGGCGCACATCAGACGATCTCCAGCTCTAACCAGCGACAGACCGACTAGCTCCTGAAGATGACGAGTGCGATCTCGTTGAAACGTAGAGTAAATAGTCCTTTTCAGGACAAAACTCACACGCGGCCAAGAACCTGAGAAACTACACCTTCATCATACGTCCGCGAGAACATCAAGAGTAACATATATATATATATATATATATATATATATATATATATATATATATATATATATGGTGAACCTAATCAGTAGGCGATTAAAGGTCTGTATATTACTTCAAAATATATGTATTTAAAAAACTCTACATGTTTCGGCTGTATACGCCTTTTTCAAGAGAATACAAAATATGAATGACAGGATATAAATGTCAAGTAATTAAGTTGCTATGGTTTAAATTATTCAAAGATACATTCTAGTAATAATAATAAATCATGCCTTAGTATTCCAAAAAATAGATAACAAGGTGTGAAAATATGTGTTGTTCGCTGCTAGCAATTTGTGTCTCCTTCTGGGTATGAACTTGTGTGTTGGTTGCTGCTGGCAGCTTGCGTCTCTCTATGGGTGTGTGGTTTTGTGTGAGAGCGTAAGTGTAGGGTTTTGTATGTCGGTGCGTTCGTGCGTGTGTTTAGTGATCGGTCGCATGAATTTAGAGAGGTCGGGTAATCGGTCTTTAATCGCCTACTGATTAGGTTCACCATATCATACCAAGGTCACGAAGTTATTATATATATATATATATATATATATATATAAAGAAATACCTGCACACATGCATCATTGCATCTTCAAAGAGGACCAAGTTCACAGCAGCAACTAAATCATTGTAGCTCACCATGGCTTCATTCAAGAGATTGTTCAAGTCCAACCATTTTCTTACAGGCATATATTTTGGTTCTCCTATTCCGTTGGCGAAGTGGCAGTAAATATTTGGCTTTTCGAAAACATAACCTTCATCTAAATCCTATAAATATTTTTCTCATTTTTGTAATTGGCAATATTAGCGTTAGGTACAAAATACGTTGACATTACTGTTGCAGTTATTATCATTAATCTTTCATCGGTCAATATGTGCCGAATATGTTGTTAAGTTCGGTGACGTATTTTATTCCTAACATCAATGCTAACTTATAAATTACCTCAAAGTTTTTTTTATAAACATCATGTAATAGTTTGGCAAATGCATCTATGTCTTTTTCTTCTATTAGCTTGTCACTGTAAACTCTTTGACATTCGTGTGTCCAAAGGCGTATCAAGTCAGGAGGTTCATTTACGCAATCATTTGTACTGAATAAAAGACCCTTGAAAATTTAATTATAATTTTTGCATATGCATCATAGCAACAGATGATATTTAGTATTAAATTATACAAATTATAATCTAAGAACGAGATACCAGTAATAAGTAGAGTTGTCAGATTTTCCACACATTCCAGGATCGTACTCAGTATAAGTAAATATATGCGTACTAACGTTTTAAAACACATCAGGTTTTATAAAGAACACGTGTTCGTATGAAATTACAACTCAGCATTTTTGTTAATACATACAGATAAGATTTAAGTATTAACAAAGAAATGACTTATTGAGATATTTGTGAAAAGTTTTGATTTTTTTACAAAAGAAAGATTGCGAATTTTATGATAAGCAGCTTCATTGTATAATATTGTCTTAGGTCGTATTTTAGTTAAGCGTATTGAAGTTAAACGCTATTATAAAATTGAAAAATACTCGGTTGTTGTTAGTGAAGTCGGTACAAATAATGGACGAAGTGAAAACATTACAGCACAATATAGACGGCCAAAAAACGTTCGTGTAGAAGGTAAGTTCGATAGTGTTTTGAACAAAGGTATTGATTTTACTAGATAAAGACAAATTTGTGATGATGCATCTACTAATCCGTTATCTGTTTATAAAGACTATTTTAGTTATGCGTGTGTTACTTCCGTAGATGTCGAACGATCTTTCTCAAATTATAAGAAAGTTTGCTCACCATGGCGAACATTGTTTACCAAGACAAATGTAGAACTCATCTAATGGTGCAAACATTTTGCTGATTTCATCCATTTACGGACACGCCTTTTTTACAAAATGCGATGTATATTAAAAACATTTCTAAAATCAAAACTAAACATTAAATTACATAGTACTTATGCCTTACATTATACAAACAAAATCATGTAACTAACAAAGATAAATAAAATAATAAACACAAGTGTCCAAGGATTTTGTTTAATGAAATTTAACAAACATATTAGAGCAATAATTCTAGATAGACGAAAATTTATTTATTAATAATTCTCTAAGTGAACCCAAGGAAATAATATGAACATGCCAATGTTCATTCACATAGGAGCATATAGAGAGTAAGGAAGAGTGCAAGTGATGGGTTCTACATTTAATCTGGGTTATTGCAGCAGATCAGGCATTATCAAAATGCTTGTTTGAAGAGTTTTATAAGGACATTGCATGTTGATGTCGCAACTGCAGTCGTTTGTTCAACTCAATAAAGTGATATTGTTACAAAGTGTAATGTGTGTTTTTATTATTTATGAAATATGGAATATCACATCAAAGTAACTGCCTAAAGTATTAAATAAATAATTGCTTTTGTAGTATATTGTCAGGAGGTTAAATTAATACATTGTGAATTGTTTGAAATTTGATGGGGAAGTAGGTCTTAGACAAGTAAAATTGAAATAAATGGATTTTCATTACAGTTTTATTCAAAATATCTTACCTGAAAAACATTTGATATATCGCGTAAGTTGAAAACGTAATGAAATTTCACGGCTGTCGGTAAAAAGACTTGCGAGATTTTGTTATGAAGTACAATTGATGCAGCCACAATATTATCTGCTAATTTAAATAAAATTGGTGGAAATTTTAGTTCGACGTTCGATAAATGTTGGCTTAAAATTGCATGGTAAATTGTTGTTAACGCTTCGCTGCTCGGGAAACTAATTGCAAACACGTAGAAATGTCTTTGAAGACGTGGATTTATTGTAAAACTACCAGCAGTTGGATTCATACAGGATACGTATTGACAATTATGTATTTCTTTCAAGGACAATTTAGTTCTATCGTACCAATGATTGTAATCTAAATGTTGACGTATCAATGTATGAGGTTGAACGGTTCCGTATGTATCAACTGCAGGCATATTCATATCATCCAAGAAGTAAATTAAAGTTTTATTTCCGGGCGGTCCGTAATTTCTTCCAGCTTTCTTTTCCAGAGACCTTTCTAGTATTTTCTGTAGCATTTCAGACGTCGTGTAGAAATTAAATGATACATTCGCAACTGCATAATTTTCAGATAAAGATGTTAATTTTTCTCCAACTAAAACTGTTTTGCCGCAGCCGGCGGTGCCAATTAACATAACTGGATGTCTCTTTTCCATTAGTAAATTTAGAAAGTAGCGTATACGAATCGATTCGGCTGTGTGGACCAGAACGGCCTATAAAATTAATTAATTACTGTATTTTTATACTTCTGATTAAGTTTGGATTACTTGAAGTGGCATGTCCGGATCTAACTCAAATCTACCCAAACTTTCCGACCAGGAAAGGAATTGTTTTGTTTCTGTGTCTATGTAGTAATCGAACACCGTACCTCCCGTTGGAAATTTTACAGTTTTAAATTCGTTAACCCACCATTTTGTAAATTCAACCCTATAATCTGTATTCTGGAAAATATGCAAAAGAACATTTACTTTCTTCGTTATTTATTTTGTTATTTATTATTTTTAGGTCGTATATAACGGGTGTTCAGAAACATTCGAAGTCAAAGTAGGCCTTGAAAATATGAAGTCATGTCTGAGATAGATTGATACATTTACTTAATACAATTTTATAGGTTATCAAATTAGTATATTAATACTTAAGTAAAGATATACGATTTTTTGTTCAGAGCCCACTTGACTTCGAATGTTTCTGAACACCCGTTACATAGTTGTACGAGGAATATTTGAAATGTTCCGGCCTTTTTAACAAAAACACATATTTCGAACCAAAACTAAATTTATTTTCCGACGTAATCTCCCTGCAACTCGATACATTTGGTCCAACATTCTTCGAACCGTCAGAAAAAAATTGATTGTCCAAACCTGAAAAATACTTATTTACAGTGTCTTCAATCTCAGCATTTGACCTATATTTTCTTCCGCCGAGATATTTTTTCAAATTAGGGTACAGGTAAAAGTCGCTGGGAGCCAGATCTGGCGAATAGGGTGCATACGGAAGCAATTTAAACTTGAATTCGTGCAGTATTGACATTGCAACCATGCACGTGTGAATCCGAGCGTTATCCTGGTAAAACCGGATTTTCTTTTTTGTCAAATGTGAACGTTTTTTCATAATTGTGGCTATCAACTGTCCGTTTATTGTTCGACCCTTTGCAAGGTAGTCGACAAGAATTATTCCTCGGCTATCCCAACAAACTGTCGCCATCACTTTCCCTGCAGAAAGGACCTTTGCCTTCTTCGGAGTTGGTTCTCTCACTGCAATCCACTGCATTGACTGTTGTTTGGTCTCGGGCGTATGGTGGTATACCCAGGTATAGACGGTTATTAATAGCTAAGGCACTCGTCCGACATATCCGTCCGTTTGCGCATTTGGTCGATCGTCAACAAACGCGGCACCCATCGCGCAGATAATTTTCTCATATCTAAATCTTGATGTAAAATATATATCCATAACAGTCAATCGGATCTTCCATCACACTTTGATGTACTAAATCACCCATTTCTTCTCCCGTTTTCGGACTCCTGGAACGTTTCTCGTCTAAAATGCTCGTACGACTACGTTTGTACTCGGCGACCCAATGTTTTATTGTAAATAAAGGGGAGGCTTCACCGTATACAGAGTTTAACTCATCTTTTATTTCCTGAGTCTTTTTCCCTTTCAAATGAAGGAATTTTATCACTGCGAAATACTCAAGTTTCTTCATTAATTTAGAAACGTACCATATATAAACTAATGATCAGTATGACTTGCAATTTTGACAGTTTACATATGCCGAGGCCATCTATCGAATGGAGAAAGAAATCTTTTTCTACAATCAGTTTATGTCGTAAAGCCGGAAATATTTCAAATATCCCTCGTGTGTCATTGATGGTTTATGAATTCTTGCTTGGGATGCTGATGGTATTTTGCAACATTTATAAAAGATGCTACTTAAAAGTGGTAAGATGCCAATTATATTTATTATTCGCTAGCTACAGTGATGATGAAAGATGAAAATGTTTTAATAAGAACACAAGGAATATATTTTTGTGCAAAAGTAATGTACTAAATTGATCAAATTTGAGCGATAATATTTGAATTTAGCACAATCATACCATACTACTGAACTTATAAAGAGTGTTCTTGAAATAAAAAAAACAACTATTGGAAATAATTAACTTACTTATAAGCAAAGTTTTGTCAGAGCAACCTATTGTATTTTTTTCTAAGTATACAGGGTTTCCCAGAACTCGCGCCCCAGAGAAAGAAAGAGAAATCACAATAAAGGCACAAATAAATAATGTTTGAGGAAAAATTTCGTATCTTGAACGGCATTCAACAAAAGAACATTTTTAATCAACAAATAAGAGCGTTGTAAGCCATCCAGTAGGATTTTTCATCATTGTTGCTAGGTTACATATTTTGTTACGTTGTCAATAAACTGGTCGACTATGTAACTTTTGAGAAATGTCAGTGTCAAAGTTTCTTTCAAATCGCTTTAGTTCCGCCATTGTGCTCAACTGTGCTTTTTATTATGTATACTGTGGAAATGTTGATAATTTACGGAGAATGTGGACGGAATGCTAGAGAGGCAGCAAGCGTTTATGCCCATCGCTTTCCTAACAGGAGTCATCCTGATCACAAAGTTATCTTCAGGACTATCGCACAAACAATCGAGACCGGCCGAATTTTACATACTAGAAAGGAGATTGGTGGTGCGCCCAGGACTGTACGCACTGTTGAAAACGAAGAGGCTATTTCAGATGATTTTGAAGAAGGTACTGAAAGCATTAGAGAAGTTGCATAGGAATTGAATATTTAGAAAGCTTCTGTACAGTTCATTCAACAAAAAGGTTGACGATCTAAGACACAAAATCAATACAATATTTTTAGATCTGACCATAATTTTTTATGAATGAAAAGTTTGGAATGTCAGGAGCGACAAAGTTAAATAGAGAATAGCAGTCGGTCCGCACTGTTCTTAATGTAAACAAATGCTAATGTTATGATTATATTTTTTTATATATCAAACCTGTCTTGTTAGATAAACTACATTCAGTGTACTGTTCTCTTTCGCTTAAATGTTAGTAAATAACGTGCAGACAATTTTTTTAAGTGAACTTGTTTTCTTAAAAACGTTTACTTTTATTATATTTCACATATAAGCATATGTGCAATTTCCAATTGACATTCATCACGATAAGGGTTGACTGTTTATATTTCGGGCAGGAGTATCTCCAAAAGAATTTTAAGTGTGGTGATATTTCTCTCTGTGAAATATCTTAGTATATAGTATACAGTGTATTCGTAAAGTAGCGGATAAATTAAATAAAAATTAAAAGGGAAGTTCTTCAAAAATGCCCTCGGGCCCATCGATTTTTATTTTTAGTTTAGAGTATTCTTACGTGAAACTGAAATATACTGAATTTATTTTTCGTTTCATGATTCCTTTTGGCAATGTTGTTTTTGTTAATATTATTATTATTATTATTATAATTATGTTATACCTTTTCTCCTGTTTTTTTTATGATAAGTCCACGTGTATTAGAATACACAAGGTCTTTTTCAGAATCGCAGTTTGTTGTTTTTTTTAAAATAAAATAGAAATAGATTAATATGATGGCGAGGGTAACATCTTGAATGACATCTGCCTTAACCTAAAATATTGATGTTGATACTTTGGCAGGCATGCCATTCTGACAGTATGAGCGCAGCAACCGATTTTATTTACATTAACACCTGGAGTACTCTTTCTAGAATTGGTAGATCTGACGTCGGCAGATTTGGCATCGTCATTTGTCAGATCTCTCTGGGGCGCGGGTTCTGGGACACCTGTATAAGTATGTTTAATAATAAATAAATATATAATTCCCAACATCGATGGGATACACTTTTATATAACAATGACGTATACAGGTCTTCGAAATAAGAGGGTAACGATACTGAAAATTATTAAAAGGGTCAGATGCAAAATCATCCCTGTAAAAAATATCTTTAAATATATAACTAGAATATTATTTAGTACTGTCCAATATTAAATATTTTATATACAAATGGAATTACAAAAGTTTTGCAATAAAGCTTTAAATTTTACAATCTTTCGAAATAATTTCTACGATAATCTATACACTTGTTCATTTATCGAAACCAATCACCAAATCAACTTTTCCAGGTCTCTTCTGAAAACTGGACACACTCGTTATCGCACGTCCTAAGAAGATCTTGATCGTTGACAAAAATTTCCTTTCCTTCACCCTGCTATTCAAATGAGGAAACGGCACAAGGGCTTATGAAGCGAGATTTGGACTGTAGGGTGGATATTGCAGTACCATCAGACCGGTTCTTGCTAAATATTCGGCAAAAATGTTGGGACAATGAGTCGGAGCATTGTCGTGTTGGAAAAACTAAGTGCCTTGTTTTGAGCGAGGATGAGTGCTTCAACAACTATGTGTGGGTATTCCTCGGTATACCATTTTGTGGTGACCGTATTTTGTGTTTTCGGCATCACGAGCTTCACAAAACCTCTCACAGTAAAAAAATATGGTCAATAATTTCTTTTCAGCGCATCAAGATTTTCGCATGCCTTCAGCTTCAGCTTGTTGTAACATTTGTTCACGTAAGTGGACCAGGGCCTCCCATAAGGCACGATAGATTGGCTTTAGGTTTGACAGTTCTTTCGTGACCAAATAAAATATGGGCTGTCCTTAATTTATTATTTGGAGACTCTTCCCAATTGCTGGTCCCTGCTGCCTTAATTTTTCGATTCTGCCAAATCTCTCTTTAAATTCACTGGCAATTCCTTTGGCCATTCGCAGATCTCGGGCTACGCAATGAGCAAGCGCGTAGTCTGGCGGCACCGTAAACAAATCTTGCTGTTTCTCGATGGTTACCCCAAATCGAGCTTTCCTCGAACCAGAATACTTTTCCATAAAGTCTTCGAAGGTTAGTTCCTGGTATTGGCTATCCAATCGGCGCAAGTCAGCGGTTTCGTCATTATTGTCTCCAGAGTATGGGGCTAATCGATTAAAATGTACTCTTGGCTTAGTGTGAGGTGTTCGTCTGATGCGGTATATTACATCGTTGATCCTCTTCAACACCTCGTATGGCCCCTCCCAATTCTTTTGAAGTTTTGGAGATAGGCCCCGTCGGCGTTGCGGATTATATAACCAAACCCGATCGCCTTCATGGTAACCACTCTTCTCGGCGTTGATGTCATAGCTCTCCTTCATTCTGTCACTAGCATCTTGGATATTATGTCTGACTTGTTCATGGATATTATCTATCTTCTCCGGCAAGATCTTCACCAGGTTTGCTCCCAAACTTTAAATCACAGGGCAATCGGAGTTCCCTCCCGAATAGCATGTTTGCTGGTGATTGGCCAGTTGTCTCTTGAACGGAGGCCCGATACGCCATTAGAAATAATGGTAAATGTTCGTCCCAATCTCTCTGGTGTTCGGAGACCACTTTGGATAAGTGTCTGATCATGGTCTTGTTCATTCGCTCTACCATCTCATCTGATTGTGGATGCAAGGGAGTTGTTCTCGTCTTCCGTATGCCCAAAAGTCCACACATCTTTTCGAATAGACTGAGTCCAGTCTAATTTCGCCCTTGATCGGAATGAAGTTCCAAGGGTACACCAAAACGGCTGACGAACTCCTTCACAATCACGTATGCTACAGTTCCAGCTTCTTGATTTGGTAGAGCATATGCTTCAATCCATTTGGTAAAGTAATCTATGACCACTATTATGTATTTATTTCCTTTGTCGCTTTCTGGAAAAGGGCCGGCGGCATCTACGGCGATCCTTTCAAATGGGCTTTCTACATTGTATTGGCGCATGGGTGCACGTTGACGCCTCTGGGGACCATTGCTTCCGGCGTAATTAGCACACTTTCGGCGCCATTCTTACACATCTCGTGAACAATTCACCCAGTAAAATCTCTGGCGCACCTTCTCCAGTGTTTTATGGACTCCAAAATGTCCTCCAGAAGTACCATTACGGAGTTCTCGCAATACCTCTGGTATTCTTTTCTTGGAAACCACCATTTGCATCTTCCGCTCGCTTCCATCGTTATTTTCTACCTCAAGTCTCAGGAGATCGTCTTCCATGGTTAAGGAATCCCATTGTGCCCAGTATGACTTCAATTCTCGTGAATGGGAAGCAATTTCTTGCCAGGTCGGCCTTTGCCCATTTCTCTTCCAAGCCCTGAGGACTGCAAGATCCGGATCAGCTTCTTGATCTGCGCGCAAATTGTCAGGTTTCCATTGGTCATCAACCACGGTGGTTCGAAGAGCGTTGGCCGATTTGTCTTCGATTCGGTTGCAATATCGACAGTCTTCGGACAGGGCCTTCTGGAAAGGGCATCTGCATTTTGATGTTTGAGGCCTGCTCTGTGTCAATGTCGAAGTCATACTCCTGTAGCCTCTCAATCCATCTAGCTACTTGACCCTCTGGATTCTTAAATTGTAAGAGCCACTTTAAGGCGGCATGATCAGTGCGGATCAGGAACTTCTGCCCATACAGGTACTTGTAAAAGTGCTCAATGGTCTTAACTACTGCCAATTGTTCTCTCCTGGTTACGCAGTAGTTCCTCTCCGGTTTGGACAGGGTCTTGCTGAAGCATCCAATGACCTTTTCTTGTCCACCTTGGATTGGAGAGAGCACGTCACCAATCCCGACGTTACTGGCATCCGTATCCAGACAAACCTCCCAGATGGGAGTGGATAGTTTAAAACAGGTGCACTGATCAACGTACCTTTTAACAACTCAAAGGCCGCTTGGCATTTGCTGTTCCAAATGAATGCTGGATTTTCTGTTAGGCGAGTAAGTGGTTTTGCAATGTTGGAGAATCCAGGAACGTAGCGTCGATAATATGTGCATAATCCCAAAAAGCTTCGCAGCTGATGTTTGTCTTTGGGTACCGGCCATTTTTCCACAGCTTTTACTTTTTCTGGATCCACAGCAATTCCTTTTCTGGAAACCACATGTCCAAGGTAATTTACCTCCTTGCGGAAAAGGTGACACTTCTTTAAACTTTATCTAATTTTTCATGTGATCTTCAAAGGTCTTCCCTACCACAATCACATCATCGAGATATACCAGGCAGGTATTCCAAGACAGTCCCCTCAGTACAGTGTCCATGAGTCGCTTAAAAGTAGCTGGGGCATTACACAGTCCAAATGGCATGACTGTAAACTGCCAGAGTCCTGTACCTAAACTGAAGGCAGTCTTCTCTTTGTCAATGGGATGCATTTCCACTTGCCAATAACCGCTCTTTAAGTCGAGAGTTGAGAACCATTTTGCTCCTGCCAAGGTGTCTAGCGTATCGTCTATTCTTGGGAGAGGATAGCTGTCTTTTTTAGTCACACTATTCAAACGACGATAGTCCACACAGAATCTGGTAGATCCATCCTTCTTCCTGACAAGGACCACTGGTGAAGCCCATGGACTATTCGATGGTTCAATTACTCCTTGGTCTTCCATGTCTTGTATAATTTGCTTGGCTTCCTCACGTTTTGCCAGTGGTAACCTCCTTGGTCCTTGTCGAATTGGACTTGCATCGCCGGTATTTATTTTGTGCATTACAATATTGGTTCTTCCTTTCGTACCAGTTTCAGTTTCAAAGACGTCTTCATAATGCTTGATTAGGTCCTTAACTTGACATTGTTCCTTCTTGCTCAATCCTTGACAGGCGGAGTCGATTATCTTGGACAATTTCTCAGGAACCTGCACGAATCCATTCTTCTTCTCCTCTATACGATGAGCGACGGCCAACACTAGTGAAATCCACCACAGAATACTACCCTTCTTCAATGAAACAGGGTAATGGTTCACATTCATCACCCTTATCGGTACAGTCTTCTGAGCCTTAACCAGTATTTTGGCAACTACTATTCCTCGGCCCACCTCGTCATCATCGGCCTTTGGTTCCAACATTGTAACATTTCCGTCCAATAATCACCTTCCATACACGCTCAAAAATGTATCACTTCTTGCATCCAGAACTACATTCTCTGCAGTAATTACTTGTACATTCCCACAATCTTTTCTATGAAGAAACAATTCCTCATTATTTATTTTTAAAGTGCCTTTTTTCATGTTTAAGTGGAAGCCGTAGGTGTTCATGGTGTCTAATCCCAAGATTATTTGTTCTTCTATGTCGGCAACGAGAACACGATGTCGGATTGATGTTGGACCTATGATAAAGTTGACATCTACTTCACCTGCCACAGAAGCTGCTTCTCCTGTTGCTGTCCTAAGTCTCCATTTGCTAGAAAATAACTTTTTATTTCTGGGAATTAAATCGGGTCGCACGATGGTTTTCGTCGATCCAGTATCTAGCAAGCAAGCATAGGTCTTTCTTTCTATAACAGCGTCCACATACAGGCCGTTGGTTTGATGTTGCAAGGATGCGACTTGGCCAGGCGTCCTTGGGGCTTCCTGATGCTGGATCGATGATTGCCCCCGCTCATCGACCCGCTTTAGTTTTCCTGCTGCTCAGACGAAGCTTTCTTGGCCACCTTACTACATTTACTCCGAACGTGACCAATCTCTCCACAATTCCAGCATCGCAGTACTATTTTATTTGATTTGATCTGGTTTAGAACTCTACTAACCACCTGCTCCATGAACTCCTCATTTTCCTGCTTGTCAACAGTGCAGACACGAGCATGGTTCCGAGAGGCTTGTTTTGCAGTCTCAAACTCAAGCGCGTGCGCCAAAGCATCGATCAAGGTTTTCGGTTCTTGCCAACCTTAATGCTTGCTGCGTATCAATATCCCGGAGATCATCTATGAACGTCTGGACAGCTAGGTGTTCCATGAAATTATCTGGCGCCATAGGATATGCAAGTCGAACTAGACGAGCAATATCTGCCTCAAATTCCTGAAGATTCTCGCCTTTCTTCTGTGATCGATTTTTCAGTTGGGTATGATATACTTGCTCCAAATGCGCGTGGCCATATCTCATCTCCAAGCGTTTAATGAGTTGAGAATAATCTTTGCGTTCCTCAGGAGGCAATGTCTGCAAAATATCACTAGCATCACCCATCAATGCTATGATTAAAGCAGTCGCCTTCCCTACAGAAGACCATGCGTTTGCTTCTGCGGCCGCTTCGAATTGTGTCAGGTAAGTTGCCCATGACGTCTTTCCGTCAAAGGTTGGTGGCTTGATTCTGGTCTTTGAAATAGCCACAAGTTCTTCTTTTATTTCGATGGGCCGTGATGTAACTTCTTCGTTGACCTGCTTGGGATTATAATGACTGGTAACGGGTAATTTCATCTGAGTCATTATTGCCTCTAAGAGTCTAGAATGTACTCCAATTTTCTCTTCTACAACTATGAAAACCTCTTCCTTTAACGCTTCTGAGTTTTCCGCTAGTCGTTGTTTTAGAACTTTCTCCAAAGCTCTCGAATTTTCAGAATTTTTCTTTTCCATCATTTCCAAAGTTTGCTCCATTTGTTCCAGACTTTTCTCGAAAGTTCTAGAATTTTCCAGTAATTTCTTTTCTAGATTTTTCTCGAGAATTCTAGAAGTTTCTAGGTTTCTTTCTTCCATCTGCGCTTGTGAATCTATTAGACGCTGTTCCAAAGTTTGCGAATTGTTTATAAATCGTTGTTCCAAACTTTTCACACTGTCCAGATTCTTCTGCTCCATTTGTTGCATTTGAATTTGAATTTGCGCATTCTCTATTAATCGTTGTTGCATATTTTTCGCACTATCCAGATTATTCTGTTCCATTTGCTTCATTTGAATTAACAGCAAATTCACGTCAGCATCTCCGCCTGGAACATGAAAGACATTCTCTGGATACTCGCCTTCTTGGATCAACACATTGCGAAGCCGTTGCTGGAGAATTGACTTTTTGCCAGTTGTATCCTCATCCCTCTCTTCTAATTCTCGTTTTAAATCGGACACTTTTAATTCTGCCAGTTTAATTCTGTTGGCCATCACGATATTTAAAATAACGTCTTTCCGCACTTTATATTTATTTAAACGAATGCTTAATTAACACTTCATTGTCTACTTAGTTTATTATTTATAAAATCACACACCTGCACCACTGTAAAAGTTTGTCTTTTCGGGTTCTTAAATAAAACTAACAATAACTTTAGACAATATAAACAATATAAAAACTAATTACTAAATAAGCACATTTATGTATCTGTATTTATGTTCACTCCGCGAAGCTCAGTTATTGAATGAATGCCATCACTTCCTCGACGGCTTATATATGAATGGGAACGTTTTTTCTCGAGTGCTCCAAATGCGTCGAGAAACGTCTAGAGGGATGACGCGCTACGCGTCATCGGATGAATCATTACAATAGTAAAACCAGTTTTCGTTACCTAACAAGATGTTGTTGGTATAATAAAATGTTTCATGTGGTTAAGGCATTGAGATATAAAGGTATCTAAAGTTTCTCCCTCGAAAATGTTCGTGTAGATTGTACGAATTTCTGGTGCATGAATACCTAGACATTTTGCGATAAACTACATACCTATTCAACTGTATATTTCTGAGCATCAATATCACCTGAATATGCGCTTACGATGTGGACTTTCTCGCAGGAGCTATTCTTCAAATAGTGATTACTACTTATTTCATGGGTAAAGTTCTAGCGTAAAATTGCTCGGTACACTCACTTGTTGACCAAGAAGCCATAGCGAGTTGTTTGAACTGTGACAGTTGGAGATCAACTAATACAGAAAGACCGACTCGTAGTCTTCAACAGGTTTCAACTTACTCTGAGCTTGTTACAGTTTGTAACAGTCCTTTGCACCATATTACAAAACTTTTGTAGCGCTCTTAGTTACTTAAATAATAATAATATTCTATTTATACACAATTAAAGGGGAAAAATGTAAGCCAAATCAAGAATAATCTATCTTTGTTTTTATTCTAGACAAAGGTCAGATAAACTAATGACAAAAAAAGAAAACGCGAGATTCGAAATTTTAGAAATTAAGAATCTGTCAAAGTATGTGTACAAATTCAATGGATATATTAGTAGATACGACTGATATATCAATTGAAGAGAAGAGAATTAGATTATTCTCTTATAAAATGATAGTCTTTTATAAATCAAGTGACTGGAATAAGTTGCAGTCAGAACGAATCTACTTTATATTAGTGTATATTAGGAAAAGGACCGTGTTGGTTTAATGGATAGGTAACCAGACTATAAATCTGATGAACCGGGTAAAACCCTGGTTTAGCCAATAATATCGATGGCTGTTTTTCGGGCCCAGCTCGACGTAGATTGACCATAATGAGGAGCTGAAAAAGGCGTAATAATAAGCAATGCATAGCGTTAACCACGTTACCATTCCCGTGTACCGAACGGCTCAAGTCGTAACAAGCCTACGAGAGTTATCTTTTATATTTTGCATATAGAGCTGGAGTAAAACAGTAGATTGCGTTTAAAGACTTTATTGTTTTTTGAAGTATTCTCCACAAAGATTAATGCACTTTTGCATGCGCTCGAACCAACTCTGGAAGCAGTTATTCCACTCGTTTGTTGGTGTAGTCAAAATTTCTTTTTTGGAGGCATCGACTACTCCTTCTGAAGACCTTTGACCATGCAGTCCGTCCTTGATTTTCGGAAGTAGAGAAATCGTTGGGACTTAGGTCGGGACTATATGGAGGATGGTCTAATAATTCAACGTTTTGTTACGTCAAAAATTCAATTGTCTTGCGAGCTGTGTGCGAACTTGCATTGCCCTGGTCGAGGATGATTTGTCGTTGTGGGTTGACTTCGCGGAGCTCAGCGATGACTTGCGGCTAACAAATGGTTGTATATTAATCGGCAGTAACAGGTCTTTTATCTTGTAGAGAAATTGTTGCTACATGACCTGCTTTCGAGACAAATGTCGCGATCATCTTTTTGGAGACGCTTCGAGAACGGAAGACTTTTGTCGGCTTTTCTTCACCTTGGAACACACAAACAGACGACTGACGTTCATTTTCTGGCTCGTATGAGTAAATCCAAGATTGACCACTCACGATGTTGTACACGTTTTTAGAGTTTTCTGCGTTTAAGCGGTATAGAGTTTTTTGACACCAATTCACTCTAGCTGTTTTCTGTTCTACGGTCAACAGATACGGTATCCAAAGGGAAACAAACAATTCTTCATGCAAAATTTTTGAATTAAGGCCTATGAAATCTCCAATGATCGATATCAGTCACATGTCGATCTTTGTTGATGAGTTTGCGTACGGCATCGACCTTTTCTTAAGCGACTGCCGTTTTTGGTACACCTGCTCTTGGATCGTCGCTAATACTAATCTGAACGAGAAATTGTTGACTGATGTGGTGCTTTCTTACCGAAAACAGAAACCAACTCGGCGAGGCATTTTTGTTGAGATAAAAAAATATTGCGCGAAAATTTTCACGGTTTAATTCCATTTTTCGACTAACTTGTCAGCTTTGACAGTTCGTTGTAGCTACAATACCACACGTATCGCATTGAAACTTTGGATTTAGACTAACTAAAGATGGAGGTTAATTTTTAGTACTGACATTTGATTAATGGCGTCCTCTATGTTACAGTATGCAAAACATAAAGACATCCCTCGTACCACGTTACACCCCAAGGGCCTTCTAGGCTGATTACCGGCACTATTATTATTATGTTAGGAAAATAAGTTGAAAAATATATTTTGTGTCATATAACAAGCAGCTGAAAAAGTGATATCATTTATAGAAAAGAAACATAAAGAAAATATTTATGCTAGAGAATGAACATACAATGATCGTTATTAACAAAGTAAGGTTAAACGATGCGACATTTAACCTCAGAAAAAAGTATAAGACATGCGAAACGAAATGATTAACAAGAATGATGCGAAAATGTGAAAGGAACTAAGACTATAATGTAGACAATCAATATCAAGGTCAAGCAAAGGCATTATTAATTGAATTAAAACCTAGGAAATTTTATGTTTTATAAGCAACAGCAAGTACTTAATTAATCATTTAGCGAGGAGCAAGTAATTAAAAAAAAGTGTTTTCATTTACCTGTTCTTGAAACATGGCCGATCCGAATGCCCAAACACAAGCAAATACAAAATACAATTCATACCATTCCTTCGGACATTCAAGTGGTGTATTTGTGGCAGTCAAGAGACAATTTAAAAGGGCACATAACATTTCAATATGAGTAGTTTCAACAATTGGCGTTATTTTCTTGAATCTGGTGCGCACGTTTTCCAAGCAAATTGGAATGTACTTGTCGAATAAATTGATTAAGTTAGATTTTTCTGTTTGATTTGTTCTGTTTTCAATCCAACTCGTTACGTAACTGAAAGATTAAATTTATTGCTTTGAATTTTTTTTTAAATTAGTAGAACGTACGGGTTCCAACCCAAATCTTGAGGATTAATGTAAAGTATACCAGCTCTGGATACAGTAGCTGGTGTAGCAGTTCTTAGATTTGAAATTTCAAAGAGCAATCGCATTGTTACCGTTAAGGCTATTCTTTCATTACTTGCTAATGTTAGTACTTTGTTGTCATCCATTACGGTATTTAAGGATTCTATCCACATAGGGTCAATGTCTCCATCTAAGATAATCCATTTAGGATGTTCTCCATTCAAGTTGGCTTGATCACGCATTAATACGGAAAATAATCCATCCTTCCATTCTCTAGTTGCTGGATTTATTATTCCGAATAATTCATCATTCGTGACTGCTTTTGGATTTAAATCGTTATACATTGGTTTTCTTTTCATGTTTTGATAAGTCTTGAAAAGTGTTTTCCAGACTTGCGTTTTGCCAGTACCTGCGTTGCCGACTATGAAAACTGAATGACGTACTTCAAGTAATTCTTCTAGTTGTACTACTTTTAATATGAAATTATCTTCCGGTTGTAGTACTAAATCAATAGCTGCTTGTTTTACTGTTCTTTCAAAGTCAGCATCACGTTTTCTAGGTACTTCTAGAGCTGGAAACAAGTCACCAATTAAACCCATGAAAACAGGCATGTCATCTGTAACAATTTTTGGAATATTAAAGTCTCTTAATGCCCTCATTAATACTTCTTCTTCCGGCCGACCAGGATCACCGCGCTAAAAAAATAGTTTTAATAAAATATGTTATATATCCTACTTTTTTATAAACCTTTAACGAACCAGCCACTACTAAAACTGATTTAATAGCTCTAAGTCCCCAATCATAATGATCCTGTTTGGATAATAACTCTTTACATAACGTATATAATGTAATAAATTTTCTAGCTAATATCTTGGCTTCTTGGAAACCTTCAGCTACCAACATGATTTCGCAAATTAATTCAAAATCAGGTACCACCATTGCGCAAGGTCGAAATTGAGCTTTTAAATTTTCTGGCAATTCTGTACGTCCTGCATAACCTGGATTCATAGTTATAAAGATACCAATTGTAGAAACTAAAGATATCATTTCGCCCATAAAATCAAACATTTCCTTTTTATATCTGATTGCATCTAATACTGATTTTACTTGAACGGCCACTACAGATAACACTTCGACTGAAATCCTGTTAAATTCGTCAAAGCATCCCCAAGCACCTGTTTGAGCTAAACCCTTGTAGATATTACCGCAAGACTGAAATCATTTTATATTAAAAATATAGTACGAGTATATATGTTGGTAAATAGATGTAATTGATTAAATTTTTACATAATATACAGTGAAATAATGGATTAGAATATAAAAATAAAATTAAAAAAATTAAAAATACGTTGTGATCACGGAAACGGTAGAAGATGCTCCCGAAATTTTGCATTAGCCGTGATCGAGAAAATATTTGCAGCATCGCTTGAACAAATTGTCCAATACTGAGAACATAACCGTGCGAAATAATGTCCAAATTAAAATATAAAATATTAGATTGGTGCTTAAATTTGTAGTATTTTTATTTTCTAGGACGAAAATGCATTGAAACAACAAATTTCCTCACTGTACACAATCAAGTCATAAAAGACAGCATGGAAAAAACCCAGTGCGTCTCATTGTATATTCGTGAATAAAAACTACTTGCTAAGTCTTACACTTTTTCGCGTTCATCATATTGACATTAGTCAATGAGGGGTGCTGAGTTTTCTTCCATGTTGTCTTTTATAACTTGACTGTGCGCAGTGAAGGAATTGTTGTGATGAATTTTGTCTATCTCAGAACCATGCACTGATGAGTCTATAGTAAGACGAAACACGTGTCTGCAATTCACATATCCGATTTTTAATATTATTTTGATATTATTAAAAATATATTTGTTTTATACATCTGTATACGTTGAAGAGAATGTAGTAGTACTGGACTAGATATAAAAAAAATATATTTTATAAATCAGTTACATCTATATGTTTTCGTTGGTTCTACAGTACAGTCTCGCTAATCCGGACTCCGATGATCCGGTCGACCGGCTAATCCGGACGGCCCTACAAAAGGAAAAAAAAAAAAAGAAGTTGCAGTACTTTACTGGGTACAGTATACGAAATCGAAGTTTGTCGATAGCGAAAATAGTTGAGGGTTCATTTGTCTTTGGCTATTTTTAGCGTGAAGAGAAGGCTCCCTACCGCCCGCCCGCCCATTATTTTTTGTCGAATCAACAGTCCCTTTTTGTTTTGTTTCTCGCTAGACGTCTGCTCAGTTGTTAGTTGACTTCAGTCATTGAGTAATGCTCAGAGCGTTATTAATCGATCTGTGTTCGGAGTGCAAGTTTGTTTCTTCAGTGTGCAGCGTGTTCATTGAAAATGGCGACTAAACGTAAGTCAGTGACAGTAACAATGGAACAAAAACTCCAAGCTATGTTTCGTATTGATGCAGGTGAATCGCTTACTAAAATTGTAAAAGAGTTTGGCGTGGGAAAACAAACTGTTTCCGATTGGAAAAAAAAGCGAAATGAAATCGAAGATTTTTGTGCAAAAATGGTTAGTAAAGACAGTTTAAGTGGCAGAAGTACTTTAAAAAAAACAAAAAACGAAACATTAGATGATGCTTTGTATGTTTGGTTTTGCCAGCAACGTGAACAGGGTGTTCCGCTATCGGGTGTAAATTTGCAAACGATCGCGCTCAAACTGAATGAAAAGTTGAAAGGCGACCCTAATTTTACTGCCAGTGTGGGTTGGCTGTCTCGATGGAAGGAGCGACACGGCATCCGTGAAATCCAAGTAAGCGGCGAGATTTTGTCAGGTGACAGTGGTGCCAGCGAGAAATTCAAAAACAATTTCGAAAAATTTCTGAATGATGAAAACTTACAACCTTGTCAAGTGTTCAATGCAGACGAAACTGGTTTAAATTATAAAATGCTGCCGAAAAAAACTTTAGCTTCTAAATTAGACTCAGTAGCGAAAGGCCACAAAGTTAAGAAAGAACGTGTAACTTTGCTGCCCTGCAGTAATGCTTCTGGGGATCTAAAGTTTCCACTTTTGGTGATAGGGAAATCTGCTAAACCTAGGGCATTTCAAAATGTCAATTTAAGTGTTCTACCGGCCCAGTACAAATCCCAAAAATCAGCATGGATGAATGCAAAAATTTTTAAGGACTGGTTTTTCGAAAACTTTGTACCAACAACAAAAAAGTTTTTAAAAGAGAAAAACTCCCTCAAAAAGCAGTTTTGTTAATTGATAATGCCCCGTGCCATCCCTGTGAAGAAGAATTGCGTCATGGTGACATTTTTGTAAAATTTCTTCCCCCTAATGTCACGGCTCTCATCCAACCAATGGACCAGGGAGTAATAGAGTTGACAAAACGGCGATACAGAAAAAAGTTGATTTTATCGCTTTTGGAACAACAGGAAGCAGATCCAGCTACAAACTTTATGGACCTTGTTAAAAAAGTGACAATCAAAGATGTCATTTATTTGGCAGCGGAAGCATGGGAAGAAATTCAACCGTCTACTCTCCAAAAGAGTTGGAAGAAATTGTGGCCTAAGATGTCACAAGAAAGTGAACAAATCGAAACTCAACCTGCTGATGACGCTGAATTTGTTCAATTTTTTCAACAGTTAGAGGGTTGTACTGAGGTGGAGGAAAATGACATATCCGAGTGGATAAACAATGACAGTGACATCGGTCATCAAGTGCTAAACGAAGACGAAATCGTCGCGATGTGCACTTCAAACGCAGAGACTGACAGCCCTGAAGATGAAGACGACACAGAGGAACCAGTTGGCCTAACTCACAGTGAGGCGACAATAATGCTGGACGGGTTAATGACCTACTTCGAGAAACAGATCGACACGTCAACAGCTGAGCTACTGACCTTGAAGCGCCTACGAGTTCGCACTGCAAAACGGCGTCATTCATTATTAAAACAAAAGAACATTACAGACTTTTTTCACTAGTTTTTCAAAATTTATGATATGTACATATTTTTGTTTCCTCTGCAGACTGTTATTGTACTTTAGTCAAGTAAAATATGTCTATCAATCAATGTACAGTACCGTTAAACTTGTGTGAAGTCCAGAAATAAATTTGTTTAACGATAAAGATGTTTTGATATTTTTATTCTTTTTAAACCAGTTCAGTTACAATCACTCTTTGCGCTAAATATGTAGGTTATAAAATATGTACGTACTCTGTCCGCTATATATTTACTGTATCACCAGGCTTTTTCCGTCTAATCCGGACTTTCGCTAGTCCGGACAGGGACCGGTCCCGTTAAGTCCGGATTAGCGAGACTGTACTGTATTTCGAATCTTATTTATTTCAATGTCTTTATTTTGATCTATTACTATTTTAAGGAAGTCAGAAATGTTATTTTTGTTTGTACTTGATAATCCATTTGTTCGGAGCAGTTGAAAACATAAACGGAAATTCCCAAAGCACGTCCTAAATCTTTAGTTGTTTCAGTTTTTCCAGTTCCTGCAGGCCCAGCAGGGCCTCCTCCCATAACTAAATGTAAAGACTGAAATTAACCAATTAATTATTCAATATTTAAAAGTGCAATAATCTGCGTACCTGTGTTAAAGTAATGTAGCACCTATCTGTCAATGGAGTAATAACTAATCTGGGAGTATTTCCTAAATATTCATAACTATATGTAAATTCAGCATCACAAATATTTGCGAAACAATGGTTTTCCTTTTCACCCCACCTGTGTCTCAATTGAGATACCCACTGAAATGCTAATCCACTATCAATTTTCATTTGAATCAGTTTACTAACTACATCTCGGGAATGCACATCTATAGTGCACATTGTCATAATTTTTTGTCGATCTTGTTTACTTAAATCACCGATTAGTAATGAAATTAATGTACTTAATTGAGATACTTGTTTTTTATAATAATCTCTAATAGCATTGTCGTAACCCTCTTCCAAACGAGCAAAGGCAATATTCACTTCAGTCGTCCACCATATTTGTGTTCCGCACAATGATATTTGAGCAGGAAAATCGAATAACCATTGATCACGTGGTTTTTCTTCATAAGATAGTACACCTTCCCCAATTCCTTTACGTATAGTACTCCGCATAGCATCTTGTATTTTATTCAACCATATTTCAACCTGAAAATGATCGTATTCGAGAATTTCTTACAAATACAAAAAATACCTACGGCGCCATCACACACTTTATGTGCATCAAATTCAACATATTCACCATCCTTCGCATACATTCCCAATATATTGATTATAACATTCTGTTCGTCTTCTACGTTCTCAAATTTTAATCGAGCTATGGAATCAAATAATTTCGTTAAGTGCTTGCAAACCAATTCGGGTTGATTTGCATTTGATAAAATATCTAGTAGATCAGCAGATGATACAAAATAAAATCTTGGAAAAGCTAAACGTTTTGTTTCTAAATAGACTGCCAGGGCTTTCTCGCACAGTATTAATTTGTTCTGTAATTCTTCTAGACCAGACAGTAAACCTGCTCTATTTGTTGCTTCCACTACATTTGGCACCTGCGCCATGTCCTCCATTAACATTTTAAAGTCTTCATCGATTTCAACAAATCTTTCCGAATCTTTTGGTAACTGTTTCTTAATATCTTCAGAACTCATAAAAATGGATTCTAGATGCATCCATGTTCGTTGTACCTCAAACCATACAGTTATAACGGAGTCAGCGAGACCAAGCTTCTGTTGCCAAGAAGAAACTTCTTCTAAAAAATGAGCAATAAATTTTGATGTAATTAAATTTTGCAATTGGACTTGATTATCTTCAAGGGTTTCTATCAATTCTTCACTAGCCCTCAATAATTTACATCCAGTACGTGGGTGGATCTCTTGTTCGAAGTTCATAGAGGACCAGGTTGAATTCAAATCTCTTAGTGTCTTTTCCATGGACATTTCTTTAACTGCTTTATCGACAATATTTTTAACTTCATCCTCGCATTCGTGTAAATTGAGTTCAAGTAATTCTGCCAAAGTTGTGTTATAGTCCATAACGATTTTGGTCTAAAAAAAAATAATATTAATCCGAGATATTTAATTTTATGTTTTCTAATCGCTCATTCATTGCTCAATTGCTATCGATTGCTATAGGATAATTCGATAAGCGTGCTATAGGCGTACTTCATGTTGTTCTAAATCAAAACTACTTACCGGTGACTGGGTCAAGTAATTTCAAAATTTACATTGACATAAATATGTATACATATATAAGTTTTACAAGACAGTAACAAATGAATGTGTTTGGTGTATTTAGTGTAAGTATTATTGTTATCGATAATGTGTATAGTGTGTTTTTTCAGTGTTATATTGTTACTTACTGTTAATTCTTGAGGGAGGGCGGCTAAATTCTGTAACAGATTGCGTAAATAATAAGAAAATGCTATGTACAATGAAAAATTGTAGAAAGAACTATGTACAAAATTGAAAGAGAAAAAATATTTACAAACTTGTAAAATTATAACCAAGCATACCTTCGTTGACTTCATTAATTGATCCCAATGTCTCTCTCTAATTGCGGGATTTTGTAACTCTCCAACTGCCTTCAAGGAAGTTAAAGTGTTCTTTATAGTTGCCTCCAAGCCTAAATAAGTGTCCCATACTCTCATTTCTTTGTCCAGCATTTTTATCTCTTTGGCAAATTTTTTACATTCAATGTCCATGTTTTCTACGTCAATTTTTCTCCATGGTGTTGTTTTCCAATCATCAACACAAGTATGTACAATAAATATGTAATCCCATAATTGCTAAAAGTTTTATTATTAGTAAAAGTAATTGAGTAATAAAATAAATTATTAAAAAAATGTCTTCTGAATATAACATATATACCTATATATATATATATTTTTTAGATGAAATTAATAAATCTTTGGTCTAGTTTAAAAGCACTAAATGGAAATAAATATTTATAAAGAAATCATGTTTTGATTGTTTCTGGGATTCCGAGTTAGAACCGCTTGGCACGGCTTTCTTTTTGGTTGACGTTTCCTTCACTGTTGCAAGAGGCATCCTCAGGGTAGCTACTAATGCCATTGTACTGAAACTGACGTGAATAGCGACCGTAGAAGCCCATAAGCCAGATGAAAATTTTGTTTTATTCACACTAACAAATATAAATCAAAATCCGTTATCAAGTATAAAGTTTTTCAAATACATAATATTTATTTATAATTCTAATTATGTTTGTCGTTATGAAACTATAGCAACTGTGTTTTTATTTAATTTATTAGCAACTCGTTACTACCATCATCTAATTATTTCAGTTTGTCCTTTTTTTGGTGGTGCCGAATTTTGTGACAGGCGCTCAAACCTAGGTTGCTCATGTCACACCAGAGAGTAAGCAGAAATCCAAGCAATGGCGGCATAATGGATCATCGAAATAAAAAATATTAGATACTTTCGAACCGGAAGGTTATGCGTGTATTGGAAAAGGCATTATCATTTCCTTCAGTTCCAGTTGCTTTGTTGCCTGATACACGACCACAGTCAGCTACTTCTGCACTCTTGAACAAATTTGTAAATTTTTGATCAGGCACTTTTTATTTGATCACCATTTAGACGAAATAGACAAACAAAGGGCTATCTGTGCAATTTTTAAGATATTAAATTCTGTGAAGCAAATTATAACAGCCTATTATACAAACAGATGGTTTATGTTATGTTTGTGGAGAATTTGAAATTTGTCAACAATAGATGACAATTACACTATTTTTAGAAAAAGCGTATGCAACTTATTTTAGTTTTTAAATTGGTAATTGGGCTGCGCATACATATATGCATATATGTTATGCACGTCTTGTAGTTATTTTGAGAGATTGTTTTGGTAGATTAAGAGCAGTTGAATATCATTTGGAGTTCTAATCATTTAGTCCAATTTATTCGGCAGATTATCACCTTTATAGAACGAAAATATTCGCATTTTCAGGATACAAGTTACCCAAATTTCTTAATTTTAAGATTATTAGGAGAGACCGGACACATCGGGCTGAAATGACGTCATTAAGACGGACGATATAAATAATCTACAACATTTGGAAGTAGATCACACAGTTATTGAATTCGGTAAATCGCACACAAAAAATAGATGTGCAGTTAACCGAACGAATAGTGCTATTCAACAACTGCGTGATGTACTTACGATGTTGTAGACTATTTATATCGTCCGTCGTAATGACGTCCATTTCAGCCCGATGTGTTCGGTCTCTAATTATTAAACCGAGATTCAGACATTTTCCAGTCTAGAAATTTATTACAGCTCTATGGTATATACAGTAGCATGCAAGTAGTGGAGAAATCGTCGAATATTGACGAGATATTTGCAGGGTTTCTTGCAAAACCTACACTTAATCACATAATCAGACGTCAATGATCTAATTTGTTAGTTTTGAATTTGTAGGTACTGTCACTGTCAAAAAGAGTTCTTCGACTATATCTCAACTTGTGAAAAATAATTTAGAAATTAAATTTTAATATAAAGTCTCGTTTTATTTTAAGAAGGTTACAAATATTGTCAGAAAAGACATTTCTCTCGATTGTTTATGACTAAATACCTTCAACATTTTCAACTCTTTCCTGCATTGTTTTAACAATTTGAAGTCTGGCACTGTCACTTCAAATAGAGATCCAGACCCTTGAATATTCTTCATTTCCTTCTCGAGTCGCACTAAATCGCTATTAATTTTATCAGTTAAACAGTACGGATTCTCACAGTCATATTTAAAGAAGGAATAACGTTTGAAAACTTCTCTGTAGTGCGAAACTTTGTTGTCGAAATTAGTTATTTTCTTTCTTATAAATGTTACTTCAGCAGCTTGCAAAGGAGCAACTTGCTGCTTCACTGTGATCGCAATTTTTTTAGTATTATTCCATTGTTCAGGTAATTCTTGCAACCAAACGTTTACTTCCTCTGGTATATCTTGATCGTAAAATGTAAGAAGTTCTATAGTTTCTCTCAAAGGGCCGAACATTTCATCTGTTGTTGCTTGCCTTTCCTTCACATGGAAAAGATATCCCATTACATCAACCAAAGCTGCATAATCGCCTTCAACAACAGTTTGTTGTAAACCTTCATCAGCTGATCTTATAAATGTTCCCAAATCGCATAAACTATTTGTCACGACGTCTACTAGATGTTGTTTAAACATATTTCCCCACTTTCTTACGGTATTTAAGAGAGCGTATTTAAAAGGAGTAATATCAACTTTAAACCATGAGTGAAATACTTTTTGAATTTGTTCGCCTTCTATTTCTGTGTATAAATTTTCAAACTTATCGATTTCTTCTCTAAATGCTTCCATTTTAGGTGCACATGGTTTTGGTGCATGGCAATCATTTAAAATTAACAATTCTATCTCTTCATTGTTTAATTGCCTTCCGTATGTTAAAAATTGTTTTAAGTAATCATCTCTTTCGTCTAACCAAAGGTAGGAGTAAGTCTGGTAATTATCACAGAATTCAAATGATTCTTGGATAACTTTATCGACATTATCTAATACATCTTGTTTCATCTCGATTATTTCGTAATTAGTTTCAATTTCTTCTTTATAAGATAATGTTTTTGTCTTTGAAAATCTCGGTACTATCGATGCTATTTTAATTATGTCATCTATAAGCGTGCATATCAAATTTTTAAAACAGTCGGGTGCGTTTGTTTCCATTGATGGTATAAAAACTATATCGGGATCTTGGAGAATCAATTGAGATTCGAATAATGGAGCTAAGTTGTTAGTAGAATCCATATGCTCGTTTAAGTAGCTTAAACTACATCCAACGGTTTGGAACAAATAGCTCATCACAGTCTGGTCAACAAAATCCACGTATTTTTTCCACTTTGGACTGTCTTGCTTATCAGTCATCCCAAATAATCCCATATTCTGATTTAGAAGTATTGATATTTTGTCAGTGGTTTCTTTTATTTCATTGTATCTCTTACTAATTTTCTCTTCTCTTTCATCTATCGATAGTACTGTATCCTTTTTACCGTCTTTTCTCTCGAATAAGGGTTGTCTAGCGAATGGTATTAAACTATTTTTTATCTCCAATAGATTTTCTTGGCTTTTTTGTAAATGATCTTGCAAATTTCCAACTAAATTGTGCAATTTAGTCATATAATCCCAAAGACCTAAAATGAAAACGTGTGTAATTAGTTTGGCTTTTTGTTATCTAGGGCAATGAATGGGTATTCATTCAAGTTAGATAGATTAATAAAGTTTATATTTGCAGTTAGCTGCACACAAATATCCTGCTATTTATCAAATTATTACATCACTTTGATATTTCAAGCTTATTTATGGAGGATTGTTTTCACATTTCAGTAAAAAATATTTATAGTTGAAAGTTATTTATTGCAAAAATGAAAGAAAAGTTGATATATATGTCCACCAGAATACTAAGAGAGAGAGAGAGAGAGATCGTCAGATCATGAAAAAATGTAATCCTAAAGTCAATAAAAACTGATTTTATTTAAAAAAGTTAAATTAATAATATTTTCGAAATGTCCACCTCCTTGTTGAATGCAGGCTTGTGCCCGTAAGCCAACAGAAGAAGAACTTATCCGAATTTCATACTTGTTTTGTCGGATTTGCTCGGCGGCCAGGTGAATACGATCCAACAACTCTTCTCTTGTGTTCGAAACTTGCGTGTAGAATAAATTTTTAATGTACCCCCATGTACCAATCCATCTTGGATAATTGACGTTAACCCAATTTCGGACAGCAATTCCTAAATGTGGTGGTGTGAAACCACATGTCTCGTCGAACCTTCAGTGGGACATCCTCTAAAAGACCTGGCAGTTCGTCAATAAGAAATTGAAGGTAATTGTCCGCATTTAACTTCCCAGGAAGAACGACACGCCGGTGCAAAGTGTTTCTTCTCGAATAGCTAAGCTATTACAGGAAAAGACAAATACGCATATTACTGTGAGTCCATTAACTCGTCGCCAGGTGGCGAATATAACAAAAACAAATTGCATATCGATGCGACAATTCACATCAAGCTTTGATACAAATTAATACAAATCTGTATAAAAACAAATCTGTATTTGTATATACATACATGCATCTGTATCTGTATTACATGCATATATACTTTGCACCGGCGTGGTCGGTTTTTTTTCCGTGAGATGTCATGAGGTTATCTGGTGTCATCTGATAGGACAAAATTTGCTACATGACTACGAAGTGTACCTACAGTCGCTTGTCTTCGTAAATCCGTCATTGACAAAGTCGTTAGACAGAAACGCATGCGTCTGGTGGTTGAAGCAAACGCTGGTAAATACGTGCTGTGTGTCCATGTATATACAGATACAAATTTGTTTTTATACAGATTTGTATTATTTTGTATCAAAGCTTGATGGGAATTGTCGCATCGATATGCAATTTGTTTTTGCTATATTACGCCACTTGGCTACGAGTTAATGGACTCACAGTAATATGCGTATTTTTCTTTTCCTGTAATTGCTTAGCTATTCGAGAAGAAACACTTTGCACCGGCGTGGTCGGTTTTGTCCGTCAGATGTCATGAGGTTATCTGGTGTCATCTGATAGGACAAAATTTGCTACATGACCGCGAAGTGTACCTACAGTTGTTTGTCTTCGTAAATCCGTCATTGACAAAGTCGTTAGACAGAAACGCATGCGTCTGGTGGTTGAAGCAAACGCTGGTAAATACGTGCTGTGTGTCCATGTATATACAGATACAAATTTGTTTTTATACGGATTTGTATTATTTTGTAGATTCATCTGTTCAGAGGACTGTTCTGCAGAAATTAAAATGAAGCCGTGACTGTCTTAATATCCATGTAGAATAAACTGGACGAGCATAGTGGTCTGCCTCAAGCAAACCGTGTCCCCTGAGATAGTGATATGGATATAAGCCCTCACACTTTAAAATTCGCCAAACTCGTTCGTGGCACTCCTAGTTGTCTAGCGAGTCGACGCACACTGAGAGTGGGATCCCTTGTAACAATAGCTACTGTTTCTTCCTCTAAGTCTGCTGGCAAATTTACTCCTCGGTCGAAAAGATAATCACGCAGTCCGCATTCCCGAAATTGTCTGTGTACTTCCAGAAACGTTCTGTAATGAGGAATGCGCGTATCGGGAAACCGATGTCGGTATTCAATAACTGCTTGACGTGCACTGCCGTTACAGTGGCCATACACAAAATGCATGTCCGCATACTCTTGAGAAGAAAATCGGTAAGGCGTTTTGAATAAAGAAAACGTGTCCACTCACTAATAAGCTGTTGTATGAACTGAAACGTAATGTAATCCTTTATTAAAAAATACAGCGCTAACAGTCATCTGAACATTTGTTTATTGTATGATATTCATGGTTCAGCGCTTACAAAATAAGTAAGAACCTTCTTTATCAAAAATCAATTTCCAGTACTATTTTTTGTAGATCTCCAAGAAATGACTGTATGCATTACGACACGTGTTTATTTATTTTAGGATAACATTTTATTATGCGACATTAACAATCACAGGCCTGTTATTGAATCGTATAACTTTTTTTAAATAAAATCAGTTTGTACTGAGTTTAGGATTATATTTTTTTTCAAGATCTGACAATCACATTCATAGATCTGTAACTTTGAAACAAATAAAAATGGATATACAAGTTTTGCCTTTTTGTTACTTGAAATGAAGTCTACTTTACACTCCTAAAATTTAACGATACGGGACACTTGTATATATATATATATATATTTTGTGTTTAATAAGAATTAAATTTCTTATTTATTTTATTGGCCGTGTCTTAATATTAAAATAATAGACTTTTTTATTGGTTTAGCGACCTTTAATGAATTTCAATGTTTTTCTCTACGACGTTTCGACTCTTCTTATTATTAAGTCTTTTTCAAGTGACTAGAAACAAAAATTAATACAACGAAAAAATAAGAAAATATGTTTACATTTGTATGAATGAATTAAAAATTAAAATTTAAATTAAAATAATAATAAAGTAAGGAAAATTAAGTGATTACATTTGTATGAATGAATTAAAAATTACAATTAAAATAATAATAAAGTAAGGAAAAATTAAATGATATAAAAACTCACCGAATTTTTTCCGTTTTGAAACATATTGTTTTTGGTACACATGTGTGGTCGGACTTTGCCCGAGACCTTTTTAGGGAACGACCGCTTCACTTCGAATATTTTGTGTGACTTTTTTTATTGGTCTTTGTTGGAGAATGAAATTTCTTATTTCGTTTTTAAAATTAGCAAAGGTCAGGCAAATGTGTTAGGGTAACATAGTATATGTATTTACAATGGGAAACAATAAAAATTTTTTTTTTTGGTGTGTGTGGGTGGGGTTTGTTGGTTTCTATTGTTTAATGAGTGGATAATAGAGTTTAGAAAGTCCATCGATCTCGTTTCGGTCGTTGATTGTTCTGCTGTTTTTGAGAATATGGATCATTTCTAAGACCTCCCTAGCCTTTGTGTTTTTTTGATTTGTTATTATTTTGGTATTTTCAAAATCAAAATTATGTTTTAGTGTCATCTGGTGTTTTTTTAAAGCAGTCTGATTTTTTGCGTATTTGTGACCTTTTAATCTTTCCTGTAGTAACTGCTTTGTTTGGCCTATGTATACTTTGTCACAGTCTTTGCAGGGTATGTTATATATTGTATGTGATTGTTTTAGTGTAGGTGTTGAGTCTTTTAGTTTGGTGTGTAGGAATTTTAGGTTTTTTCCGCTTTGATGTGCTATTTTAAAATTAAATAGTTTAAATATATTGTTTAGTTTTTCGGATAATCCAGTTGTATAGGGTGTAGGGATATATGTTACTTCATTGGTTGTTTTATTTTTGTTTTGGCACTTAGTTTTGTTATATATTTTATTAAGTCTCTGTTTTATATTTTTTTGTATAAATTGTGGCGGATAATTGTTTTCTGTTAAAATTGTTTTTACTTTATTTAGTACTGTTGGTCTGAAAACTGGATTAGTGAGATTTAAAGCTCTGTCTACTAACGCTGTTACTACATTTTTTTTGTGGGATAGGGGTTGGTTTGAATAAAAGTTTACGTGTCTGCCGGATGTGATTGGTTTAGTGTACCATTTTGTTTGTATGTTGTTGTTTGTTTTTATTAGTGTTAAGTCTAAGTAGTTTATGGAGTTATTTTTTTCTATTTCAGTGGTAAAGTTTAATTTTGGATGGAAGTTGTTGAAGCTATTTTGTACATTGCTTATTTCCCCTTCTGGTAACATCATTATGCAGTCATCAACATATCTTTTGAAAAAAGTTGGTTTTATTTTCAGGGATTTTATAACATTTTCTTCGATGTGTTCTAATACTAATTGGGATACTACGCTGAATATAGGTGCTCCCATTGCTAGTCCTTCAATTTGTTTGAAATATTTATATAATCGAATTGAAAATATGTGAAACTTAAAGTTAATTCTATTGCTTCAAGGAAATCTATTAATGGTAAGTCTGTGAAATTTTTGATGGAGTCCCATTTTTCTGTAATTACTTTTTTGGCTAGTGTTAAAGGTATATTGGTGTACATTGATAAAATCAAAACAAATAACAACGAAAAACTTGTTTGCTTGGACGTAGAATCAATGTACACCAATATACCTTTAACACTAGCCAAAAAAGTAATTACAGAAAAATGGGACTCCATCAAAAATTTCACAGACTTACCATTAATAGATTTCCTTGAAGCAATAGAATTAACTTTAAGTTCCACATATTTTCAAATTCGACAATAAATATTTCAAACAAATTGAAGGACTAGCAATGGGAGCACCTATATTCAGCGTAGTAGCCCAATTAGTATTAGAATACATCAAAATAAAACCAACTTTTTTCAAAAGATATGTTGATGACTGCATAATGATGTTACCAGAAGGGGAAATAAGCAATGTACAAAATAGCTTCAACAACTTCCATCCAAAATTAAACTTTACCATTGAAATAGAAAAAAATAACTCCATAAACTACTTAGACTTAACACTAATAAAAACAAACAACAACATACAAACAAAATGGTACACTAAACCAATCACATCCGGCAGACACGTAAACTTTTATTCAAACCAACCCCTATCCCACAAAAAAATGTAGTAATAGCGTTAGTAGACAGGGCTTTAAATCTCACTAATCTAGTTTTCAGACCAACAGTACTAAATAAAGTAAAAACAATTTTAACAGAAAACAATTATCCGCCACAATTTATACAAAAAAATATAAAACAGAGACTTAATAAAATATATAACAAAACTAAGTGCCAAAACAAAAATAAAACAACCAATGAAGTAACATATATCCCTACACCCTATATAACTGGATTATCCGAAAAACTAAACAATATATTTACCATTTAATTTTAAAATAGCATATCAAAGCGGAAAAAACCTAAAATTCCTACACACCAAACTAAAAGACTCAACACCTACACTTAAACAATCACATACAATATATAACATACCCTGCAAAGGGTAATACATAGGCCAAACAAAACAGTTACTACAGGAAAGATTAAAAGGTCACAAATACGCAAAAAATCAGACTGCTTTAAAAAACACCAGATGACACTAAAACATAATTTTGATTTTGAAAATATCAAAATAATAACTAAGCAAAAAAATACAAAGGCTTACATGTCTTAGAAATGATCCATATTTTCAAAAACAGCAGAACAATCAACGACCGAAACGAGATCGATGGACTTTCTAAACTCTATTATCCACTCATTAAACAATAGAAACCAACAAGCCCCACCCACACACACCAAAAAAAAAATTTATTGTTTCTCATTGTAAATACATATACTATGTTACCCTAACACATTTGCCTGACCTTTGCTAATTTTGAAAACGAAATAAGAAATTTCATTCTCCAACATAGACATTTAGTCACACAAAATATTCGAAGTGAAGCGGTCGTTCCCTAAAAAGGTCTCGGGCAAAGTCCGACCACACATGTGTATCAAAAACAATATGTTCCAAACGGAAAAAATTCGGTGAGTTTTTATATCATTTAATTTTTCCTTACTTTATTATTATTTTAATTGTAATTTTTAATTCATTCATACAAATGTAATCACTTAATTTTCCTTACTTTATTATTATTTTAATTTAAATTTAAATTTTTAATTCATTTATTCAAATGTAAACATATTTTCTTATTTTTTCGTTGTATTAATTTTTGTTTCTAGTCACTTGAAAAAGACTTAATAATAAAAAGAGTCGAAACGTCGTAGAGAAAAACATTGAAATCCATTAAAGGTCGCTAAACCAATAAAAAAGTCTATTATTTTAATATATATATATATATATATATATATATATATATATATATATATATATATACAGGTTAGCAAATGTATGGATCCATTCGAATATCGTTGATATGGTTATTTAGATTTCAATAAGACTTTGTACAATTAATTAAATGCCAATCGGGGATTCGATGAGTATATTTATATCTGAATCAGACTTCAGATTTAGCCGGAAACGATGTTTGCAAAATCTAGCTTTATTTAAAGCTAATTTATTTCATAAAATTTTGCTCTTTTTTATTCTATAAATTTATAAATTCTATATCATTTCAAATTTGAACTGAGGATTAAATAAATTTAATTTCAAATTTTATAGATAGAGATGTTTATTGGAGTAACATCCCATCGGCACGAGTGAAGTGCGTTCAACGTTGACAGGCGGGGCGACTGGTGAAATACACAGGGTTAGGCAAATGTATGGACCCATCCGAATATCTTTGATACGGCTACTTAGATTTTACCAAAATTTTCCACTCAAATAGGAAATTCGAAGAGCATGTTTATTTTCAAATTAGAGTTCCCATTTAGCTGAAAACGATGTTAACTTCTTTATTTTAAATGAAACACCCTGTATATTTTTACGAATTTCAAGAGAGCTCTGTTCTAGGAGTTCAGCAATAATAAGGATTGGCACATTTTTGTTCAAGAACGACAAAGATATTTAATTAAACCTGATATTTTAAAATCAGGTTTATGTTTAGTAAGCTATGGGATTAATATTCAGTACTTGACTTAAACTGCCAGAATTAACTTTCTAGACGTCCAAATATTAATAATGTTCAATTAACTGAAAAAGAACGTATTGATATTCTGATGATGGTTGGTTTTGGTGACCGCGTTAGAACTCATGAAGAAGCATGCGATTTATTTAACAATTTGCATCAAGATCAGCATCAAAGATCACGAACTGTCTTTGGTAAACTTTGAGAAGGTATAACTGGACCGAATATGTTAGAAATTTACCGAAAAGCGGACGACCAAAAGTCGTAACTGATGAAGTTATTGTTCAAGATATTGCTATAACATTAGAAGAATTACCACAAACTTCTATATATCCCTCGTACTAAACTATGATATAAGTTGCTGATCATTAGCCAGTATATTTAAGCACGAAAAATATAATCCGTATAAACCACATTTAGTGCAAGAATTATTGGAGTGGTGGAGATTTGCAAAAAATGGCCAATATTTTACATACAATTTGCTGTTTTCCGATGAGGCTACGTTTTGTTTGAATGGCACCGTTAATTGCCATAATTGTCGATATTGGTCAATAGATAACCCTCATTAGATGCTAGAAACGCATACACAGCATCCGCAGAAATTAAATGTTTGGACTGGTATTTTCAGGAACCGTATTATTGGTCCTTCTTTCATTCATGGTACACTAACTGGATAGAGATATTTAGATCTTTTACATGATCAGGTTGTTCCTAATATTGAGGAAGATGGGGAATTACCTGTAAGTGATTGGTTCCAACAAGATGGAGTTACCCTTTCATTATGTCCTTAATGTTACAAGTCTTTTAAATGAAACATTTCTAAATCGGTGGATTGGTCGTAGAGGATTCATTGAGTAGCTCGCAAGGTCTCCAGATTTAAATTCCCTGGATTTTTCCTTTGGGGTCATTTAAAATCAGTGGTTTATACTAGATGACCGCATAATCTGGACGAGTTACGGCAGAGAATAATTGAGGTAGTGCAATTAATTCGTGAGGAGGGTTTGGCAAATGTCATTTAAGAATTTGTTCACAGACTTGTATATTGTCAAGAAGTGAACAGTCATCACATCGAAAACTTTTGTAATTGGTATTGATTTTATTTATATTTTTCGGGTTCATTTTGTTATCAATAAAATTTGCATTATTAGATTTAATTAAATATCTCTGTCGTTGTTGAAGAAAAGGGTGCTAAACCTTATTATTGCTGAACTCCCAGACCAGAGGTCTATTGAAATTCGCAAAAATATACAGGGTCGTTTCCGGCTAAACCGGAAGTCTGATTCGGATATAAATATACTCGTCGAATCCTTGATATGCATTTATTAATGGGGGAAAATCTTATTGAAATCTAAGTAGCCGTATCAACGATATTCGAATGGATCCATACATTTGCCTAACCCTGTATATATAAATGTTACTCTTGATGTTCTCATGGTTGAATGATTAAATCGTTATTTCTTGGATTCTTCTTCGCGTGTGAGATATGTGCACCGTTCGATGAACAGAACACAATAAGATCCGGACCAATCACACGAAGCCGTTTTCGCGCGGCACTGACAAGGGCACATCCCTCTCCGATGCAACAGCATATAAGCAGAGGCAGCTCACAATAACGGCATTCGACTGCCAACTGCCAACAAGATAACGATTGCGATCTCGTTGAAACGTCGAGAAAATTAATCCTTTTCTGAACATATCTCACACGAGGAGAAGAACCCGAGAAACGACGATTTCATACATATATCTTTCTTATTTTTTTCTTAGCCGTTCTCTTAAATATAAAAGGTTAATTTTCCTTGGAATTCGGCTTATTGACAAATTATTCTTCAAATAAAAAATGTATTTTGACGTTTCGACATTTACTGTCTTCTTCGGAAACATATTGATTTTTACATATTGATGTATTTTCTACTGTTTTAGTAAATATAAAATGTACATTGAGTTTTACACATATTCACTTTACTATACATACTATGGAGGCCAACCGTTGGCCAAAATTTAGTTAATTTCGACATATTTACGGCATCCAAAATATTATTTTCAATTTTAATTTGAAGAACTTAAATTAAATTCACCTTCGGAATTCCAACTCAGATTAGTTTGTCCCTGTTGTATGAGCTTATCGATCTCTTCAATTTCATTTTCGATCAGTTGAAATTCAACTTCTTTACTGGTTCGTCTAATTTTATTATACCATGCTATTGTCGAGTTTAGAATCGTTATATGTTTTCTGAACGTTTCATTCCGTTCAGCCATTTTTAAGGCCACTTCTGGTATTTCATCCCCCCGATTCATTTGCTTTAGATAATGCACCTCCCTCAGAATTGCCGACAACTAAATAAATAATTAAATCAAGCGGAAGATGTCGCTAATAACAAAGAAAATAGTCGATGTTTACCTCCGGATTGAAATTTAAATAGAGTTCTTTTGTCCTAACGTTTCTTTTCAGCAGGCATTGCTTTAAATTCACTTCAATCCGTTCGGTAATACTGTCTGCCCACTCGGCAAATAATTGCTTGTCAAATTTGTACAATCTGTCGCTAATACTTTCGAATTTATTTATAATATCGAAAGCACGGGGACTGATCGTGATCCTATAAAAGGTTTATCAAGGAAAGACGGCGAAATTAATGCGATATTTGAATTTATTTACGGGTCTTGTAAAGATTTAAAATGTTCAATTGGCGCCTGAATTCTTTGGTATAAATTATTTGTCCATCGTAAGGTGCCAGCAACAGGGGGCATGTATTTGTCAACCACAAATTGACCGTATTTTTCTTTATTGATAATTTGTTCTCCAATTAACAACTGAAAAGGTAAAAATCAGTTTTTATATAAAACAATTACATTTGGAATAGATATTGTAACTTATCTTTATGTTAGCAGTAATTAAAAAAAGTGTATAAAATTGTAATTTACAGTATCTAGTACTTAAATTACTTCACGTGTCATTATGAATAAAACCTTATGCTATTATATATACATACAGTTGTACTATGATATGTATAAGGTGGCGCAAAATGACTTTTATAGTTTTTTTCGTTTTAGAATATTGTAAACAAGACTTCTAGAATTTAGTATGGAAAGATAAACAACAGAACAATGAACAAAAGTCATTGAATTATATTTTGAAAACCAATGGTAAATTGATTTGACTCAGCGTGTATATTAGAGATATTTCAATGTTCCGACGGCATCCATAGTACAAACATAACATCGTTTGGTTGCAAATTTTCGGGAAAAGTCAGTAAAGAACCTTCTCAGTACAGAAAGACCTCGTACGGCGCACGCAAAGGAAATGTGAAAATATCGAACGTGTACTGGAGAGCGTGCAGGATAGTCCAGAAACATCAACAAACGCTCGGGTCAACTTGGGCTATCGCGGAGGTCTTTTCAGAGAATTTTGACTACATTGAACATTAAAGTCCATTTCCAATTAAATGGTTTTGTTAAAAAGCAAAACTGCAGATATTGGCTACGGAAAATCCAAGAGCAGTCTATTAGCGATAATTACACCCACTTAAGTGTACTGTTTGGTGTGGTATATTGTCCGAAAGGATCATTGATCCATATTTTTTCAAAAATGGAGCCGGTGCAGTTACCATCAATGCTGCTCAATATTGGGAAAAACTGGAAAATTTGTTGAGGCCAGTTGTGAAAAACCATTCACAACTGTAGTTACAACAAGACGGGGCACTATGACTTTGTTACGAAATATATTTGGCGAATGCATTATTTCGCGTAATAGTGACTTCAATTGGTCACCATGTTCACTGAATTTAAAGGCTACCGACTGTTTTCTTTGGGGGTATTTGAAAGAGCGAGTGTACGTCAATAAGCTAGCGACCATCCTCCTACTTAAAACCAATGTTCGCGATTGAAATCTGTGCAATAACACCGGAAATTTTGGGAAATGTGTTCGAAAGAGCACGAATGTGTCAAGCAGAAAATTGCCGCCATTTGCAAAATGTAATCTTTCACGTCTAGTTCAATAAAATTACTCTTCTGTATGCTATATTTTTTTTTTAATATGTATTTATTTCACCAAATAAAAAAAGTTATAACGAATTCAAACCATAAAAGTCATTTTGCGCCATCCTGTATATTTTAAATAAACAACATATTTCAATACTATACATGTTACCCTTGTTTGTTTTACTTCTATAATTGTAGTGAAACTGCAATTACGCTCAATTTAACTCATATTTTTGGTTGTGGGTACTTATTACAGGAAAAGCATAGAGAGTGGGAAGTTTATGTATCTCGTACAAGTAAAATTTATTTACAAATACTAATATTATTGGGAAGAGCCTTACGATAAGTTATCTGTAGCGTATTAGTTTTGATGTCTTCGTTGTCATTTTAATTTTTGTGGTTGCTTTGACAAAGAAAGTATTATGCTAAGGGCAAAGCAAATAATATTGCAAACGACACAAAATTTAGAATATGTGATGTGAGTTGTGGGAAGAAATAGTTAAAATTACTAAAGATGTTATAAATAGAAACTTACCCAAAGTTAAAAAGAAAAAGTGTGATTGAGTGGATAGTTTATGTGAGGAGAAACTAAGAAAGAAAAAGGAATATAGGAAGGAAAGCATTTCTAGAATAAAGGAGTGAAATAAAAAATGGACTAGAAAAGAGAATATAAAGAACAGGAACTAAGATATAATATAGAGGATAAATTCAATCAGACATTTTTAATAGGATGCAAACAAAATTTAGTCAAAAAACGGTTTTTTTCTTAAAAAATAGTGAAGGTTAATTGGAGCTAATTGAATGGAGGTTATAAAGAGGTATTGGAATGATGGAGGCTGTATTTTAATGATTTATTTAATGAACAAAGTGTTGTTTCAGAAGAAGCCAACATGAAGACAGGCAATGAGAAAATGCATTGGCAATTTGGCAAGCTTCTAGTATAGGAGAAGTAGTAGAAGATAAAAAAAATAAGACAAATAATAAGCGCCCAGGGCACAACAGAATAATAGCTGAGGAAAGAAAAAATAGTCGATTTGGATAGAGGAATAAATCTCTAACGCAACCGAATATAACAATTATAGAGGAATTGCATTAAATGATACATACAAGGTTACAACCACTTTATTAAAGCGTATACTAAGGAACCTTTTGAAGTCCTGACGCGAGATTATCGAAGTTGTTTATGAAAAGGCAAATCGATAACTGGCAGACAAAACAGAGTTGTATAAAAATTTCATTGCAATTGCTCGACTCTTTTTGGATGTTATATATATATATACCAGATAAAGAATAAGTGTTTCTTGGGAATGGCGGCCAGGTAATTAAAACAATATTTAATTTTGTTTACGTTTCGGTTCTATATAAAGAGCCTTTTCACAACTGAAATATTTATTTAAACTTTAGAAAGGTGAAGGTAGTGTTATATTAAATGTACTTACATTATATTATATTGTTTAATTACATTTCAACTATGATTAACTGTGTTATACTTATTGTCTAGTTTTCATTTCAAAATAAAACTAAAGTTCTTGGTGACCGTATTTGGAACGTCTGTTTATTATCGTTTTTTGACGGGTGGTATGTAGGTAATCTCCCACATGCGGGGGTTAGTTTAATCTGTTCTCGGGCATGTGTTTATTAAATTCATTTTTGTGTGTTTTATTATGATATATATGTTTATTATATTATGTTTATATAACGGGCAGATATGCGGGGGTTAGTTTAATTTGTTCTCGGACATGTGTTTTTTATATATTTTCATTTTTGTATGTTCATATTGTGTTTATATAATGGGCAGATAGATTGTCGAGAGGTTGTTTATATCTGTTCTGTCAGTAATGGAATTTTGATTTTTTGTATATGGATGCTTTCTAATGTATTTCTTGCCTTGTTATTTTTTTCTGATGTAATTATTGAAGTTTTATCGAAATTGAAATTGTGCTTTGTTTGTGTTATGTTTTTTTAGGGCTGTACTATTGCTTGAAAATTTGTGTCCATTTAAGCTTTCTTGTAGATATTGCGTTGTTTGGCCGATGTATACGCCTTTGCAGTCATTTTTTTTTGTTTTTTAATTTAGAGTGTAAGTTTTTGAGATTATTGAAGTTTTTATGGGCAACTTTTATGTTATATGGTGTTAGGATATTGTTTATTTTTTCTGACAGGTTGTTTATTAAGGTATTGGGACATATTTATAAATAGTTTGGGGGTTGTTTTCATTGGTTTTGGTGATATTTGTTTTATTTGTGTTGTAGTGTTGATATAATTTTTGCTTTATGATTTTGTTAATGAATGAGAGGGCATAATTATCTTTTTCTAGAGAATCTTTTGTTTGTGCTAGAATTTCTGGTCGGAAGTCTGGGCTCGTTAGTTTAATGGCTCTATTAATCAATCCCGTCGCAACATTCTTTTTATGTGACATTGGTTGGTATGAATCGAAGTTCAGAAAACTTATTATTATTATATTTATTCTTTACCTCACGGCCAAGAAAATACGAAATTCCTTATATATATATATATATATATATATATATATATATATATATTCATGTCAAAGTTATGTAACTTTGACATTAATATACTGCAACTTATAATTCTTTGATAAAGGTAATATTTACCGAAACATGTAAGAGATTATTTTGAATAGATACGTATTAAAGTAAAATAGACCTTAAATCACCAAATATCTAAATCTACTATATATATATATATATATATATATATATATATATATATATGTTTTAACTGGATTCCGGGTTTTCTTCCGCGTTTCCACTGTTTGATCCACGATGTTTTGGCAAAATCACATTTGCCATCTTCAGGTCTGCGATAACTGTCTGCTTCTGCTTCTGGTTACTCGTAAACTGACGTAGTCGAGTTTAGGATGGTGATTATATACCCGATTAGCGTTCTGGTTGGTTACACTTGGTTGAGTGTGTGCGCGGCTCCGTGTCATTGGGCCTGTAGCTGGAGTGTACTGGCTGGGTTGCGGTGTAGGTGTTTTTGTTTGTTGTTTGTTGTTGACAACTTCCTTGCTTAATACTGATTTCTATGCTGTTGGTAGCCTCTGGGTATTATCTCGCGAATTCAAATTGTTCGGACGTTTCTCAATTTCGATAGCTTCCCTGATTATTCTGGTTCTCATATGTTCTATGTTCGCCAATAATTTGGTATTGCTGAAGTCTGTCGTGTGGGATGACGTTTTCTCGTCTTTTCTTACGGAGTTTTGGTGTTCATCTCTTCTTATGTTTACCCTTCTGTTTGTTTGGCCCATGTACGTCTTCTCACAATTAAGGCATGGAATTTCATAAACTCCCTGATTTTCTAAAGGTATTCTTGTTTTTGGATTTCGAAGGACTGTGCTGATTTTTCTGTCTGCCTTGAATGTGGTTTCAATGTTGTCTTCGTAGGACTGGATATTCTGTCGGTGGTACCTTTGACATAGGGTAAGTAGGTTTCCGCTATTGATTCCTCTTTTTCCTCTTGTGGTGTGGCTCGTTTAGGTTTTAATGCTTTGTTGATTACCCGTTTGTTAAAGCCATTCTGCCGGAGTGCATTGTGAAGTTTATCCATTTCTTTAATGACGTTGTCTTCATCTGCTAATCTCTGTGATCTTGTTACTAGGCTCTTCGCTACTGCTTGCAACTGAGCTGGGTGGTGGTGAGACTGTGCGTTGAGGTACTGATCTGTATGTGTGGATTTCCGGTACACTGTATGGGTTAATTCTCCATTTTCTTTCTTCTTAATCAAAACGTCGAGGAATGGTAGTTGATTGTTTGATTCTACTTCCATTGTGAATTTTATTTTTGGATGGATACTATTCAGATGTTCCAGGAAGCTCTTAAGGTTATCTTCTCCATGTGTCCAAATCACGAACGTGTCGTCAACAAATATCGTATCGTAGCCAAAGTTTGGGTTTATGGGTGGCCGTCCTTAATGCTGTTTTCTCCTCCATCAAAAGGTTCGCTATTACTGATGACAGTGGAGAGCCCATCGGTGCGCCTTCTATTTGTTTGTACCGTTGATGGCCGTAGATAAAGTAGGTGTTTGCCAGGCAGTGTTTCACCAGGTTCATTATGTATGGTGGAGGTTGGTATTTTCTTTCGATGGTCCCTAGAGCTTCGGTTACTGGTATATTTGTAAACAGTGATACTACGTCGAAACTTACCAATAGCCAATCTGTATCCACTTTCTCTTTCTTCAATATTTCGATGAAGTGGCTTGCGTTCTTGACATAAGACTCGGCTTCTTCGGCAAGTGGTTGTAGTTGTTGGGCTAGGTATCTTGCCAACTGTTGAAGAGGTGACCCAATGGAGCTAACTATGGGTCTTAATGGTGCACCTTCCTTGTGGACTTTTGGTAAGCCGTAGAATTTGGGACATCTCGATTTCTCCCTTGGAATGAGTCGTGTTTGGATTTCCTTGTCGATGGAGCTTTCCTTGATTTTAATTTTAGTTGTTCTCTCCAGGTATGTTGTTGGATCCGTATCTTATCGAAATTGAGAAACGTCCGAACAATTTGAATTCGCGAGATGATACCCAGAGGCTACCAACAGTATGGAAACCAGTATTAAGCAAAGAAGTTGTCAACAACAAACAAAAATACCTACACCGCAACCTAGCCAGTACACTCCGGCTACAGGCCCAATGACACGGAGCCGCGCACACACTCATCCAAGTGTAACCAACCAGAACGCTAATCGGGTATATAATCACCATCCTAAACTCGACTATGTCAGTTTACGAGTAACAAGAAGCAGAAGCAGACAGTTATCGCAGACCTGAAGATGGCAAATGTGATTTAGCCGAAACGTCGTTCAGAAATCAGCACCGGTCTTCACGAAGACCTAACAGTGGAAACGCGTAAGAAAACCCGGAATTCATTTAAAACACATACAACTACCCGCGGAAACCTAAAAGAAAACATATATATATATATATATATATATATATATATATATATATATATAAACATTATATTATAAATAAAATACATAGATATGCGTTTGGCTTGAGTCCGGAAAGAGAAAAACAAATTTCGAAAATGTCTATTTTTCCTATTCAAAATTTAAAATACATTCCGAAGATTTGTATCATGATTTTCATATTAGTATATTTACCTCAGCTGTAGTCATCTCATCGACAAGCATGTTTAGTATACGAAAATATTTACTTGTAAATTCTTTTTTTATCATTGGTCTATACAATACTGATCCGACAATACTGATAAGCTACAACAGTAAAGTTATTGCACTTCTAATTAAAATCAGGACAAAGGACTTACTTTAAAAATACTTTCCAAATTATTACAGTCTTCGAAGGCTTGGCATAATATCGCTGCTAATTTTAAATCCATTTCAAATATTTTACACTTAAAGTTTTCAAAATCGGTGATGAATGAATCATCATCAGGATCTAAAACATCATACGACTTTCCTGAAAATACTGAATAGCAAGACTGAAATTCTCCGAAAACTTCAACCACTTTTGAACTAAGTATCCTTCCTTTCAAACCACCAATTTCTACTTTTTCTAATTTGCTAAACTCTAATATTGTATTGAAAAACCATTGTATTGTTTGCAATCTGTCTAAGAAGGCGAAAAACCTTTCAAAAACTGTGTTAGGGTGGAAAGTCCATAGTTCTGGTTCAATATCTACGTAAAATTTGTGTAAATTATCTTTATACTCTGTGAATAGCGCATGAAATCGTTTCAAGTTCTTGATTGATATTCCAACTCTTTGCATTGCCTCATCTGTGTCACTATGGAACAGCGTGGTTGGATCGAGAAATTTCTTGGCCTAAAATTTCGAATTAAATTTTTTGTGGAGCACAAAAATATATTGCTGTGAAAGTAGAGTAATTCTGAGAAAGTATTAATAAAATAATATAAAAGAGAGTGTGATTTAATAAAACTCGTCATCCGTTCACCGACTGTTGCCATTAATATTATTGAATTCATTCAGTTTTTACTTGACGAAAATCCATAATTGAATGGAATAAATTCGTGAACGTTACTCTATCCCGGAACGTGCAGATGCATTTCGTTCTTATTAGAACTCGTCAGTAGACGATATCCTGGAGACAGAAATGACCTCCGCTTATTATACTGTCTTTTACCCCACCCGTTATATTTTGCTTTTCAACACCGATAATTACTAAACAAATTTTATTATAGAGAATTGTCGTTGAGTGAGATTCGAACCAACGACTGCTCTTAAAACAAATGTGCTAATTACTATACCATTGAGCTCGTGTTCGAAATCATATTAGCTTGTTTAAATTATGATAATTAGACTTCTATTTCTAAAGAAGTAAGATTTTGTATATTCATACCTCCTGTATAAGCAAATTACATATTTGCTTTAAAAGTACAATAATTTTCACTTGATCATAATACTTAGAATTCGACCAAATTAAGCAAACGATGTGAATTAAAGGTGCAAATAAGTGTGTGTTTTCACTAAAATCTGTCTCTTGTAAAGCATCTACATGCTTTTTTAGTGGCCTTAAATACAAGGAAATATCCTTAGCTTCGGCTAAACCCATAACGATATTCTTGAATAAATTTTTAAAACAAGAATAGTAAGCGCTGTTCGTTTTTTCTAAAATAACTGCCATGCTTTTCACACGGGATTCTTTTAATTGTTGATAAATAAACTGTAAATTTTTCAACCGCAAATTCCAAAACTGCAATTCTAATTTATATATGTTTAGTAAAGTAAAGAAAATAATTTTTTGAACTTACCAACTGATGGAACTGCATTCATTACATTAGCATTTTCGGATGAATTGTTCACTAAAACATCGTTGATTTGTGTTGCCCATTTAATGACAACACCTTCGATTGCACTTTTTAAATAAAGATCACATATTTCGCCATTACTTTCAATAAGAAGTTGTTCAACTTCATGTACTTTTTCGACTCCGACAGGCATCGGAAGAATTGTTTGCCCGTTTACTTGCCCCTTTACTTGATATACCGTACTTTTTAAACTATGTACGTGCTTCTGAACATCTTTCGCTATCACAGATGGCCATCTATCATGATTTGTGGAATTCGAGAGTAAAGGCACTAAAACCTATTTAAAAAGGAGCAAAGTTGGAATTCATTTATCTTCTGAAATTTACCTCTTCAACTAGTGAAGCTAATTGATCAATTATTTTACAAGATAAATCACCTTGTATTAATGTTTCAGACGGAATCGCTTTATTCACCGGAGTGGGCGAACGTTTAACAAAATATATTCCTGTATTAAAAAAAAAAAATTGAAAAAATTATTGATAATTCTAACAAATAATTCTCTCAAACTTCTCTGCAGTTTACCTTTAGTTTTTAATGCTACAGGAAAAGAATTACTCGCTTGCAATTGAGCTGACTGTGTTAAAATTATCACTAATAAATTAGGGTATGACCTTTCTAAAAATTTCATTACGACCGCTTTATGGTCTTCTATCGTCATCATTCTAGACCACTTTTCTGGTTTTAATTTTAAAGTTTTTTGTATGAATGTACCTAAATATTCCATACGTTTATCTATTTGTGGTTGTTCCATATTATAACTGGAACAAATAATCCAAATGTATCCAAGTTATTTTAAAAGAAAGTCTAAAATGCTATATTGGCTAACCAGAAAATGGATGTATTCGAAATTCTAGTTGCAAATAACTAAATATACATGCAAATGTGCATACCTTAACAAGCAGTTAAATAATTCAAAAACTCATATATGTGACATATGTGATAGTTTGATAGTATTACCCACAGTTGAATGCTTTAGATAATTATAGCAAACAAATTGCCGATATACAAAACGCATTCAACAATAACAATTTTCTAACACAAGTAAATTTCTAACAGGGAAATCAAATATTACTCTTTGCTATTCAAACAAGTATATATTTAGTTCAGAAAAATCTAGATGTCGCTTGATATATTTCAGTATAAACTGCTCAGCGCCTTTTGATTTTGCTTTTCACGGAATATACTAACAGGGGAAGGAAATAGACATTCAAATAAATGAATTCTTATTTGTACAGGATGCTACTTATTGATCAAATTGTTATCGCAGCAGGCAAACCAAATTTATAATACAGAACACAGCAAGAAAACAATTTTACACAAGAAATTATACTATACCGGGTGTTCTTGAAATAAAAAGACAACGTACGAAAAATGGAAAGACTAAAGTATATAGAATAAGAATCCAAAAATTTTCCCAAAATTTCCTCTCATAAGCGAGAAATAAAATTACAAAGATATTTAAAAAAATCGTGTTATGCTACCGAATATTTCATAAATACTATCGGAGACGAAGTCTTAAAGGTGATCCATAATAACAAAATCAATAATAGTTGATAGGTAATTGTTATTGTATATCTCGCTTTAAGTTCGTTCTGTTGTCAATCTACAATTTTTCCAATAAAGGTAATAGATTGTAACTTAAATGTACGTAAACCACATATCCTGTATGTTCTTTCAATATATCAGCTTTAAAAATTTATAAGTATAAATTTACATAAATAAACAGCTGACTCAGGTTATCGAACTCTTGCTATAACAAATATTATCGCTTGTTTAAAAATATTGGCGCCTTTGAATACAATGGGGCATTTCGATCCCGACATTATTTATTATTTAATTATTTATTTATTAGTATTTAAATTTCTCGAACAGAAAAAAATATTCATGGAATACACATGAAATTTTAGTATGATTTTTAAATTGGGTTTGTAAATAAATCTAACACACATCTTAATTTTTAATTACATATTTACTTGAATGTATTAAAAAACTGATTTTGTACGATTAGCTGTTAGTATGTAAACATACGGTGTGTGTGTAACTTGAATGGAGGTACATATTTACATTCTGAATAATTTGAATTAATTGACGGTATACATTAGAATTGTCAAGGGGCTTTAATTTTGGGGTTTGCGTCGTAATTGACAATAGTTTGGATTCATATTCTATATACATAATTACATCTTTCCATTTTTCATACGTTACATTTTTATTTCAAGGACAGCCCTGTATAACTCTGAAGTATGAGAAATAAAGGACGAAATGGTAAGACTTCAAGTCTTCGAGATGAGTGTAATTGAGTAAAGCAGTAGAATATCTAAGTTACAACACATTTCTATCGAAGTAATAAAAGAAAGAAGGAAGTTAGAAGGAATAATCATAGACAGGTTTAATCAAAAAAGGTTTATATTATATTTTGCAAGTATATATCTTCAAAAGAACGGAATAATTAACTCAAGACGTTTCAGTGGAAATACATTATATATTACAATTCTTTTTAATGAAAATATGATTTAATTTTGTGAAGAGTTTCCTTCTCCGTATCCTAAAAATTTTACAGGGTGTTAAAAAAGTTGTTTGAAAATTTTATCCACTAATTGTTTTCATTAAGATAAAGAAAAAAGTCTTAGTAAACCTACGTCTGAAAATCAGTCGTTTTGGTGATATAAATAATTCCAATATTGTTATTGAATAAAGCGGTTTAGTCATTAAATGTTTTTTGAATAAGAAAACATATATACAAAAATTAACAACTCAACAAGCGAAGATTCCTGGAGAGTGGCGAATGTCTCACATGCGTTTTGTATTCGTCGCTGGAGATCTTCCATGTCATTTACAGGTGTGGAATAAATTAAAGAATTTAAGTAACCCCAAGCAAAGAAGCCTAGCAGATTAAAATAAGGTGATCTAGGTGGTCAAGCATTTGGACTACCCCGTCCTATCCATCTACCTTTGAAGTCATTATTTAAGAAATTACGAACAACGTGCGCGAAATGTGCAGGTGCGCCATCATGCATAAACCACATCTGTAACCTATCCTGAAGTACATCTTCTAATAATATTGGCAGAGTGATTCGTAAAAATTTCAGATAAATTTTAGTAGTTAAGCGATTAGGAAGAAAAGTTGGTCCTATCAGTCGATCGTTTAAAATACCAAGCCAAATATTAACAGAAAACCTATGCTGACTCCTTGATTCCATAACAGCGTGAGGATTTTCGTTTGCCCAAATGTGACTATTATAAAAATTAATAATGCCGTCTTTAGTAAATGCAGCTTCATCCCTGAATAAAACTACAGTAGGAAAGATAGGATGTTTTGCAATTTTCTGCAAAATAATTTCGCAAAACACACTTCACGAAACGTAGCCAGAAGCGGTTAGTGCTTGCAGTCGTTGAAAGTGATAAGGACACAGTTGTAGCAGGAGTAAAGTCCTCCAAACTCGAGGAGCGCTAATATTTTCTGCAGCAGAGATCCTTTTAACACTAATAATAATAATAATAATAATAATAATAATAAAAAAAAAAAAACGTTAAGATGGCACAAAGTGTGACCGTCGTCGACCAAAGTAGCCGCTAAGAGTGTTCCATTGGTTGGCGATGAGCAACCCCGTGCAGGGTGTGCTTCGCGGGTCTGGGCCTTGCCTCGATGGGGCGGGGGTCGGGCCGTCGAAGTACTGCATGGAAAAGTAAAGAAGTTGCCGGGAAAGGGTTGGCGGCCCTGCGCAACGGCTGGTTCTCCGATCTCTCAAAATTAGCTCGACCGGACACTAAACACATGCACGAGTGCGCTAAAATACAACACCCCGACACTTGCGCGCTCGCATAAACACAAAACCACACACCTAGAGAGAGAAGCAAGCTGCCAGCAGCGGACAACACATAAGTTGACACCCTGAAAGTACTGGTAAGTATCTACTATAATCAATATTCATATAAAAATAATGAATGCTAGATAACTATGCCACCGATCTTGTTCGAATGAACCGATGGGGTAAGATAATGGCAACCAAGAGCGAATAGTTCTTGTGAGTGGAAGAGATAATAATAATAATAATAATAAAAAATAGAATAAAAATAGAAATGAAACACAAACATGCCATGCTTCAGTAGAAACAAAGAACGCAGGCAAGGATGTTGTTGAGATACCTTCATCTCAACCCACTTCGTCAACATAACAACTAAAGCGCCGGACCCTATGGGCCGTGAAAATGAACCCCCCCTACATGGTGGGAGGTGTTATTATCTGCTTACTAAGAATGAAGCATGCCATATGGAGGAGAGCTGCATAGTTAGGTAACGGAAAAATACCTGGAAATAAGAAATAATAAACAACAATAATAATAATATTATGATAGTTATGCCAGCCATCTTGTTCTCACGAACCGATGGGTTAACACACTGGCAACCAAGGACAAATTGAATGTTCTTGTGAATGGAGGAAATAATAATAATAATAAAAATGCAAAAAAGTGTCTTGTTAGACACGGCTGCAATAATACGTCGCGTGCTAAACTGATGTTGCAGCGCGCCAACGCGGGCAACGTGGCCGGGAGGCGAAATGACGGAACGGGTGGGGTGCTGATGTGGTCCTCTACTGGGTGGTAGCCTAGCATATGCGCTACCAAACTCTAGGGGGGTCTGCCCAATGGGCGGACAGGTGCCATTCCGCCTTTCCAGCAGGGGAGAGAGGAACCAAGCTACGCGGCGCAAAACACGGCGCCGCGCAATGCACACACCACTAGGACCGGTCCTGGGCGGCAACCTGGCTAGGCTGCCGTTAACAGCACACACACGTTCGACGTGTGTGCAGTGCCCCCGCAATGGCGGAAAACGTTAAGATGGCACAAAGTGTGACCGTCGTCGACCGAAGTAGCCGCTAAGAGTGTTCCCTCGGTTGGCGATGAGCAACCCCGTGCAGGGTGCGCTTCGCTGGTCTGCGCCTCGCCTCGATGGGGCGGGGGTCGGGCCGTCGAAGTACTGCACGGAAAAGTAAAGAAGTTGCCGGGAAAGGGTTGGCGGCCCTGCGCAACGGCTGGTTCTCCGATCTCTAAATATTAACGCGAACGGTCACTAAAAACACGCACGAGCGCGCCAACATACAACACCCTACACTTGCGCGCTCGCACAAACACAAACCACACACCCAGAGAGAGCCGCAAGCTGCCAGACGCAACCAACACACAAGTTCATACCCAGAAAGAGACACAAGCTGCTAGAAGCGGACAACACATATGTTCACACCTTGAAAGTACTGGTAAGTATCTACTATAATCAATATTCATATAAAGTAAATGAATGATAGGTAACTATGCCGTCCATCTTGTTCGAATGAACCGATGGGGTAGGATAATGGCAACCAAGAACGAATGGTTCTTGTGAGTGGAAGAGATAATAATAAACCCGCACAGGGTAGCCTAGAGATAGGTTACTGGTGACTAGCGACTCCACGGGTTCCTGAGCTAACCGTTGGGTTGGGTTAGCAGCCCCAATGAGGTACACTTGTTCCAAACACTGGATGAAAAGGATACTGTGGTGGGTCGGAGGAGCAGGATCCAGGTAGGATTAACCAGCAAAGACCGAAACAGCAAATTGGAAATGAAACACCAACATGGCATGCTTCAGTAGAAACAAAGAACGCAGGCGAGGATGTTGTTGAGATACCTTCATCTCAACCCACTTCGTCAACATAACAACTAAAGCGCCGGACCCTATGGGCTGTGAAAGTGACCCCCCCCTACATAGTGGGAGGTGTTATTATCTGCTTACTAAGAATGAAGCATGCCATATGGAGGAGAGCTGCATAGTTAGGTTACGGAAAAATACCTGGAAATAAGAAATAATAAACAACAATAATAATAATATTATGATAGTTATGCCAGCCATCTTGTTCTCACGAACCGATAGATTAACACACTGGCAACCAAGGACAAATTGTATGTTCTGGTGAATGGAGGAAATAATAATAATAAGAGGTTGAAACGATATAAAATCAGTAATACTCGAAGGCAGCAAAATAAACAATTCGCTAGAAATCAAAAATTATTCTATCGTGGCTTGAGTGATACAAATCCTGGACAACAGATTCAGTTACCAACAAAAGACAAATATTAGATTATTGGTCTGAAATATGGAGTACGCCGGTGCAACATAAAAATGCAAAATGGCTGGCGGATGAAAGAAGGAAGGTAAGTAACGTTAGGACAATGATAAATTGGCGGATTGATTCAGAGGATGTGAAAAGAGCAATCCAAAAAGTAATGATTGGAAAGCACCTGGACCAGATAAAATACAAAATTTCTGGTTAAAAAAATTTACATCGACGCACCTACAACTTGCTAAGTGCTTCCAATTATTGCTAGAACAACCAACCGAACTGCCAGAATTCATGACCGAGGTAAACACCTTCTTAATTCCGAAATCTAATGTATCTGCGGAAGATCCCTCTAAATATAGACCAATTACATGTCTTCCTACGTTATACAAGATACAATATGAAACAAACATGTAAATAATTTACATATCTGTAACTATGCACATGGACAATACACCCCGTATTTTCAGCATTTACTTCTGCTTAATACATATGTTTCTGCCATCTAGGCGTCCTCAGTTAAGCTAGTGAAGCAATGCATACAAATTAATACAAACCTGTTATAAACAACTGGTTTGTATCTGTATTTAAATTTACTGAAATAGCCCGCATAGATCAAGCAAGTTCCGTCCTATAAGAAGACAACTATTTAATAATTGACATCTTACGGGCGAAAGAGACTTTGTCTGGAGGGCTACCTATCGTTCGAACAGCTAAGCTGCTACGGGAAACGATAAAATACGTATGTAGATGTAGTCCATTAACAACCAGCCAGGTGGCGGTAAATATACAAAAAGGTTTTGTTTAAGTATGACAATACGTTAAGCACGTATAAAGCGTTTGTACAATATGAAACAAACATGTAAATAATTTACATATCTGTAACTATGCACATGGACAATACACCTCGTATTTTCAGCATTTACTTCTGCTTAATACATATGTTTCTGCCATCTAGGCGTCCTCAGTTAAGCTAGTGAAGCAATGTATACAAATTAATACAAACCTGTTATAAGCAACTGGTTTGTATCTGTATTTAAATTTACTGAAATAGCCCGCATAGATCAAGCAAGTTCCGTCCTATAAGAAGACAACTATTTAATAATTGACATCTTACGGGCGAAAGAGACTTTGTCTGGAGGGCTACCTATCGTTCGAACAGCTAAGCTGCTACGGGAAACGATAAAATACGTATGTAGATGTAGTCCATTAACAACCAGCCAGGTGGCGGTAAATATACAAAAAGGTTTTGTTTAAGTATGACAATACGTTAAGCACGTATAAAGCGTTTGTACAATATGAAACAAACATGTAAATAATTTACATATCTGTAACTATGCACATGGACAATACACCTCGTATTTTCAGCATTTACTTCTGCTTAATACATATGTTTCTGCCATCTAGGCGTCCTCAGTTAAGCTAGTGAAGCAATGTATACAAATTAATACAAACCTGTTATAAGCAACTGGTTTGTATCTGTATTTAAATTTACTGAAATAGCCCGCATAGATCAAGCAAGTTCCGTCCTATAAGAAGACAACTATTTAATAATTGACATCTTACGGGCGAAAGAGACTTTGTCTGGAGGGCTACCTATCGTTCGAACAGCTAAGCTGCTACGGGAAACGATAAAATACGTATGTAGATGTAGTCCATTAACAACCAGCCAGATGGCGGTAAATATACAAAAAGGTTTTGTTTAAGTATGACAATACGTTAAGCACGTATAAAGCGTTTGTACAATATGGAACAAACATGTAAATAATTTACATATCTGTAACTATGCACATGGACAATACGTGCTTAACGTATTGTCATACTTAAACAAAACCTTTTTGTATATTTACCGCCATCTGGCTGGTTGTTAGTGGACTACATCTACATATGTATTTTATCGTTTCCCGTAGCAGCTTAGCTGTTCGAACGATAGGTAGCCCTCCAGACAAAGTCTCTTTCGCCCGTAAGATGTCAATTATTAAATAGTTGTCTTCTTATAGGACAGAACTTGCTTGATCTATGCGGGCTATTTCAGTAAATTTAAATACAGATACAAACCAGTTGTTTATAACAGGTTTGTATTAATTTGTATACATTGCTTCACTAGCTTAACTGAGGACGCCTAGATGGCAGAAACATATGTATTAAGCAGAAGTAAATGCTGAAAATACGAGGTGTATTGTCCATGTGCATAGTTACAGATATGTAAATTATTTACATGTTTGTCTCATATTGTACAAACGCTTTATACGTGCTTAACGTATTGTCATACTTAAACAAACCCTTTTTGTATATTTACCGCCATCTGGCTGGTTGTTAATGGACTACATCTACATACGTATTTTATCGTTACCCGTAGCAGCTTAGCTGTTCGAACGATAGGTAGCCCTCCAGACAAAGTCTCTTTCGCCCGTAAGATGTCAATTATTAAATATCAGAATAATTGAAACATACATGAGTAGGTAAACCCCACCAGTTTTGTATAATACAAAATATCCTTTCTCCAGCAGGGGCGTATCGATGAGCTTGTAGAAAAGCGAAATACGTATCTACATCTCTGGGGATAGGATATATTCGGACACGTTCACAGAAAATATTAATAGTGAACCTGCATTTGTGTTCTTCACACCAGATTTTTAGTAATATTTTATATTATTAAAAATACCTTTGTATTATACAAAACTGGTGGGGTTTACCTACTCATGTATGTTTCAATTATTCTGATACATTACACATGCGGTTAAGCCGTAGTATGAGTGAAAGCACAAACAAAATGCAGTTTTCTAGAGAGTTGGCTGTGCTAACCTTTGGAAGAGCGTTGTTACTTCACATTAATTATGTGGACGGTATGCGAGGTACTTCGGCTGTCTGACAACAGGTAGCGCCGAATCTACTTCTGCGCTCGGTCTGGATAATTACGGTGATAGGGCGAGGTGGTTCTTTTCTGTAAATGTGTCTGGAAATATCCTTTCTCCAGCAGGGGCGTACCGATGAGCTTGTAGAAAAGCGAAATACGTATCTACGTCTCTGGGGATAGGATATATTCGGACACGTTCACAGAAAATATTAATAGTGAACCTGCATTTGTGTTCTTCACACCAGATTTTTAGTAATATTTTATATTATTAAAAATACCTTTGAATTATTAAATAGTTGTCTTCTTATAGGACGGAACTTGCTTGATCTATGCGGGCTATTTCAGTAAATTTAAATACAGATACAAACCAGTTGTTTATAACAGGTTTGTATTAATTTGTATACATTGCTTCACTAGCTTAACTGAGGACGCCTAGATTGCAGAAACATATGTATTAAGCAAAAGTAAATGCTGAAAATACGAGGTGTATTGTCCATGTGCATAGTTACAGATATGTAAATTATTTACATGTTTGTTTCATATTGTACAAACGCTTTATACGTGCTTAACGTATTGTCATACTTAAACAAAACCTTTTTGTATATTTACCGCCATCTGGCTGGTTGTTAATGGACTACATCTACATACGTATTTTATCGTTTCCCGTAGCAGCTTAGCTGTTCGAACGATAGGTAGCCCTCCAGACAAAGTCTCTTTCGCCCGTAAGATGTCAATTATTAAATAGTTGTCTTCTTATAGGACGGAACTTGCTTGATCTATGCGGGCTATTTCAGTAAATTTAAATACAGATACAAACCAGTTGCTTATAACAGGTTTGTATTAATTTGTATACATTGCTTCACTAGCTTAACTGAGGACGCCTAGATGGCAGAAACATATGTACTAAGCAGAAGTAAATGCTGAAAATACGAGGTGTATTGTCCATGTGCATAGTTATAGATATGTAAATTATTTACATGTTTGTTTCATATTGTACAAACGCTTTATACGTGCTTAGCGTATTGTCATACTTAAACAAAACCTTTTTGTTATACAAGATGTTCACCTCGATTATATTTGAAAAGATATATGCCCATTTGGAGAATAACAACCTTTTAGAAGAGGAACAGAAAGGATGTAGAAAAGGATCAAAAGGTTGCAAAGAACAGCTCCTGATTGATTCAGTTGTGATGAAGAATGTGGTGAAAGCAAAAGAAAATCTCTACATGGCATATATAGACTATCAGAAAGCGTTTGATAGTGTACCTCACTCGTGGCTGGTAGAGATTCTTAGGTTATATAGGATTTAGGGGCATCATATTAATTTTCTTAGTTACGCCATGACTAAATGGAAGACAAGTTTGTTAATGAAAACCCCTACAGAAAGTATTGATGCAGGTAAGATCAGTATTAAAAGAGGCATATTTCAGGGAGACGCTTTGAGTCCACTGTGGTTTTTTTAGCCTTGAAACTGTTAACAACTTTGTTAAATTCCCTAAATAAGGGATGTACTTTACTACAACCTGTCCTACAAATTAGTCACCTTTGGTACATGGATGATCTCAAATTGTATGCTAGGAGAAAGAATCATCTTCGCGATCTCCTAAACTGTGTTGGCCGTTATAGTAGAGATATCCAAACGAAATTTGGATTGGAAAAATGCAAAATAAGTTGCATAGAAAAGGGACAATGGGTTGAACATCGTGGGTTTGAAGTGGAAGGCGAACAAGGACTAGTTATTGGAATGGAGAGCAACGACTATTATAAGTATCTTGGTTATTTCCAGGCTAGAGGAATAGAACACAATATTGCAAAAGAATCAGCGAAAGATCAGTATTTTTCTAGGCTGCGATCGTTGTTGAAAACCAGATTGTCGGCAAGAAATATGTCCAAGGTAATAAACAGCTTTGCAACTTCCGTACTTACTTATGGATTTGGAATAATTAACTGGACTGATACTGAACTTGAAGCAATAGACATCAAGACAAGAGTAGAAGCCAGAAAGTTTAGAATTCATAACCCACATAGTGCTATCGAAAGGTTCCACCTACCAAGAAGAGAAGGAGGTAGAGGAATACCGAGTGTTTATTGCAGGCATTATACACAGGTAAATAATTTACGAGAGTACTTTCTGCAAAAGTCGAAAGAAAGTAGATTGTATAATGCGATTGCTCAAATGGACAATTTTACGCCACTCAAACTGGCTAACGATGAATTCAATCCATCCACGAGAATCTTAAGTATACCCCAACAGAAAGAGAGATGGAAAAATAAATCTTTGCATGGCAAGTATCCGTTAACAATTGGAGCTAAAAATTTTGACACCTCAGCATCGCAAGCATGGCTGTATCAGGTAACCTGTTTGCAGAAACAGAGGGATTCATAACCGCCATCCAAGATCAAGTAATTCCAACGCGTTCCTATAGGAAAAAAATCTTAAGGAGAATTTATCTAACATTAAATATCGTGTATGCGCAGATAAGGAAGAAACAATTGATCATTTGATGGCAGGATGCTCTGTACTTGCCCCCAAACAATATCTCGAGAGGCACAACAGGGTTGCGAAAATATTACACTAGCTGCTCAGGCAGAAGCACTTGTCGTATTCTGAAAATATCCCGTATTATGAATATGAAGCACCTTCAGTTTGCGAGGACGAAAATTCTCGATTATATTGGAATCGCCAAATAATCACGGATAAAACAATTCCCAACAATATTCCAGATATAAGACTGATACTGATGAAGGACAAGGTAACGTACATCATTGACATTGCTGTTCCGTTGGCAAAAAACACTGCAAGGAACTATAGTGAGAAGGTAAATAAATATTTACCTATCAGCGACGAAATCAAGAGTATGTGGAAGATGAACAAGGTCCTAATAGTCCCAATTGTGATTGGCGCAACGGGAGAAATTCCACAGAAATTACACTTACAAACCGACAGCAATCTATGAGATCCTTTTTGTCAGCTTGACATCGGGCAGGATGTTTTGTTAAAGTTTGTTTTCTCGTGGACTTCTTACAGCTGTGTCTATATTTGAATGTACATCGAAAAAAAAGTAAACAATAACGTTATATTTGAAGAAACTGCATTAAAACTGAGCCAAAAAAATAAAATAATAAAGATATTAACATAGCTACTCTATGTATAGCTAGGATAGGCAATTGCCCATCCTATTCATTCAATTAAGTACATTATACAAACTGTAAACGAAATATTCCGACATACTTTAATATGTAATAACTGTAATAATATAAAGCATAAAATGCTAATGCACGAAAACTCTATCTCGAACGAAATCAAACAAAAAAAAAATTAATAAATGCGCATGGCTGGACCCGACTGGTAAATTTAGTATTACTTTATAACTGCAGGGGTATCCCTGCTGGAGCGCAATGGTGGAAGATGCGATGATGCATATTGTAAGTCAGAAGTCAATCTGTTATCAACTTCCGTGAAGTATGGCTCATTAAAATCATGAATTAACAGATATCTACTTCTTGCTATACCGTGAAACAGATGGAAATGTTAGAGCTACTAGATGTATTTATGAACGGTTTCCGAACCGAAGATGTCCATCAAATGATTTAATTTTACAAACCGTGTACAGATTTGGAGATTGCGATATATTGCATCCAAGTTATGAAGGCCGTGGTCGTGAAAGACGATCTTTGGGAATGTATTTTTCAAGCTGCGATCTATATCCGTGAAGACCGAGCTGTGTTAAATCGTGTACTTCGAAAGTTTACCGATCGATTAGAATCGGTTAGCTTGTATTTACGAAAATGATAGCCCCACCTGTTTCACACAAATCTGTCGTTTCAGGGCAAAAAAATTGTCATTCAAAAGAGAGACAAATAGAACAGAAAAACAATGAATATTCAATTGAAAATTAGAAATGTAATTTATTAATTCTCGGCGTGAATTTAATATTAAAACAACTAAATTACAAATTCCATATCACCACAAAACGGTTATAGCGTTTAAACTTTTGAAAGAAACTCGATATTAAATTTTTTCGGGATATTACAAAGATCAGGTCATTGACCTACTTATAAAGAACAACAGAATTGCTGATGCATTTAGAAAATTAATGAAACATGTTTATATACTTATCACACAAACACGTTACCGAAATGTGGAGAGGATTTTTTTGGTGAACCTGAACAAATAAATGCCTATTTGTTTGTTGGATCGACAACATGTAAACATATAATTTCTATTTATTTAGATTCAATCTGAATACAGGACCATATTTGAAAAGTTTGTGTTTCTAAATTTCCGCAAAAATTAAAGTTTCAACAAAATAAAACTTTTGTAGATTTGAATTCCTGTCTTACGTATTTATTATATATTAGCGTACGACGGAATATTTCATTTACAGCCCGTATAAATCCAGGCTTCTGTCTTTCAAACAGAAATTACATCGTAATTATTGCCTGTGCTCTTTTCTTGTTCGTAAAGTGTAGTTAGTGTTCTCGCACTATTTTTCTTTTTCATAATCATTAAGGGAATAGATAACAACAGAATTATAATAATGAAATTAGCTTTCGAGATGCTACTGCAGAGCACTGAGCTAGGTGTTTTTTTAATTAAAAAAATTCAAAATTTTGATAAAAGTGCCGATTAAAAACAAAAATTGTTACTAATTTGTCTACAACTTGATTCTGTCGCGTTAATCACGGATTACATTATCAATAAGATGTTTCTATAGTCATTATTTTTATAGATGTCTTGTCATTAAAAGTTAATGGTGAAATTGCTCAACTTTATGTACAAATCCACTTATGCCATTGATTTAGTAACTCATTATTTCCTAGATTTTCATAGATAGGTTTAATATTGATATTATGATGATATGACTACATCTATGAATAATAATAACTTGAGAAGTTCCTTCTCTATTATTCTTTTCCTTGTTCTAGCTTGCCTTCCTCTCTGTTTCTTCGTCTCCATAAATATTTTGGATCTCTACCAAAAACTTGATTTAAAAATGCAAAAAGTGTCTTATTGGACACGGCTGCAATAATACGTCGCGTGCTAAACTGATGTTGGAGCGCGCGAACGTGGGCAACGTGGCTGTGAGGCGAAATGACGGAACGGGTGGGGTGCTGATGTGGTCCTCTATTGGGTGGTAGCCTAGCATATGCGCTACCAAACTCTAGGGTGGTCTGCCCGATGGGCGGGCAGGTGCCATTCCGCCTTTCCAGCAGGGGAGAGAGGAACCAAGCTACGCGGCGCAAAACACGGCGCCGCGCAATGCACACACCACTAGGAGCAGTCCTGGGCGGCAACCTGGCTAGGCTGCCGTTAACAGCACACACGCGTTCGACGTGTGTTCAGTGCCCCCGCAATGGTGGAAAACGTTAAGATGGCACAAAGTGTGACCGTCGTCGACCGAAGTAGCCGCTAAGAGTATTCCTTCGGTTGGCGACGAGCAACTCCGTGCAGGGTGCGCTTCGCTGGTCTGCGCCTTGCCTCGATGGGGCGGGGGTCGGGCCGTCGAAGTACTGCACGGAAAAGTAAAGAAGTTGCAGGGAAATGGTTGGCGGCCCTGCGCAACGGCTGGTTCTCCGATCTCTCAAAATTAACGCGACCGGTCACTAAACACACGCACGAGGGCGCCAACATACAACACCCTACACTTGCGCGCTCACACAAACACAAACCACACACCCAGAGAGAGACGCAAGCTGCCAGCAGCAACCAACACACAAGTTCATACCCAGAAAGAGACACAAGCTGCTAGCAGCGGACAACACATATGTTCACACCTTGAAAGTACTGGTAAGTATCTACTATAATCAATATTCATATAAAATAAATGAATGATAGATAACTATGCCATCCATCTTGTTCGAATGAACCGATGGGGTAAGATAATGGCAACCAAGAACGAATGGTTCTTGTGAGTGGAAGAGATAATAATAATAATAATAATAATAATAATAATAATAATAGCTTTATTGTCCAACGGTCATCAACCAATTACAGGACAAACCAAAGATTGCACATACATATTGCTATGGATTTTTAATTAAAAATAATTTAATTTAAAAAATGTACATATTTTGTGAGATAAATTGTATATTGAAAATGTTTATAAATTTAGCTAGTGAGAAAAACTGGTTTTTCCGGCCTGCATTGGATGTGCCAAATGTAGAGACGGGTAGACGAACTTTATAGTTTGAACTAGAAGGTTGCTTTGTGAAATATATTTAAATATATTTTAATTAATTCGGGTTGTTTGATTGAAAGTGATTTTGTTATATTGTTATTAAAGTCCCGATATCTATAGAGATAATTCTCGTTGTATTTTTGATGTTTAAATTGATTATGCACCTTCTTTGTTCGTAAGAGTCTCCACATATTTTTTCTTGTAAGGTGAATTAAAATTATATGACGTCGTCATAGTATATAAAATTATTAGAAGTATATTTTTATTATATTAAAACAAGTAATTAAGAGATTTAATTTTTAAGAATATAGATAATACAGTTAAATATTAAAATTCTATGTTAATATTATAATTGAAAAGTTTGTTCGAGAGGATTCAAGGGTTTTTGTGCGCGTCGTTAGCACACGTGTAAGTTTTTGTTCGTGTATCAGTATCTGTTTATACAGTGTGGTTCTCTGGGGAGAAATTAATATTAAACTTGATTATTTTTAGATAAGTTTTGATCGGTGTCATTTAGAGGATGTTTTCCATTAATTTAGCTGTCAATTTTCAATGAATGTTTTTACCTCAAGTATTTTTGTATGATACAGGATCTTTATACTTTGTAAAGAGATATTTTTTTAATTTTTTTATTTTTGTATTAAATATTTATTTAAATTTTTATCTTGCGTTTGTTTCATTTTACTAATAACATTATTGCTAATTAATGAATAAAATAAGTAAATAAATTTTTGTGAACATTTCACTGGCGCTCAACTCACTTTATAGACACGTATTTCCTAAGTGGAACCCGAGAAGTTAGAAGTCTCATATTTGAAAATTCACCGGCTGAGAAACCTAGTTGTGGAAAGTGGTGTAACAAATCTTCAACCCACTATTCATAGCAATATGTATTAAAAAAAAACATAAAATAAAAAGATAATTATATCTAAAATAAACATAAAGAAATACATATACGTATGTAACACATAAAAAAAATAAAAAACGATTTAATCTTAGTCTTTTTGTTCTCTATGCTATGGAATTGAAAAAAATGTCTTCATAAAACACCTCAGCAATTCGGCACATGGTCACTAGCGGAGAGCTCTGCAACATGTTGGTCCTAGAAAAAGGTAAAGCAAAGGTAGGAGAGGAACGAGAGGATATACGAGGAACGTGAAAGTTGATAGGGACAATCCATGGTACCACGAACAATCTTCCACACAAATCTCGCTCCCAGAGTATCTCGTCGATGGGTTAACGATTGTAAACCATGTCTTCCAAGTAGCAAATTGTAGTCCGTATTTCGCTCGGGATAGATGCCATCAATTTTAAATGATAAATACTTTAAAAAACAACGTTGTATCTTTTCAATAGATAACTGAAGATAAATATAATGAGGCGACCAAACAGGAGAAGCATACTCTAACTTACTGAGGACAAAACTATAGTACATAGTTCTGAATAAAGACATAGAAGAGAAGAGTTTGCAGGTACGCAGAACAAAACCTAATGTCTTCGAAGCAGCAACACACATGTTATTGATATGTGGCACAAAAGTTAAGCCAGAGTCGAACAAAGCACCAAGGTCCTTTATGTTATCAACTTTATTAAGTATTGAATGATTTATAAAATAACTGGAGTCAATAAAATTAACTTTTTTTTGTATAAGAGACGTAGCAGCATTTCTTGATGTTCAATCCCAATTTACAGTTGGAGCACCATTGGGAGAGAGTGTTCAAATTCACCTGCAAATTCATGTTTTAATGGAGGAATATATTTTCAGATCATCTGCATAGGCAAGTAGTGGACAAGACCGAGACGATAATAAATCATTTAAAAATAAGATAAATAGGAGAGGACCCAAATGTGAACCCTGTGGGACTCCAGTTAGAGGAGAGAATTCAAAGGATTTATAACCGTTGTAGAAGACATAATATAGTCTATTACTTAAGTAAGACTGTAGAAGAAGAAGTAGGGAAGAACTTAACCCAAATGCAGAAAATTTCGTAAGTAAAGTTCCATGGTCAATCACATCAAAGGCACTACTAAAGTCCGTATATATGACATCAACTTGACCACGAGTATCGAGATGCTCACTAATAAACTGACAAATAGTCACAAGATTCGTCACTCGAAATCGTCGAAATGTAGGATTTGGTGTTGTGGTGCAGACAGGAACAAATTACACTTTCAAATACCTTAGAAAAATTCGACAATATTGTTATAGGTCTATAGTTGTCAACATGCGCATTCTCGCCCTTTTTGAATACTGGACTTATTCTCGCTCGCTTCCAGATAGTCGGGAAAGTAGAACTTCGAATTGCCATGATAATAATAAATGTTAGCGGATTTGCAAGGGCAAATCGTGCATCATGCAAGATAAAACTGGCAATTGAATCATCACCCGCAATATTTTTTTGTGTGAATTTTGCCATAATACGCCATAAGCGCCATAAGTACTTCGTCATCAGTTACAGATGCTAATGTAAAAGGAGTGTAATTAGTGTTCTCTTGAATGTAAGTAAAATCGCTACTCATAGAGTGAACAGAAGAAAATTTGTTGGCAAATGCATCAACGATACCTTGAGGAGAATCTAGGAGGGTATTATTATGAAACAGAGTTTTAAGTATACGTGTCGTGCCCTGCTTAGAATGAATGTATTTAAACACATTTTTCGGATCAACCTGGAGATATTGTTCAACTTCTCTGAGATAGGTGGCATAAGCGGCAGCTATATTACTCCTACAAGTGGTCCGGAGTAGTTGAAATTGGTCACAAAAGAAGTGGTTACGGGAAGACTTCCATTTGCGTCGATAATATTCTTTTAATTTCAAGTTAGAGATGATATTACTTGAGAACCATAAAGGGTATTTCGATTTATTTGCTTTAGCAGAATATTTGGGAACAGACTTATCCAATATGTTGTATAGAACATTGTAAAACTTCTTAAGTGCATAGTCAACATGAGTAAAATCCTCCAAAAATGACCAATCCGCATGAAGAAGATCATCATACTCGTAGAATTGAAAATAATAACTAATACGTGGATATTATTCAATTCCTCTTAAAACATCCTCTTCTACTGCAAGAGTACAAACAGATCGAGGTCCACCAGCATCGAGATAATTTAGTTTAACTGAACCCACCTCTGACAGACGTTGATGCACTTTTGTAAAAAAATTATCACTAGGAAAAATACGGTTAAGGTAAGCTTCCGCATAAAGGCGACGCTCCTCATAAGTATTACCATTAGCAGCACCATAAAGTGACTGTCTGCCATTTCTGTATTCGTGTGTCCATTCATATTTAACCTACAGCAAAAGCGAGATCGATATGACATATGACATGACAGTAAATAACCAAATATAGAAGCTAGGATACCCATTTATGGTGCATAGGTAACATAAGTAAAAGTCTAGTTATGCTTTTGATGAAAAAAATGTAAAATCTATTATGAATAAAAAAAAATTAAAAACCCTTACCACAATAGAATTTAACAATTCTATATACGTATTTCGACAACCACGTTGTCATCATCAGTAGAAAAAGACAACGTGGTTGTCGAAATACGTATATAGAATTGTTAAATTCATTGTGGTAAGGGTTTTTAATTTTTTTTATTCACTTAAAAGCCACAGTCTCCGATTTTTCAGTTAAAATCTATTAGAACTCAGAAACGACTGTTTTTAGGATCTAAGTTTACTAAGACTTTTTTCTTTATCATAATGCGAACCACAAGTGGGTAAAATATCAGAACAACTTTTTTTAACACCTTATATAATAAAAACAGTGAATTTATTTATTCATAAAAGAAGTGGTGTTGGAAAACGCTATTATTCAATCCTGCATCCACGCTTATTATATTTAATGTATTAGAAAAAAAAGAACAATTAATTTTTGTCACGATTTTGATGTTGGACATACATAGGTCTAATAATAAATCATGGTCTAACTTGCGATATAGCACACCATCCATATAAAATTCCATTATATTACATTACGCGGAACGGACACAATAAAAAAAATTCGGTCGATTTAAAAGTCAATGTATGTACAGGACCGGAAAAAAGTTATAACACAGTCGATCCCATCCACGTAATTACGTATATTTGACAGTTTGCCGTGCAATAAAAAGTATATGTACATATAAAAGAAGTTAAACAAAGAGAATTAAGAGACAAAATTCATTAAATTAATTTGGGCTGTACGAAATTGAATATTTACAAATGAAGTCATTTCAGTTTTCCAGTTTTGTACATGTATTTAATATTAATGTAATTTAAAAAGATTTATTGCGAGGGTTATAAAGGAAAAATCTATATAAAATAATTAACACGTCATTATATCTGCTAGAGGTCACATGTAGTTAAGCCAGTTAATTACCATTAATATAATGGTCGCAAGCAATTATATATTCTATAAATTCCTAGGCAGAGATGACAAAATGATATAAGAATAATTATATAGGCTATATAAATATTTTATTAGTGAAAAGTATAGTAAAAGGATAAAAAGAAGAGAATTCTACAAAGCGATCATCAGCTTGGGAATACTAAGTAAATTGATAAAATTGATAAGAATGATGTTGGAAAAATTGAGTAACGCAATGACATGGGCCGGATACAAGTCAGAGAGCTTTCAGATAAAGGCAGTACTTAGGTAATGCGAACCAGATCGACCGTATTATTTAACTCAATGCTTCTCAGGGAACGCGATATTAAAAAGACTATATTCTTCAGTAATAAATACCAATTATGGCTTTCGTAGATGATGTGACCCTGATAGCAAAATAAGAAAAGGAATTAAAAAGAATTTTCAGAAAGATAGAGGGTAATATATATTAACAATAAAAACGGTATACACTAAATAAACAACTTAAAACTACAACTAACTATAACACTATTTATTTACACAGAATTTCTATCAAAGTTTATTTATTGCAATATCAACTCGATTCGGCGACACCCGTTGAATGGCTTAAATCCCTCTTATTTATATTCCCGGGAAAACTTCTCGAATATTCGGGAAACTCTGTCTAGATTTTTCCCGATGCATCGACATCTTTCGAGATGATGTCAGGCCGGACGCATCGTCGGATGATTCATCACAATTTATATACTATATATATATATATATACATATTGTAGTGGTTTTTTCCCCGAAGAATAATTTTAAAAACAATTATTATTTATGTATAATTTATTTTCAGGTTTATATTTAGTGATTTGCAATATTTTTATTTAAAATTTATATTGGCGTATATTTTATATCCAGACTGTATATTGTTCGAAGATTGAATTGATTTACGTCGTGGTCTTTTACCGGACGTGATATCGTTCAAAGTATATAGCTTGATTTAATTTTTGATCTGTGGACGAAGGTTATTTTTCCCACCAGAGATGGATGTACATTCAGATGATTCGCACGTGTTAATATTAAATAAGGACTTTTTCTTTATTTAAAAGGTTTATAGTTTCGGTATATTTAGTTTTGGTTTATTGATGTGTTTAAAGTAATTATCGAGTTACGAGCATTACGAGTATTTTAACTTGTAATTTTTATTTGAAATATGCGATTCATCTGAAAAATCTCTCATTAAGTTTTTTTGATATTATTCTTGATGACAAATTTCGTCGTGATTTTGAGCTCATTAGTTAAGTGAATATATATTTAGTAGATGAAGAGCAAGGAAAATTTTCATAGTTTTTATGAAGGATTTTTTCTTTATTCAGGTGTAAGATATTTTTTGAAATCAGGTTGGAAGGAGATTCATATTCATGTTGAAGTGCGCATGATTGGTTTTCAGACACGCGTGATAGCAGTTTATGATCTGTTTGACGTTTGATTTTGGAGTTAATGTAAACAATTAAAAAATGAAAGCTTTCCATGCTGTTTAATTAGTTTATTTTGTTCGCGAATAATTGGCGGTTTTCATTACGAGCGTGTTATTTATCTCGTAATCTTTTTCCTCCTGCTTTTTGGGATTTAAGGCAATTAGCAATTAATCTTAATATTTAATTAAGATATATTTTTTTTCTTCTTTTTTTTTAAATAAATTTTTCTAGCAAAGTGCTTGTTTTAATGCTTATATATATTTTTTTGTCCACGTTCATAAATGAACCTGAGACGTTAGAGGACTCTGTTAAAAGAAATGAGCTCTCCGTAAGGCGACCTGGACTCATAGTGGTGCATTGTGGACTATCTTCAACGAGATCCAACAATACATAGCAATATGAATATATATATATATATATATATATATATATATATATACATATATATATATATATATATATATATACAGGGTTATTAAAATGTTCCGGAACACTTAAATATTTTTGAAACCATAGAAATTTTCCAAAAAATTTTCTAACAAAAGTTTTTTGATTTTAAGCAAGTTATTGTAAGAACATATTTCTAAACTACATGCTGCTTGTGTTATCATGGAAACTGTATTCAATTTAATTTTTTTTAAATGAAATATCCTGTATATTTTTACATATCTGAAATCCTCGTGAGACTTTAAAGTGCTTTTGTTTATACAATTATGTCTCTATTTTGCTCCATTCTTGAGATATTTACTATTATTCGTAATTTTTACCAACTGAGTTTAAGAGCTTAAGTTATTTGCAAATAATCATCTCGGCAACCACGCTGCCACCAATATGCAGTACGTTTATTTACAGTCTCACAAAAAATCAACCATACAATAACAAAAAGCAAACAAATTAACAAAAAAGTTGAAATCACTGTATTAAATGTTCGAATTGTAAACCCTGGGCGATTTGACAATGCACTCATCTTTCCTCAAATTCGCGTAAACAGTTTCCTAAATGATCTACACTAATGTTCCATCCACGCTTCCTGACGAATCCTGTCTTTAAATTCTTCAATATTTTGTGGATTATTGGTTTGATTTAAGATGTCCCCAAATAGAGAAATCTAATATTTGCAAATCCGGCGATCTTGGTGGCCATTCGATAAATCCTCTCCGCCGAATCCATCTTTGTGGAAAATCTGTGTTTAAATCATTTCGAACTTCCACACCGTAATGAGGAGTAGCTCCATCTTTTTGTAACCAGACATTACCTAGTTGTTTCTTATTGAAGATGGAGATGAGGCACTACTTCATTCTGTAGTAAAGCTAAGTAACGTTCTGACGTTAACGTTGATAACTATTTTGTTCTCAATAACACCTAGCCAAACGTTAACTTTTTGACGGTATTGCGTATGAACTTCCTCAGTCCAGTGTGGATTGTCTGTTGACCAATACCTGTAATTGTTCCTGTTTACTGACCCATTTAAGCAGAATGTGGCCTCATCAGAGAATCATATTTTACTTAATATGGTAGGATTATTGTTAATCATGTTTTGCATAACCTCACAAAATTGTAGTCTCTTATCTGAGTCATCTTCCTTCAATACGTGAATTAATTGCACTTTATAAGGACGTGCTTTTTCTTTTTTAAGAATCCTATGAACTGATGATTGATTCACCTCATGATCTAATGCTAGTTGGTTTGAACTAATTTTAGGACTATTCGCTCCATTATTTCGTGTGTTCTATATTGAGTCGTAGCAGTTTTTGGCCGACCCGTTTTCGTCGATTTTTTTTATAGATTGCAAATTTTCGTAACGATCTAAGGTTCTTTTCACGGTATATATAGGATTTCTATTAGGAAATTTCTTGCATCTCTAAACGACCTCCTTCTGTCAACAATTCTAATAATCATGAATAAAATCAACCGCTAGATAAAAAATAAGTAGACACTTTCATTTTGTACAATTTATTATTTTCATATTTTTAGTTACTTTAAGGTGAGATCCTTTCTTGGTAGAAAAAGCTCTAGTTAGAAATTAACAACCTAGAATTCTGACATAAAATTGAGCTACTGTCTAAATGTAAATGTGAGGTATATCATTCGTAGCTAACTAGAACACATACGCTTGGTAAAAATTACAAATAATAGTAAATATCTCAATGGAGCAAAACAGAGACATAATTATATACACAAAAGCACTTTAAAATCTCACGAGGCTTTCACCTATGTAAAAATATACACGGTATTTCGGAAACGGTACGTTTCGCCGGCAACGTTTCGCCGGTAACGTTTCGCCTGTAATGTTTCGCCGGGAATGTTTCGCCGGTAGCACGATTCGCCGACCTCACGCCGGTGGGTTCCTTTAGTTATCTCTTCCACAGATATTGTGCCCACAAATTAAGACAACAGAAAGAAACAACAGAAAAAAAAACCATCAAGCAGAGTTAAGGTGGATAAATAGGTATAATTAAGCTTGTATAACAATGTTAATGTCTTTTTCCTAGTAATCTTACTAGGTAGAACGAATTGCAAACCCAAAATCAGATTAAAGTTGAGAAACTTTCTATTCTACTTTGAAGGGTTGTCGGATTAACCGATAAACAAATGGGGATATCCAACAAATGGTATTAGAGGGCATATAATGTAAGTCACGCCTACTAACGCCTACATTAAGTGCAGAATTTTTCTAAAATTATTAGTCACCTTTTGCATTAAGTTTAGTGCAGTGCCAGTCATGGAGACTAAAAGAAGTGGCCGAATTTTTAGCGAAGACGGTTTTATGTATATTTTTGATTCTTTGAGTGCAAATGGTGAAAAACAATATTTTCGTTGCCGACGAAGAGATATACAATGTAAAGCGAGAGTGCACTTATCATTAAATAATAAAATAATTAAAAAAGTTGGACATCACGTACATGATGTTTCAGCCGCCAAAGTAGAGGTAAATATAATATGTTTTAATTTATTAGTTACTTGTAAAATCCTTTCATTTTTAAATAAGTGATTTATTTTGAAATCTTAACTAGATAATTTAATTCATCTTTATTTTATAAATTTAGGTGTCCAAAATGGTTACATCCCTTAAAAAGAGAGCAGTTGAAAGCCAAGAAACTGCTAATGTGATCATAAATAACTGTCAACAAACACTTACCATTTCTGCAACTGGAATTTGCCCATCTGATCGAAGTTTAAAGATGCAAATAAAAAGAGCACGGAAGGTAATCAATCATGCCCCCGTTGCACCTAATTCTTTGGAAGAACTAGAAATTCCTCAAGAATATAAAGAGTACTCCACAGACGGTGGCAACACAACAGAACGTTTTTTACTAGCAGACAATTACCCAGAATTACCACGCTTATTAATATTTGGGAGACGCCGAGGAATTGACATTTTAAAAACATCATCAAGGTGGTATGGCACCTTTAGCGTTGCACCGACGTTATTTGCCCAGGTTTTTGTTATAATGGGTGAAAAGTATGGAGGCATCCATCCTTGCGTGTATATACTTTTACCAGATAAAAGACAGAGAACTTATGAAAATATGCTCCAAGTGCTGATCGAGTTAGAGCCTTTATTAAATCCATCAAGAGTGTCAGTCGATTTTGAGCTTGCAATACACAATGCTTTCCGTGCAATATTTCCAGGAATGTCTATTGATGGATGCCTTTTCCACCTTGTGAAAAATTTGAAAAAAGTTATTGGACAAGAACACTTAACAAGGTTTGTAGTAACTTTACAAAAACAAAAAAAAAATTAACTTTTTTATTTTTAGAGAATATCGAAATAATGGAGATTTTGCGTTACAAGCTAGAATGATCACTGCATTGGCTTTTGTGCCTGTTCCAAATCTAAGTGATTCATTCGACTTACTCTATGATCATCTGGAAGAAGCGTTATTGCCTGTTGCAAACTGGTTTGAAACAAATTATTTGGGAGTTCGCAATAGGAGGGGAAATGGTAGACGTATTCCAAATTTTCCACCAGAAACTTGGAACTTGCATAACCGGGTTTTGAATGCAATAGAGGAAAAATAATGTAACCAAAATTATTAAAAATAATAAAAGATGTGTTTTTTAGAAAACTAACAATATAGTAGAGGCTGCGCATAGAAGAATTCAAGCACAACTGGGCTCGCAGCACCCCACAATTTGGAAATTCATTTCGGAACTGAAGAAGATTCAAAAAAATAGGGACATTTTCTACGAAAAGTTAGTTGCTGGAAATGAACCCAATAAAAAAAAAAGACGTTTATATTAGGACAGACCGACAGATTCTCACAATTGTAGAAGATTTTAATAACAGAAATATATTAGATTTTTTGCGAGGATTAGCTCACAATTTTGAAATGATCTAAAATACAGTTTTTTATAACACTTTTGTACATAATATATTTTCTAAGATATTTTCAAATAAAATACTTGGGTGGAAATGAGTTATTTCATAAATGCACTGCTGGCGAAACGTTACCGGCGAAAAATTCCCGGCGAAACGTTACCGGCGAAACGTTGCCGGCGAAACGTACCCTATCCCGGTATTTCGTTAAAAAAAAAATCAAATTGAATACGGTTTCCATGATAACACCAGCAACATGGATTAGAAATACATTCTTAGAATAGTTTGCTTGAAAAATTTTTTGAAAATTTATATGGTTTCAAAAATATTTAAGTGTTCCGGAACATTTGAATAATCCTGTATATTAAACAGTGACCTAACAATAATTTTTAATATGTTGTCTTGTCTATGTTAGTTTTACTATATTTTATTTATTTATATGTTTTAAACAACCATTTATACATAGTATGTAATTGCATACGCACATGTGACTTCTACAAAAAGAATTTTGACGTAAAACAGGATCAGAATAATTCACAACGTAGACCATTGAAAAAGGAAAAAGATTCCGAAACATGTATGGATGAGAAATAAAAAAATAAACTAATAGTTTATATCTGATTTACAAAGCGCCGAAAAACGCCACAAAAATTATATAAAATATAAGGTCACAAATAAATACGTTATATAATTGTGAATAATAAATTCAAAATCGGCAAATGGTCTTTAAATTTTAAATAGAAACTCTGTGTCATATCTTGGTATTTTGTAGAGTATTATACTCACTGGACTAAGGTGATACACAGGTGTGTTTGCAAGATTTATTAAAAATCAAACAAAGACCTTCAAAGTAATATATTTAGGTATATATTTTAGTTATACATAAAGACTTACATGCTATGTTACTTTTTGAAATAAAATGTAATTGATAGTGTGTATCACGATTAAAATTCATTATATTTTACAAATTGTAAACAATAAATGTATTAAATTTGATATCGTGTTATTTCTCTAAATAATATATATGCGTATGTGACGATTCACGTTTGATAATTGGAGCTCATTTTAGAATTAAACTACACTGCCTGGGCGTCAGATATTGTGTATCACTCCCTACTACATTCTCCTTTCAATATATTTTCGCAGTATGTTATGGTTTACTGTATAATACCCGAAGTATGAAATCGTATAAAAATTATTTACGCATGCAAATGTTAAGGTTAAGCGATCTGTAAATTAATGCTTTTTTATTTTCAATCATTCTATATTTCGCAACAAATTCGTTACATAGTCGACTTGCCAAGTTTTGCTAACTGGTCCTGGTATTGTTAAAAATCTATTGTATTGTTTTATATATATATATATATATATATAAAAATATAATATTTTCGTGACCTTGATATGATAAGGTAAACTTAATAAGTCGGCGATTAAAGGTCTGGTTCATTACTTCAAAGTATATATATTTAAAACAACCCTACATGTTTCGGCAATGATGCCTTTGTCAAGGGAATAAAATATTCTGTCATTTATATTTTTTATTCCCTTGACAAAGGCATCATTGCCGAAACATGTAGGGTTATTTTAAATATATATACTTTGAAGTAATGAACCAGACCTTTAATCGCCGACTTATTAAGTTTACCCTATATATATATATATATATATATATATATATATATATATATAAATATAATAACTTCGTGACCTTGGTATGATATGGTAAACCTAATCAGTAGGCGATTAAAGGTCTGTATATTACTTCAAAATATATGTATTTAAAAAACTCTACATGTTTCGGCTGTATACGCCTTTTTCAAGACATTGACATTTATATCCTGTCATTCATATTTTGTATTCTCTTGAAAAAGGCGTATACAGCCGAAACATGTAGAGTTTTTTAAATACATATATTTTGAAGTAATATACAGACCTTTAATCGCCTACTGATTAGGTTTACCATATATATATATATATATATATATATATATGGTAAACCTAATCAGTAGGCGATTAAAGGTCTGTATATTACTTCAAAATATATGTATTTAAAAAACTCTACATGTTTCGGCAGTTCGCCTTTATCAAGAGAATACAAAATATAAATGACAGGATATAAATGTCAAGTAATTAAGTTGCTATGGTTTAAATTATTCAAAGATACATTCTAGTAATAATAATAAATCATGCCTTAGTATTCCAAAAAATAGATAGCAAGGTGTGAACATATGTGTTTGTTCGCTGCTAGCAATTTGTGTCTCTTTCTGGGTATGAACTTGTGTGTTGGTTGCTACTGGCAGCTTGCGTCTCTCTATGGGTGTGTGGTTTTGTGTGAGAGCGTAAGTGTAGGGTTTTGTATGTCGGTGCGTTCGTGCGTGTGTTTAGTGACCGGTCGCGTGAATTTAGAGAGGTCGGATAACCAGCCGTTGCGTAGGGCCGCCAACCCTTTCCCGCAACTTCTTTACAATTCCGTGCAGTACTTCGACGGCCTGACCCCCGCCCCAACGAGGCAAGGCGCAGACCAGCGAAACGCACCCTGTACGGGGTTGCTCATCGCTAACCAAGGGAACACTCTTAGTGGCAACCTCGGTCGACGATGGTCACACTTGTGCCATCTTAACGTTTTCCGCCGAAGCGGGGGCATAGCACACACGTCGAACGTGTGTGTGCTGTTAACGGCAGCCTAGCCAGGTTGCCGCCCAGGACCGGTCCTAGTGGTGTGTGCATTGCCCTACGCAACGGCTGGTTATCCGACCTCTCTAAATTCACGCGACCGGTCACTAAACACACGCACGAACGCACCGACATACAAAACCCTACACTTACGCTCTCACACAAAACCACACACCCATAGAGAGACGCAAGCTGCCATTAGCAACCAACACACAAGTGCATACCCAGAAAGAGACACAAATTGCTAGCAGCGAACAAACACATATGTTCACACCTTCACACATATATATAGTAAATTCAAACAGTCGGCGATTAAAGGTCTGGTTTACTTCAAAGTATATATATTTAAAACAACCATACATGTTTCGGCAATGATGTCTTTATCAAGGATATAAAATATAAAAATTTTTATATTTTATATCCTTGATAAAGGCATCATTGCCGAAACATGTAGGGTTGTTTTAAATATATATACTTTGAAGTAAACCAGACCTTTAATCGCCGACTGATTGATTTTACCATATCATACCAAGGTCACGAAAATATTATATATATATATATATATATATATATATATATGTATGGTGGAATTCAACGTGTATGTTGATGGTGAATAGCACTATGTATCAATAACTTACTACACTTGTGTAGAATTAGGGTGTCGTTTTGAAGAAAAACACTGTTTTGGTTGTGTGACGTTTCGGTCTTGGATTTAGACCTTCCTCAGACCTGTTTTTTATTAAGAAGCAAACAAAGGTTTAGGTTATGTAAGTATTTGTAATACATTTTATTTTATACAATGACAACATATTGACAAATTTGTTTACATTCCTTTTTTGTTTGCTTCTTAATAAAAAACAGGTCTGAGGAAGGTCTAAATCCAAGACCGAAACGTCACACAACCAAAACAGTGTTTTTCTTCAAAACGACACCCTAATTCTACACAAGTGTAGTAAGTTATTGATATATATATATATATATATATATATATATATATATATATATATATATTAGATTTAAAAAAAGGTTGACGTGAAACTTTAATGTTTTAACTTTAAATGTAATCAATTTTAATATGTCTATTTACGTCATTGGTATTTTTTAACTCTGGATTCTGTATTTTGTTATTGTTGTATGCATTAATTTATTGAGCGTCTTGCTTTTATTAATCTTGTAGCATCTCCTAAGAAAGCAATGAATTTGTTGCAAAATATAGAGAGATCGAAAATAAATGAATATTAATTTACAGATCGCTTAACCTTAACATTTGTGTGAGTAAATAATTTTTATACGATTTTATACAGTAAACCATAACATACTGCGAAAATGTATTGAAAGGGGAATGTAGTAGGGAGTGATATACAACATCTGACACCCAGGCAAATATCCCTTACGTGCTGTGTAGTTTGATTCTAAAATGGGCTCCAATTATCAAACGTGAATCGTCACACACGCATATATATTGTTTAGACTCTTATGAATTGTTCTCAGAGCTTTTGTTTTCAAAAGGAGTTCTTTGCAACTAGGCCTAGTATCCAATGTAATAAGGAGAGGAATAACACGATATCAAATTTAATACATTTATTGTTCACAATTTGTAAAATATACATGAATTATGAACGTGATAAACATTATCAATTATATTTTTATTTCACAAAGTAACATAGCCTGTAAATCTATAATTAAAATTTTAATTAAATGAAATAAAAATAATAATTCTCCTTTAATACAAATAAAATATACGTATTCTAAAAGTGATTTTATTTAAAATACCCGACTATATCTTTTACTACAAATGCAAATTTTAATATCTGACCACTGCTTTCAATGGGTTTCAAGAAAGTCTCTCTTTTTTTAAATAATTTTCTATATATATGGCTGGTGGCGTCAATCCTCTTTCAAATGTAAAGTAAGTCCTCTCGGTCTTTCTTTAGATTATCTTTTATATTTTAAAACTCTTGTTCTTACATCGATCTTTAATATTTTCTAATGAAATAAAAATTTTCATGAGATGTATTTTTATTGTCACTCACTCCATCTTTATCATACACGTCTAGTTCTATATGCCTTCCTTATTTTTAACGTTTGAATGTCTCACATTCATGACCTGTATATATAATCTCTTACTAATTGACTAGCTTATCCTGTCTTTCATTCGAGATGGCATCACGATTTACGATTTGAATATAACCATCAAATTTCAAATAAAGTTTGATAACTGGATTGTTTATTATGTATAAACAAATATTTAATAGGTAACAGATACCATATTAAGCTCTCTTTTGTACATTATGGAATCTTTTCTGGTATTATCAGTATCATTGATCCTCCATTTGGTTAATTGCACCTATTTTTAAAAGAATGTTCTTGTAAGTAAATATTACAAAATGTCAATTTTAAAACACATATTATATCATGTTCTGTTTTATTACAAAGTTCTTATTGTTTTTTAGGCTATTACAATTTGTTATGTATATATTATGTGGTAATATATACCTAATTTTCTAAGATTATAATGGATATCTTTTATTTAAAATTTAACGTACTCCTTGTCTGCCAAAACAAACAATTTTCATTTTTTGAAGAAATCAACAAGATTCAAATGTTGATTATGAAATTTTGCTACTACTATAATGTTCTAAATATTCCTTTATGTTTCGGTACGTATTGCATGTTCTTAAATTTTAGATTTTTATATTATCAACTGAATCGTGAAGAAATAATAATCTATATGGCCTTGAACATTGAATATGTATTTATCAAGTAAGATATAGATGTGTTTTTCTAACACGATCTGTTTTGTTACATTTTGAACCTATTATAGAATATACTCGTACTTAAAAAATCTCTATATCTAGTAAACATTAAATTTGTTGTATCGATGCTCATACAGGGTACATTCAAAATTGACCCATTTCAATTTTTTTCACTGATATTTCAGCTCTATTTTATTTTAAATTCATCTTGTTTAGAAAGATTCATAGCATTCCTCGAAAATGCTATTTTTAAATATTTTATGGCTTCGCTTGCCAATACAATATTTGCAAATACATTTTCCTTTGTTATTCCTAATTTCCTTTATTCTTCTATATCTATGTAGCCGTATAACATGCTGGCAAAGCAGAATTTGCAATATCCATTACAAGTCCCTCCGGAAGCAAAGTTAAAGCTCACGTCATTCCAACGCACGAGGGTTATTTGGTAAATTTTACACCGACACAACTTGGAGAGTATTTATTGGGAATATCATTCGGTGGAGAGCCGATATCTAGAAAACCATATAAATTAACTTTTCTAACTGGTAGTGATCCCTTGAAAGTTAAAGCTTCCGGTCCAGGATTACATAGAGGAATTGTAAATAGACCAGCTGAATTTATGATAGATACACGAGGTGCTGGTCAAGGTGGATTAGGTGTGACTGTTGAAGGACCTTGTGAAGCTGCGAATACAACATTTTCCAATGGGATTCGCTTGTGGATGTCGAATTGAAGTGAAAATAACATCTATATTGAAGAGATAAACCTTTCAATCTTTCTTAACATTTGAAATAAAATCTGTGTTTCTGTTGAAACATCAGGTCGACAATTTTTATAATAATTTATTATGCCAAGGAATCCTCTTAACATTTTTATGTTTTTTAGGTCTTGTATAATATTTAAACGTTGCTAATTTTTCCTCTTCGATGGATATCGTCTCTCCATCTATCTCGTAACCAAGATATTTAACTTTTTGTTTGAAAAATTGACATTTTTCAATATTTATTTTGAAATTGTTGTATGCTGAGGTTTGAAAAACTCTTTTTATTGCTTTTAGATGTTCTTCTGCGTTGTTATTGAATATTAGGATGTCATCCACATAATGTGAAACACAATGTTCAAAAGGACTTTTTGTTCCATCGCTCGAACCAAAGCCGCTATCGATGAAGATAAACCAAAAGGTACAACTTTATATGAAAAGGTTATTCCTTTATAGAGGAATGTATAATATTTTCTTTTATTTCTATGTAATGGAACTAACCAAAAAGAATTCTTTAAATCAATTACAGAAAAATATTTTTAATCTATGCATTTTGTTAACAAAGTCTCAATGTTTTGCGGAGCTTCGAACTGAGGTTTCGTACGCGCATTTAGATGACGTGCGCCTAAACACAATCTAAGTTTAATATTATCTAGATTACCAGTCGACTTTTTGACGACAACAACCATAGTATTGATATATATTGATGTCGAGCGTTCTATTATATCATCTTTTAACATTTTATTAATTTCCTTATCAACCTGTTCCTCGCATCTCTTGGGTATAGGATAATTTTTAATTTCGAAGGGTTGTGTTTCATCCACTTCAATGTGATGCTCGTAGCCTTAGGCTGAATCAGAGATATCATCTATTAGATTGGCATATTTGTCCAGTAGTAATCTCATTTCTTGTAAATATTCATCTTTGTAGTTTAATTTAACGCTAGCAATATTTACAGAAGGTTCTATGTCATCATTTCCAACTAAGTAGTGATAGATAAGGAGGTTATTCTGTCGTGACTCTTTCGTCCAAGGAATGATCAGTCCTTTAATTTGGAAGTACTTTTCTTCCATATTTATAATTACATCATATTTGTTTAAGAAATCTATCCCAAGGATAGTCTCTATTGAGATTTGGAATTACAATAAATACTGCTACGAAAAATGTATTTTCTATTTTAATTTCAATATAAAATATTCTGTCTATGGTTGCTATTTTCTTTTTCGTTACTGTATTAATTACTAAATTAATTTTTTTTATTGGTACGCATATTCCTAAATGTTCAATTTGTTCCATTAAATGTTTGTTAATTAATGATAGTTGAGAACCAGTGTCTATTAAGCCTCGTATTTGTGTATCTTTAATTTTAAAATGAATATGAGGTTATTCGGTTGCCATTTATGCTAACTTTTCTGAATCTAACTGTTGTTACCTCATATTCGTTGTTGAAAGATTTATTTATAAAAAAGCGGCAGCCTCATCTAGAAGTGCCAATTCTTTATACGGACCGGGATCCCACCTTGATCTCGTGTCCTTTGGCATTGCACCTTTTGACACACCAGGTTTCTTTGTTTCTATCTTATCCTCTGAAGGTGTTTCTTCCACATTAATGTTATGTGTTTCCCTCCTCCATATCAATGTGAATTTTAAAACACATATTATATCATGTTCTGTTTTATTACAAAGTTCTTATTGTCTTTTTAGGCTATTCCAATTTGTTGTGTATATATTATATAGTAATATATACCTAATTTTCTAAGATTATAATGGATATCTTTTATTTAATATTTAACGTATTCCTCGTCTGTCAAAACAACAATGTTTATTTATTGAAGAAATCTGGAAGATTCAAGTGTGGATTATAAAATTTTGCTACTACTATAATGTTCTAAATATCCTTTTATGTTTTAGTACGTATGGCATGTTCTTAAATTCTAGATTTTAATATTTATAAACTGAATCGTAAAGAAATAATAATCTATATGGCATTGAACATTGAATATGAATTTAACAAGTAAACATACATGTGTTTTTCTAAGACGATCTGTTTTGTTACATTTTGAACCTATTAGAGAATATACTTAAAAATCTCTATATGTAGTAAACATTAAATTTTGTATCGATGCTCATACAGGGTACATTCAAAATTGACCTGTTTGAATTTTTTTACTGCTGTTTCAGTTCTTATTTTCAATTCATCTCGTTTGGAAAGATACATAGCAATGTGTAATTCGTTTATATGAGTTGTTCGTGATCTGTCAAGTGTCTGTCATACTGAGTAAAATTATGGATATGGTCTATACAATCGATGAAAAGGTGCAGATTGTGAAATGGTCTATCCAAGGCCACTCATTAGTATCTATTATAGCTCTGTTTCGAGATACTTTTGAAAACCGGCCTATTCCTTGATCGAATACCATTCATCGCATTAAAACTAATTTTGAAAAATAAGGTTGCGTTTCGCCATCGCTTCATAGGAAATCTCAAAATAACGATAACCAGGATCGTAATGTAATGATATGTGCCAGCGTGGAAAACAATTATACACGGACAACATCTCAAATAGGACTAGAACTGGATGTATCACGTGAAACTGTGGGAAAACTCTTAAGAAAAAACAAATATCACTCTTATCATGTTCAGAAGATAAATGAATTTTTTCACACAGAACAATTATGATCGCATTCATTTTTGTTTAGACATAATTGAAATTTTTATTTCGAACGTCGTCTTTACGGACGAATCTACGTTTTTCTTATATGGCCGGCATAACCCTGCGATACTACGATATTGGTCCAGACCAAATAAACACATTGCATATATTGCTCACAGACAATACTCACAAATATGGGTTGGGATATTAGGGACTAATATCGTTGGCCCATTTTTAATTGATGGCATGTTGAACGCTTAGATCTACTGTAACACAATATTATTCTTTTTATACGTGGAATACCCAACATTGTAATGAAAGATATTTGGTATCAACAAGACGGATGTCCTACCCATACAAGCATAATTGGGCAGCAATATTTACGGAATATGTTTGAGGACCGAATTATTTCAAAACGGAGCACAACCCATTGGCCTGCCAGATCTCCTGAATTGGTACCAAATGACGTTTCTATGGGTTCACTTAAAGTCACAAATATACGGCTTCGAAGAACAACTTGCAAATAATTTAGAAGAATTGCGTATTGCGTATAAAAATTACGAACAGTTTGTTAACAATCACCCCCGAAGTCCTTTCCAATATACGACGTAACTTTTATAACCGAATTGCGTATTGTTTAGAAGTAGAAGGAAGACGTTTTGAACATTTAATTTAGTTTAAACAATAGAGAATTTTTGTTTATATATTTTTTTAAGTATGTTTGAGTTACAACTATACATATTACACAGTTAATACATACAATTCTTAAATCACCTGTAATAAAGAAGAGGTTTTAAGTTCTATTTATTTACTTAATAAGTATTTATGGTTTCATTAATTCTTAACCAGTTCCTGCAAAATTAAGTTACTTTCAATAAAATGTCACAAAATAAGTAATTTAGTGTAACCTAGATTTATTATGACATTTAAATTTGTTGTCATTCATTAATTATGACAACCATACATATCTTCTAATGATTAGTTAATACTACATCGCGTTATGTACAACTGAGTTTGCCCCCACATTTCTCCTCTTATTGCTAAGCACCAATTACGTTATTATGTTGCAATTTAAAGAAGTAAACATAATGTTTTGTACACATTTTGCACATAGTAGAGATACGTCTACTTGATTTTAAATGCATGTCTTTTCCTTTTGAAGAATATATACTGTTTGTTGCATTGTCGTTTACAAAATCACTGCAATACATTAGGTAATTACCCTGCGGCTTGTTGTAGGTTAATGTTAACAAGTTAACATTAATTATGTTCAAATGCACACTGAAAATTAATATTAAATAGAATACTGTTTATAAAAGGCGCATAGTATAAAGTTTCTGCAACAGTTCAGGAATGTGGACCGATTATACAAACAATATATCATGCTACAATCACGTTATTATATTTGCGTGGTCCCATTGCCATCGTAGTTCCGTACCAAGACCCGATCTTCCTTAATTCAAATACCTGCGACATAAACTTTTACTGAAATATATATATATATATATATATATATATATATATATATATATATATATATATATATATATGCATTAACGTTTTCATGTATAAAAATTCATTAGATAATGAACTTCTTTGCCATGTCTATCCTTTTTGTCCGTCAGGGAGGTCATTAAGGCAAAACAATTCTTAAAGTGACATTTATTTTCGCGGTATTTTTAGGTCAATACCTGAATAAAGGATAGATAAATGGTCTGACAAACTTTTAAGTAATGGATTCTTTTTTTTGTCTGGAATATCCAAATTATTTCAAGCTGAGATTTATTGGTATGTTTGATATATGAATAACTTCATGTAGGTTAATCTTACAATAAAGAATAATGTGAATATACGTTTTCAGACTGTCAGGTTGAACTAAAGTACCGAAATGTTCTTTTTTGATACAGAAAACCGCATTTGCTGTGTTTCTGAAAGCAAGCGAAATAGGGAAATAAATTAGCTATATTTGTTGTTAAGAATAAAGTAAGTCAGCAGGAAACTTTATGGATAAGAGAACAAGTCAAAAACAATGATATCACCGAGGAGATTGGATCTAGGATTGGTCAAGTTAGAAATGTATTTAATAAAATGAAAAATGTGTAATGTAATAAAGAGTTTAAATTAGAACTTTGAGTACGAATGTTTAAATGTTATGCATTTTATGGAATGGAGTAACTAAAGTAACGAACAATGAAGTCCTCCGAGGAAAGAAAAGAAAAGAAAAGAAGAAAAATAAGGAAGCTAGAGTATATCTAGGACATGTAATGAGAGGGGAAAGTTATTTATTCCTGTAAAATATAATGCAAGAAAAAATACAAATCCCACTAACTAACTTCCGAAGAGGAGAAAAGGTCGTTTTAAGGACAGAATAATGAAACATTTCCAAAATTTTGTCATATAGTCAAAGTAGTAAAATAATATTTTATATAGGTATCTGAAGCGTTTTTTCGATATTCTAGGTTTCGTCTTCTTCATTTCATTTAAAATTTTGAAATTTTAACAACAAACTTATTTTAATAATTAAGTTTGTTGTATGATAAAACTGGGCATAACAATAGGTCTCTACATTTGCTAAAATAAAAATCTTTATACAATATTTCCCTGGTTTATTAGGCACAAACTGGCGATTTCTAGTATTTTCTAAAGTACCACCCCTTTTGCATAAGAATTTTGTTGGCAACCACCTCTTGAAAAAAGGTAGAGATACATTCAAAAACCTGTATTATAAAATACAAAATGTTAAGCGTAAAGACGATCATGTAAATAAACTATTACCTACGATCGTTAAGAAATTCAACATTCCCCAACGCAAACTGAGTGTGGGAAATTACCAATTCCCGCATCAGTGCCGCATCAGTTAAAAAATCAAAAATACAGATTGCACCTACTCACATTTGAGTATTATTATAATTATATATGTTGATATGCTGCTTGAATGTCGTAGGGAATTCAGTTTTCATCCATTGATTCGTCATTCTCGCAAATATTTATCATTTTTCTCGCCACAATTCACAAATGCCACAATTTTTCATAAAACTATTGTTTGGTTTGACATGTTTGTTCTATAGCAACCATTAATTTGATTTTCGTGTTGAAAAAAGCAAATTAAAAAAACTTACCAAAAAATTCAACTACGACAATTCTAAGAGATTGTAGGAAAAACGTTATTCATAACATTTGTGGGCGAGCAATTCCGAAATTCATGCAGGTACAAAAACTCGCTGCGCTCGTTTCGGTAATTCCTGCTTTCGTTTCGGAATAGCTATTTTCCATAATTTGTTATGAAAATAACTATTCCTCATTCGCTAGGGTATTTTTTATATCCTTGAGGCATTATAATGATGTTAATTATTTATTGCTCAATATCATGCAATAGCAGGACTTTGTCGTAGATAAATGTGTTGCAAATGTTGGTTTATCAGTTATATTTGTAATCAAGGCTCGAGGCATGGTTACATATATCGATGACATCGACCAGATTCATTTCAAAGCAGAAACATTTTACATATAAAACTGTGTCTTATGAGGAAGTTTGTGAAAGTTTTAGATAAAGACCAAAAATACTTTAAATATTTAATTCAGATTTTTCCACGATTAACCGAAGCTAAATGTACGGAGGGATATTGTTGAACCGTAAATCGGAAAATTACTGTTGACCATATATAAACTTGATAGCAATTTCGGGAACTATTAACATGAAAATCATTTGAAGACTTTGAAGGTGTTCTTTAGAATCAAGAGAGATGAAAATAGTGATTTCTTATTATAAAACGCTTCACTAAACCACAAAAAATTATGTACCATTTTCTCTGAAATTTAATTTTTTTACATTCTTATCGTAATCCCTAAATCCCTAAATTTAGACGCTGGTGATGCATACGGAAAGAAAAATCTGGCAATATATTACAAATAGGACATCAAGGATTTATCAAGGATTTCGTATCGTGGAATTTTTCGTCGATAAATCCAGCGTTTTTAAGAAGATGCAGTATTAAAAAAAATAGAATAGATGTGAATAGAATAATTACAATACCAATAACGAAGTTTGATGTGGAAGCAAAATAAATAGACGAAACCCAGTTGTGATAGTTCGAGCAGATGAAAAATATGTAAATAGTAGGCTGTCATAAGAGTACATGAAAGAGAAAGGTAAGCAAAAAGAATCAGTGGTCGACTACAGAATAAATGCCAGATGTGGTTGAGAAAAGCATTAGAGATTAGGTGATTCAAGTTAGATGAAAAAGTCGTGTAAAATAGGAAGAACAGGAAGGAAATACTGAGATTGACCAAAGTAACTCAACTCTCACCCATGGCTACCCTCGTGACGGCAAATAGGCAAAAGACCGACGTTAGTAAATTTTCCTGTTCGCTAAAATGTAACTAAAATTATACTCGTCCATAAAATGAAAATATTATATTCGCTTAGTATCTGACAAATTAAGTTAACAATGAAAATGTTGAATTTACCGCTATTATTTTCAAAGTCTTGGTTCGTATAGATTAAGGGACATTCTCATGTAATTGAGTAGTTGTTTGGGCAATTTCCAGCGTTTGTGGGATTTGAATAATTCGACGTTTCGGCAGCCAATTTACTGTCGTTTTCAGGGTAGCCCTGAGAAGGGTTCGATCTTGCAAAACTCACGTCTGACATATTTGTCTTCTCAATTTTTTTAAATTGCGAAATGTGTCCTTGTGAGATTAGAACTCGGTCTGAAATCCCAAAATTTTAACTGAATCAAGCACACTAACCACCAGGCTATTCGATGGACATAGTGTAGTTGTTATTGTGCTTATTTCAGTTAAAACCTTGGAATTTCAGACTGATTTCGAATCTCACACGTGTGCATTTCGCAATTAAAAAATTGTGAAGACAAACATGTCAGATGTGAGTTTGGGAAGATCCGGCTCTTCTCAGGGCTACCCTGAGGACGGCAGTAGATTAACAGCCGAAATGTCAAATTATTAAAATCCTACAAAGGATGGAAATAGCCCAAACAATTACTCAATTAATTATCCATCGCCAACAAATTCTGATGTAAAGTGAATGCTATGTATATTTTCGTAAGAGAAGAGATCGAAAAAAAACTGTTGATGACTGTTAAAGATAATATTTGTTCATTATTACAAGAAAAATAAGTTTAATGCTGAGAAGAAGAGAAAAAAGTCTGACGAAAACTTTTAATAGTGATAAATATAAGAATGAAAAGAATTTATAGAGTAGCATCTAAGGATGAAGAACAAAGAAAAGTCAGAGATTATTAGAAAAATACAATCGGACGAAGATGAGAGATTCTTAATAGGGAATAAAGAGAGCGAATATGTATTAAAAGCAATCAGTGTAAAGGACAAACATAAAACCTTAGAAGTTATTCCGTTGAAGAATTGAATTTAGTGGCTAATTCTTAATTATATTTAGTTATTGTATTTTCCTGCAAAAATGTATTTCAGATATATTTTCGATTGGCGAATTTCTTTGTTTGCATCTTTTAAAAGTAATCACACTGATTATACTTTTAAAACAGCTGACTACCACTACTACCTAATACTACTTGTAATCAGTTTTAAAAATAATCAGTATTTAAATAAGTGCGGGCTGTAGCCCAAAATATCTGGAATTCAGTGAAAATTTCCCCATTCATTTTGTAGATAAAAGTGTTTCTTTAAAACAATATGTAGAAATTATTCGAGGTATTTCCATACTTGAATTTGATAGAGCATGTAATCTGAATTAAGTTGTTTTAGCTGGATTCCACAGCATAACATTAATCCATAGATATATTGATTGAAAAAAGTAGAATTACTATTATTATATAAATATCTCTGATATTCTATGGTTTTGATCTTTGAATTAACGGATCTAATGATCAGAGTTGATAAAAGACTATTGATCATACGATTATTGGCGAATGGTTGAGCAATTTACTCGTGATATGACATGTATTCAACACTAATGCTCTCAACACTAGTTTTTCCTGAAGCTCCAACTTCAGAATACTGGTCTTCTGTGCATTGTGGAATTACAGCTGTTGCAGAAATAATAGTAATCATAGTAATTTTTTTAATTATTATTATATAAGGAAGAATTAAGTAAATCTAATTTTTATGCCAATACTTGCAGTTTTACAATCTTTAAAATAAATATCGTGCTTATATAAAAGTAAAATATGTGCGCATCAATTTCGGATTTAAAGACTCACCCTAATCACTATATAATTATAATATTAAATAATGTTTTGTTTTGTATATACATATTTATATATATATATATACATATATATATATATATATATATATATTTACAGAACTGATGGAACTTGTTCTGATTTAAAAGCGACAAAGATGCCAACTGTCGCCAGCTTCCGTTGTTTGAATCCAACTTTGCATTAACTTCCTTTGCGCAAACTCATCGCGTGCTTCGCTTGCTTTCGGACGAGTTAAATTTAAAAGATGCCAAACCGGTAACAAGTTTTTGTCATTCGACGTTTTTGATGATACCCTTAATAAAACGGTTAATAATTTTTTATCGGCCGAAAAAACGAAATCACGAATACGGTTTAACTTATGACAAGAATTTCGAGGTGGATGATAGTTTATTTTTAAACTGTTTTTAATCATTATCGTATGTTGCAATCGATTTCATATTAATTGCATGCTGTATTGGCTTTATTTAATTCATCCAGTGCCATTTTATATGTATAAATATAAATATTGATTTCGCTGTCCTGTAGATGTATGTGTGTACGTTTGCGAGTTTTAGAGTGTAAAAAAGTTATCGATGTAACCTGTTCAATATAAATATTATAGATTTAAAATATTTTTTAATGGCAATCTTACATGATATTGCCTTGTGATTTGAATACACCCTGAAGTATTTTGGGGTAGTTAGTACGTAATGACGAATATGACGTCCATTTTTGAATTCGATGATTGATTCTGAAGTATTTTGATGCGCGGAAATATATATTAACAGAGTAGGTACTTAATTTTAGAACTGAAAAACTATAGAAATTTGATAAACGATTACATGTTTATTGCGTAAACATGTCACTTATCTTTGTGAAACCTTATCTTTTTTTCTCCGAAGCTGCTATTTTGAGATTCTCTCTTAAATTTTCGGTTTGGCTCATCTCGCCTCAGCAGACAGCATTAGTCTGCCAACATGTTTGTATTTCACTTTCCCTGATACCGCTTTTCCATTTTTTTCAAATCTTGGTGAAATCATTCACCTTGCTCTTCGCTAACGGCTTCTAATTGTCCGGAAAGTAATCGATGCGTGAATTCAGGAAGAGAAGTTTAATACGCATAGAACAGCCTATTAAGCCAAAATTTGCAATAATATTCACAACTATTTTTGTATAATTTGGATTTTTATTCTTCTCTAAGAAATTTTTCACCATCTCCTTAAAAGATTTCTTTGCTTCTAACTCAATTTGGCTGAGTTTTTTATCGAATTGTTCATCCTTCATTAATTTTCTTATATCAGGGTCAACAAAAATGGGAGAGCTATTCGGAAACTGTCTTTGGAGTCCAATCGATTTTTCTGCTTTGTTTTTTGTTTATTAAAGTGGAAAATCCTTATTCGCCAAGTTAGGTTACCTATTTTAAAAGGCAACTTCTGCCACCTCAAATGCAATTTTGAAACGTTTGTAGCTCTTGTATAGAAATATGGGCTAAAGATAAGATCCTTCCAACAGACCGTAAAATCTACAAAACTTTAGAAATCATTAAAGTACCTCAAAGGAACTAATTTACCATATAAAGTAAGGGTTGGAAACGTACCCTTAGGTCATATAAAAAATAAAAAAAAAAAGTAACCTTACATTTTGTATATTTTTCATACGTCCAGAACACGTCAAATCCAGGATAATCGTGTAAGTTGTGTGTGCTACTGTTCAAATAAAATGTCGCTTTAAACAATTTATGCTATAACAATCTTCGTTTTGTTTAAATAATCCCGCGAAACGATGTTAAATATTGTAACTTTTAGGGTCCACTTTCGCATAAAAATTGACATTATCATAAACGTTAGTTATTTCAGACCGCCAACTTAAACATTTACTAAAAAATATTACTGTTATGGTATCTATCTATATCAATTAATTTTTTCTCTACGTCAATTGTAAAAAAAAAACCTAGGGCCAGAGGCCACGAGTGAACCAAAGCGACGCCATGAACAGTAAACCTGTTTGGGCGTTTTGGAAGCAGGTTTACTGTCCATGGCGTCGCTTTGATTTACTCGTGGCCTCTGGCTCTAGGTTTTTTTAACAATTGACGTAGAGACAAAATTAATTGATATAGATAGATACCATAACAGTAATATTTATTTGTGAATGTTTAAGTCGGCAGTTGGATTTGAAAACGTTTATGTTAATGTCAACTTTTTATGCGAAAATGGACCCTAAAAATTACAATATTTAACATCGTTTCACGTGATTATTTAAACAAAACGAAGATTGTTATAGCATAAATTGTTTAAAGCGACATTTTATTTGAACAGTAGCACACACAACTTACACGATTATCCTGGATTTGTCGTGTTCTGGACGTATGAAAAATATACAAAATGTAAGGTTACTTTTTTTTTTTTTTTTTATTTGACCTAAGGGTACGTTTCCAACCCTTAGTTTATATGGTACATTAGTTCCTTTGAGGTCCTTTAATGATTTCTAAAGTTTTGTAGATTTTACGGTCTGTTGGAAGGATCTTATCTTTAGCCGAAATATGAAATTAAATATATTAATCGAAAACGCATGTGTCAAAAAATAAGGTTAAGACGGGTGGTAGATAACTGACAACTGATATTTGTTTAATTACATAACGACGCTTTACCAACCAAATTGTTCAGAGTTTTTTGGCGAGGCGTTTTTTAAATACGTCACATTGGTCAGATGCAGTGTTACTAGAAAAAATATCCTGTCGTAAAAAGAAACGCTACTTTTATATCATTTTGACGCCCCCCCCTCTGTTATTTAAGTCTATCGAGCCTTCATTACCATTAAGAATTTCAGATGTACTCCTCTTGAGGTAATTTATACTGCTTCGTCGATCCTTGGACTAGACGGTAAGTATATTACAATACTACGTAATAGGTATATACAAGTGTCCCGTATCGTTATGTTCAAATTTTAGGAGTGTATAGTAGACTTCATTTCAAGTAATAAAAACGCAAAACTTGTATATCCATTTTTATTTGTTTCTAAGTTACAGATCTATGAGTGTGGTTGTCAGATCATGAAAAAAATGTAATCCTAAAGTCAATACAAACTGATTTTATTTAAAAAAAGTTATACGATTCAATAACAGGCCTGTGATTGTTAACGTCGCATAATCAAATGTTTTCCTAAAATAAATAAACACATGCAGTAATTTCTTGGAGATCTACAAAAAAGAGTACTGGAAATTGATTTATGGTAATGAAGGTTCTTACTTATTTCGTAAGTGCTGAACCATGAATATCATACAATAAACAAATGTTTAGATGACTGTTAACGTTACATTTTTTAATAAAGGATTACATTACGTTTCAGTTCAAACAACAGCTTATTGGTGAGTGGACACGTTTTCCTTATTCAAAATGCCTTATCGATTTTCTTCTCAAGAGTATGCGGACATGCATTTTGTGTATGGCTACTGTAACGGCAGTGCACGTCAAGCAGTTATTGAAAACCGACATCGACATCGGTTTCCCGATAGGCGCATTCCTCATTACAGAACGTTTCTGGAAGTACACAGACAATTTCTAGAATGCGGACTGCGTGACTATCTTTTCGACCGAGGAGTAAATTTGCCAGCAGACTCAGAGGAAGAAGCAGTAGCTATTGTTACAAGGGATCCAACTCTCAGTGTACGTCGAATCGCTAGACAACTAGGAGTGCCACGAACGGCAGTTTGTCAAATTTTAAAACGTGAGGGTTTATATCCATATCAATATCGCAGGGGACACGGTTTGCTTGAGGCAGGCCACTATGCTCGTCTAGTTTATTCTACCTGGATATTAAGACAGTCACGGCTTCATTTTAATTTCTGCAGTCCTCTGGACAGATGAATTTACCTTCACGAGAAGTGGTGTTACAAATCTGAGAAACCTGTACAGGTGGTCATCAGAAGCTATACATCCGTCTAAATTTCAACATGAATTTTATATTAACGTTTGGGCGGCCCTAATCGATGACTTGTTGATTGGTCCTGTCGTTCTTCCTGGGAGGTTAAATGCGGACAATTACCTTCAGTTTCTTATTGACGAACTGCCAGGTCTTTTAGAGGATATACCACATGTTCGACGAGACATGTGGTTTCACATGGATGGGGCACGACCACATTTTGCTGTCCGAAATTGGGTTAACGTCAATTATCCAAGATGGATTGGTCGAGGTGGTCCTGTTGCATGGCCCCCCAGATCACACGATTTTAATCCCCTTGACTTTTATTTATGGGGGTACATGAAGAATTTATTCTACGCGCAAGTTTCGAACACAAGAGAAGAGTTGTTGGATCGTTTTCACCTGGTTGCCGAGCAAATCCGACAAAACAAGTATGAAATTCGGATAAGTACTTCTTCTGTTGGCTTACGGGCACAAGCCTGCATTCAACAAGGAGGTGGACATTTAGAAAATATTATTAATTGAACTTTTTTAAATAAAATCAGTTTTTATTGACTTTTGGATTACATTTTTTTTCATGATCTGACAATCACATTCATAGATCTGTAACTTTGAAACAAATAAGAATGGGTATACAAGTTCTGCGTTTTTGTTACTTGAAGTGAAGTCACGTTAAACTCCTAAAATTTGAACATAACGATACGGGACAACTTGTATATCTGTATTACAGTACTACCTCAAATTATAGGGAAAATTAATAAATTGAGTAGGTGGGTGATCCTTTTCCGAGAAAAAAGTTGAATTGATTAATTGCAAAAGTTTTCTTGATCGATTAGTGTTATATAATGAAAAATATATTATAGTGTAGGAGAACATCTTTATGGTTAAATAAACGAGAAATTTTGAGATACACTCCAAAGTCTCTATTTAATCCATAAAAAAACTCGACGACGTAGGCTGCACACGATATTAATTATTACTTTTTATCCAATTGCGAAAGCATAACAGATAACAGTCAGTTCTAGTATATTCAAGAAACGCACGATAAATTTTGAAAGTGTCAAATTTACTTAAAATGATAGGGGTATATATTGCATTGCAAACAATAGTTTCAAAACTTAACGATTTAACAAAGTAATTTGAAACCTGTTTCAAATTACTTTGTTATATACGTTTTCGGTTGTGTTCGATATAGATTGGAGGCACGTTAATGCAGTTTCTGCAACGTGCGGTTGTATCCGTCACCTGACTTAGTCTTGCACTTATTATGAAGACAGTGACATTTTTTTTGTGTTCGTGATGTCGACATTAGTCAATGAGCAGCGCTGAATGTTCTTCTACGCTCTGTCTTAATTACTTCTGTAATATGGCAAGGGTGTTGTTTTTGAGAAAGTATCTCTCCAGTGGCACATACTGACGATTCTGTAGTACGATAAAACACGAGTCCGTATGTCTGGGAAGGTACTTTCACACAAATGTGAACTCATATTATATTCTCCACACCCAATTTTTAATAATATTTTTACATTATTTAAAAAGTTTTTGTCTTTTGTCGATTTAAACTATAATATTCTTTAGCATTCATTTGTTAAACTTATTTTCAGTTGATTATCATTTAAGTAGTAGTATTTAAGAGTTCCCAGGTATGTTAATTTGTTGACATAAAAGAAAGGTTAGTCATTCAGCTTTGTGTAAGGAAAAATATCGGATAATGTTCAATGAAAAAAACGAAAAAGCGCTATTTCCTTCAGAAGTATGGATTGGTGTACGAGTATGTTATTAAGCAAGAAGAACAGGCTAAGAATGTCATGTATCCTTGATTATACAACAAATACATATGTGCATGTTGCAAGGCAATGATAACAACATCTCTTTTCATATTGTTGCACAAACTTTAAACTTTTCAAGAGAAAATAAAATTGGTGAACATCCACTGTATTTACCTGATCTCGCAATTTATATATTCTGGTTATTGTTTAATTTCTACAAGGATTTACGCCATATCATTTCAGAAGAGGAGATCTATATCGCTAAAACAGTTTTTTGACTTCATTTTGGAGAACGCATGATGCGATTTCTTTCGTCTATAGGAAATTCGTCTTTAAAAATATATCGAAGATTAGATGCATTTACTTAGAATACTTATGAAGTTTTGGAAGTTTAGTTTATATAATTTCCTCGAGTTAGTATCACTTCAGTGGTCTTCCTATGTATTCAACAAAGTTGATTTCGAAATTCTTTTGAAGGTTTCGTGCCATTATAGAAACTGAGTTTCATTCTTGACTTCACCTATTGTTCTTTGACTGTATCTTTTCGACGATATTAATATAGTGTGATTATATCGTTTTTTTTTGAACAGTAACAAATTACCATTATTAACTGAGGCAATTAATCAAAGTTATACTTTATCAGTGAGTTAATTTGTGTTAAAATGTAGTGAAAATTTTGTACAAATTTTTCTATATACATGGAGATAATTTAATTATTACAGATATTAAACTAATAAATCAAGTGATAAAATTTATTAGCTGCTTAAGAAGTATCAATGTAATGAACCATGAGTTTATTTATGGCACAAAATAAATAATATCACGTTATAAATGAGAATGCAGTCGTTTGTTAAGGTAAAATTTATATTAGCCAAGATAATTAATTCGTTATGTAATTTGTCTTTATTTCTATATAAGATGCGAACGTATATTCGTTAATGAACTGAAATGCACAGAAGAACAAGCACTAAAAATATTCACATCTACCAGGGATATTTTAAATGTTTCTGGAATGTAGCAGAAAAAAATTTCTGTGATATACATAGATGGCCTCGACATATGTAAACTGTCAAAATTGCAAGTCATACTGATCATTAGTTTGTTTGTATATGGTACGCTTTTAAAGTTGTCAGTTCACATTGTCGTTCAACAATGGAGAAGCTTGAGTATCGTACAGTGATAAAATTTCTTCATTTGAAAGGGAAAAAACTCAGGAAATAAAAGTCTGTATACGGTGAAGCCTCTCCTTTATTTACAACGACAAAAAATTAGGTGGTCAACGTGGTCGTACGACCATTTTAGACTAGAAACGTTCCAGGCGTCCGAAAACTGCTACAACTGACGAAATGGTCGATTTAGTGCATCAAACTGAGATGGAAGATCGTCGATTGACTGTGACCGAATGGATATAGCTAAGGCTTGTGGGATATTATCTTACCGGGGCATAAGTGTTTACATCAATATTAAGATATGAAAAAATTATCCGTGCGATGGGTGCCGCGTTTGTTGACGATCGATCAAAACCGCATACGGACGGATATATTGGGCGAGTGTCTTAGCGTGCGTCAAAAAAAATCCGGCGGAATTTTTGCGGCGATTGATAACCGTCGACGAAACCTGGGTACACCACCATACGCCCGACACCAAACAGTAGTCAATGCAGTGGGTTACGGTGGGAGACCAACTCCGAAGAAGGCAGAGATCGTTATCTCTGCAGGGAAAGTGACGGCGACAGTTTTTTGGGATAGCCCCGAGGAATAATTCTTGTTGACAATCTTGCAAAGGGTTCAACAATCAACGGACAGTATCAGGCTGCGTTGCTAGATAAATTGAAGGCCACAATTATGAAAAAACTGCCACGTTTGACAAAAAAGATAATCCTGTTTCACCAGGATAACGTTCGGGTTCACATGTGCATGGTTGCAATGTCAAAATTGAACGAATTGACGTTTGAATTGCTTCTGCGTCCACCCTATTCGCCAGATCTAGATCCCAGCGACTTTTTCCTGTTCCCTAATTTGAAAAAATATCTCATATCCCGGCTGAAAAAATGTTTTGACATGCAATTTTTTTTCTGATGGTTTGAAGGGATATTAAGAAGGTATCGAGTTGCAGGGAGATTATGTCGAAAAATAAATTTTGTTTTGCTTCAAAATATGTGATTTTGTTAAAAGGGCCGGAAACATTTCAAATATCTCTCATACTATCTTGATGTTAAAGTTTTATAGTAGCTTATACATATTCTTCATTGATATTGATATTCAAAATTTTAAATTAAGTATTATGAAAATATTACAACGTAAAAAATATATTTTCTTTTATTTTTCTTTAAGGCATTTATTTGATGGTGAATAATCGTAATTATTGCTGTTTATTAAATTTAATGGATATAGAAGCTAATGTTTTGAAGTTACGTACTTGAATCTTACTTATATGATAGAATCTAGCATACCTAGTTAAATGAGAAGAAGTTTGAATTAAATCATCTTAAAATATAATACCTCAGAATTAGCTGTTTGGTCCTTTCTTATTTTGGGCATATGTTCCAAATTTTTCTGATTTTTGGATGTTTATAATCAATTTTATGTGTATGTAGACAGTATTAATTTGTACGACGCGAACCTCAACATTACAAACTCCCTAAAAATTGTATTACGTGACGCCTATGAATTTAAAATATTCAGAATGTATATAAATAATAAATAATTCTATTGAAGTTATACACATACATACGCAACAGCGTATGTTTACATACGAAACAGTTGTCGATGTAATAAAAATTATAACATTGTTGTATGCTAAGGTCAATAACCCCCAATATATTACAAAAATCAATCGTACAAAATCAGCTGTTTATTTATACATTCAATTGTGCGTGTGAGTGTGTAGATTTGTTTCTTGGTGCGCTCCGTAAAGCGAGATAAAAGGCCACGTTGTACCTTAATTTTTTATGGTCATTTTTGCTGCAATAGGGCGTGTGTGGTATCTACTAGAAGCCCTGCTACCGTTAGTGAATTTGAGCATCTTACTGCGAAGCAATTAGGCTTTCTTCGTCCGACAAACGGGATATATATAAATATATATATGTATATATATATATATATATATATATAATAACTTCGTGACCTTGGTATGATATGGTAAACCTAATCAGTAGGCGATTAAAGGTCTGTATATTACTTCAAAATATATGTATTTAAAAAACTCTACATGTTTCGGCCGTATACGCCTTTATCAAGAGAATACAAAATATGAATAATAAATTATAATAATTCATATTTTGTATTCTCTTGATAAAGGCGTATACGGCCGAAACATGTAGAGTTTTTTAAATACATATATTTTGAAGTAATATACAGACCTTTAATCGCCTACTGATTAGGTTTACAATATATATAGTAAATTCAATCAGTTGGCGATTTAAGGTCTGGCTTTATTTTAAAGTATATATATTTAAAACAACCCTACATGTTTCGGCAATGATGCCTTTATCAAGGATGTAAAATATAAATGACAGTATACAAATATCATATATAATATAATTGAGTTGCTATGGATAAAATTATTCAAAGATACATACCAATGAATAATAATAAATCGTGCCTTAGTATTCCAAAAACAGATAGACAACAAAAACAGGGAAAAGCAAGACATGAGTTATTATTATGTATGCGCCCGTGGAGCGTCTTAAGATGCAAAGTTGTCGGCATTCGCCTTAAACGAGAAGGAAAACCACGAAAACCTACTCGGACAACCAGACAGGAATCAAAACACGGAACAGTCAGCATGATAAGCAAATGTATATGATATTTAAATTTAATTTATGTTTAAATAACTTAAGATATATAATTATATAACAAAAAAAAATATTGTGATGGTAAATTGCAGATCGTTACACAATTAAGTTACAGTATATACTGCTTAAATTTTTTATATCATTTCTGTTGTTAGTTAATTGAATTTTTTTCCTGTTTAATACTAATAATTTCTTTAATTTCTCTTTTCATTGTGTGTTGTTCTTTATCAATTATCAGTGTGTTTTCAAAATCGAAATAGTGATCGCGTTGTAGCTTGTGTGTAGATAAAGCAGTTTTGTCTGTTTTAGAGTATTTGTGGGATTGTTTCGTTTGGCCTATGTAGTAACTATCGCAATCGCGACATGGTATTTTATATATGACATGTGTTTCTCGATTTTTTTCTATTTTAGGTTTAAGTTTTGAAAATAAATGTTTATTAGTATTACTAAGTTTATATGTTGTAGCTATATCATATTTTTTTAAAGTGTATTTAATTTTTTCTGATAGTTGTGGAACATATGGAATCGTGATATATGTTGTGTCATTGTTCAAATTTTTATTGGTGTCTGCAGTGTTGTATATTTTGTGTACTCTTTTTTTAATTGTAAAAAATTTAAGCAGTATATACTATAACTTAATTGTGTAACGATCTCGATAACTTAATTATGTAACGATATCATCATAATATATTTTTTCTTGTTATATAATTATATATCTTAAGTTATTTAAATATCAATTACATTTAAATATCATATACATTTGCTTATCATGCTGACTGTTCCATGTTTTGATTCCAGTCTGGTTGTCCGAGTAGGTTTTCGTGGTTTTCCTTCTCGTTTAAGGCGAATGCCGACAACTTTGCATCTTAAGACGCTCCACGGGCGCATACATAATAATAACTCATGTCTTGCTTTTCCCTGTTTTTGTTGTCTATCTGTTTTTGGAATACTAAAGCATGATTTATTATTATTCAATTGGAATGTATCTTTAAATAATTTTATCCATAGCAACGAGGAAGACAACAACCGAGCAAACAATGGAGACAGAAAATCAAGTCAATATCGTCTTGACTGAACATCTGGTAACAAGAACACGTACCAGCTGTGAATTCATCCATCTCCATTGCACACATACAGTCGATCGAGGTACTTCTATCCATTCGACTCATTTTCTTTTGGTGAAATTTAAATCTTCGTCGAATTTTCTCTACTTTTCTTATATTTGCTTTTATAACGTTTTCCATTATTGATCCCAATTAAAACCGCATATAGTCTTAGTTATATTTGTATATATGTATAGTAAATTATCACGTAATTTACGTATTTATTAAAATAATTTATTTGATTATTATACAATTTTAAAATTAATACATATTAATTAATATTAATTAGTACATATATGGTTATAGAATTTATTTCTAAAATAATTTTGTATTTAAATAAATGGTTGATTAAGTTGTGTGATTGTGATTGTGTGATTTCACACAATTAAGTAATTTGTATAATATTATCGAAATATATTGCATTGATTCGTCACGACCCAAACTATAGGCGTGCTAGAAGATTTAAATAAATTGTAATTTCTGTTAAATCCATTACTTTTCTTGATACCATTTTACTAATGCTTAGGTAATATACTGTGTGTAATTTCATTGTAAGGTTAGGCTACAGATCTGAGGTAGAACTAGATTTTTGATCCTAGCTATAAGTTAATTTGAAATCGCTTGAATAATTAAATTATCATATTTTTGGTGCGTTTAGGAGTTTAAATCAATTTCTTATATTTTTGGAGTATTTTGCTGATACGATACAAATTTAATGTATGTAATATGTTTGTTTTATGTTCGACATATATTAATGTCATAATATACCGAGTGTTCATTTTCAATTGTCATTCTACAACGTAAATTTGTTTGCGGTTTGAAAGCTACTTTGTTAATACTTGTTTTTTTTTTTGTCAATATACAGTGTCATACAGTAATTACGTATTAGTTCTTCTTCGTGGTCTTCCTCACCTCTCGATTCTCGAGTGGCGGTGACTTCTAGAGGAAGATATAAAGATCGATATCGGTAGAGAGAGTCGATGGTCGTCTTCGCATTGTTTCGTAGCGGCCTATTGAAGGGCTTTATTACTTTAAGTAGTATTCTGTTCTTCTTGGCAGCCCTCTCTTTTGAGCGAGGTTATAATTAAGTAGCTACAATTTTAATTGTACCTACAATTACCCAACAGGGGATTTCGTTGTGACGATAAGAGCCGACTGATTCCTTCTCAACAATATACTATATTGCGTTGTGAACCATCATACATTATCCTGGTGTTTTTTTTTCCTACCGACGTAAACGTCGCTCACAGGAACGAAGCCGACGACGCTAAAGAACATCCACCCTTATTGCTGCAAGAGACGGACAGACAGCTAAGACTTTAAAAATATTTCTTTATTAATTTAATCTGTAATGTTTTGCAATTAGTTTCCTTTGTTGAAATTTTTAGATTCAGTTTTTCTTTGTTAGTTATTTATCTTAGAAATCGCGTTGTTACAGACATCATTTTAAATTTTATTTAGTTAATTTAATTGCCTTTCTAATTAGTATATCTCATTTGAAATTGCTATACGTTTTGTTTTGTTTGTTAAATTTACTTCGACAGAGTTTATTTAAATTACACACCTGTTCCTCAACTTCGTAGAAAACGTGTGTATTATTTTCTGTGTATTAAACACGTTAGAATAAACTTGTTTTCTAGATTTGTAAATCTGTGAATTTAATTTAAGTATTGCATATTCCTCATTAATTTTGATAATTTTAAATTTTAAGCATTCATTAATAATTTGTTCCTAATTATATCTAACCGTCAAGTTTAATTTATTATATATTCAGACCACAACTTTGCTAATTTGCACTAATTTATTTCTTATAAATATTTGTACGTAACAAAAAAATCTCTTTTTGGTTTTAATTAACTGTGAACCAGCGGAATATGTATGTTGATGGGGTGTTAGCTATCTGTGCACAAACGGTCAGTGGATAATTAACGTACTTAATTTGTCTTTTTTTTTCGTTAAGTAACTAGGAAGTTTGATTCTTTTTTTTATTATTTTAATTTTGTTTCGAAAATAAAGTCTGATTACATTTGGCTGCCATCCGCCTTTTTCTTTCTTTTTTTTTTACGTTTCGGACGGCCTGGTTACGTCCCCTAACCGCTGCGCGGCTTGCCTACTTTTGGTTATCACAGTTTCCGAATTTGCGACGTCTAGCGGTTCTAAATTCTGTGGCGCCCTATACTACTCATACTATACTACGTTTTATGATATAGTCGGTTGCACAGTAGTGTGACAAATATTTTTTAAATATCTTGGTCTTCTTGTTTTTTTTCGCTTTGTTTTTCTTCGCTTATGAGGGGCAACTTTGGGAAAATATTTTGGATTTACATTCTACATAATTACATCTTTTTTTCTAGGGCACCCTATATGTCATTGTAAAGAACGACCACCGAATAAAAGTGTTTGAGATGAACAATGCCGTAAACATCTCAGCCAAAAGGGTACACAAATTTTACAGCAATATTTAACTATGGTGAAGCTAATCGTAAGATGGGCTTATGTCACCGCAGATGAAACCTTAATACATCGCTATACTCCGCATACAAAAGAACAGTCAAAACAATCCATTTCTTCTGATGAACGTGAACAAAAACGTTTTCTTCGGCTAATAAGATTATGACAACGATTTTTTAGATTCCAAAGGCGTAATCTTGTTTGACTGTTTACAAATGGGTACTGGCCAATATTATCCTGATGTACTAACACGTTTCAATATCAAATTGAAGAAAACACGATTGCATTTATTCAGAAAAAAAATGTTTTGTTCCATCAGGATGACATGCCCTTTCATTCATTCGCTATGGTAACCGCTAAATTTGTCGAATTAGGATACGGATTGCTATAAAATATAGCTTCGAGATTTTTTCTTGTTTCCAAACTTGAAAAATGGCTTGTGGAAAATTTGTAAAATATCTTAATTTTAAATTTCATACTCAAAGAAATTTTTTAAATTATTCCACTTGCTTGAGTTTATATGGTTTGCATTCTCTTAAAGATGGAAGATTAACATCAGATTTCGCTTTTCTGTACAAGATCATTAACCTGAATAGTCCGTATTGTGCAAATAATTTAGATTTTCATGCTGGTGGATACATGACACGTTTGGCTTCCATTTTTTATTTGCCGATCTGTAACACTTACGCAAATATGAACTCACCCTTGTATAGAATTTGTAGAGATTACGTCAATTATCTTAATAGTATAGATATGTTTAATTTAAGCTATAGGACTGCTTTATTATTGGCTGAACAGCTCCTTGATTGAATATCAAGAATCAGATAACAGCAAGGAAATTTGGTGTTATTTGAGAAATTTATTTTTTACCTATTTTTTTTACAATTTTTCTTTTGTGAACTCGCTTTATTATTTTATTTATGTAATTGTGCGACACTGTTATTGGAACAATACGTCCTATTGTGTAGCCCCTTTATAAAAATAAATAAATAAATAAAAAGATTCGGGATAAATGATGAGATGAGCCTATTTTGACGCGCTTTCGAAAGAAGATTTTTTAGGTGGCTTCAAAAAATTAAAAAGTCGCTGGACTACGTTCATGGAATTCGATGAGAATTATGGTGAAAAATAAAACATATTCTTTGCCTTTAAATAAGTATTTCATTGTTTCGTCATAAAACGAAGTTCATTATAATGCATAATGTTAAATATAAGTAAATTTAGCATAAAAGAATATAAGTATAAAATTTCCAATTTTATAAATATCCATGGTGCATTTTCGAGTTTAAACCGCTCTGTAAACATACTTTTATTATCCTATTCGAATTATAACATTTTTTTTGTTCTAATAACCTTTTACATTTACAATTTTATTACTCTATACAGTAGACCGATTATTTTATTACCCAGAGTTATTAGTGAACGCATTCAAGAGACATTTAATCTGACCTCTTAGTATTAACTAAATATGTATAATAGCCTCACCTTTCTCAAATAGGTATATACAAGATGTCCCGCATCGTTATGTTCAAATTTTAGGAGTGTAATAATAATAAAGTAGACTTAATTTCAAGTAACAAAAACGCAACATCTGTATATCCATTTTTATTTGTTTCAAAGTTACAGATCTATGAATGTGATTGTCAGATCATGAAAAAAAAGGAAACCTAAAGTTAATAAAAACTGATTTTATTTAAAAAAGTTCAATTAATAATATTTTCGAAATGTCCACTTCCTTGTTGAATGCAGGCTTGTGCCCGTAAGCCAACAGAAGAAGTACTTATTCGAATTTCATACATGTTTTGTCAGATTTGCTCGGCATCCAGGTGAATACGATCCAACAACTCTTCTCTTGTGTTCGAAACTTGCGCGTAGACTAAATTCTTCATGTACCCCCATAAATAAAAGTCAAGGGGATTAAGATAGGGTGATCTGGGTGGTCATGCAACAGGACCACCTCGACCAATCCATCTTGGATAATTGACGTTAACCCAATTTCGAACAGCAATTCCGAAATGTGGTGGAAACCACATGTCTCGTCGAACATTCAGTGGGACATCCTCTAAAAGACCTGGCAGTTCGTCAGTAAGAAATTGAAGATAATTGTCCGCATTTAACCTCCCAGGAAGAACGACAGGACCAATCAACAAGTCATCGATTAGGACCGCTTAAACTTTAATAGAAATTCATTTTGAAATTTAGATGGGCGTATAGCTTTGGAATTTTCAGATGACCACCTGTGCAGGTTTCTCAGATTTGTAACACCACTTCTCGTGAACGTAGATTCATCTGTCCAGAGGACTGTTCTGCTGAAATTAAAATGAAGCCGTGACTGTCTTAATATCCAGGTAGAATAAACTAAACGAGCATAGTGGTCTGCCCCTGCGATAGTGATATGGATATAAGCCCTCACGTTTTAAAATTCACCAAACTGTTGTTCGTGGCACTCATGGCTGTCTAGCGAATCGACGTACACTGAGAGTTGGATCCCTTGTAACAATAGCTACTGCTTCTTCCTATAAGTCTGCTGGCAAATTTACTCCTCGGTCGAAAAGATAATCACGCAGTCCGCATTCCCGAAATTGTTCGTGTACTTCCAGAAACGCTCCGTAATGAGGAATGCGCCTATCGGTAAACCGATGTCGGTATTCAATAACTGCTTGACGTGCACTACCGTTACAGTAGCCATACACAAAATGCATGTCCACATACTCTTGAGAAGAAAATCGATAAGGCATTTTGAATAAACAAAACGTGTCCACTCACCAATAAGCTGTTGTTTGAACTGAAACGTAATGTAATCCTTTATTAAAAAATGTAACGTTAACAGTCATCTAAACATTTGTTTATTGTATGATATTCATGGTTCAGCACTTACGAAATAAGTAAAGAAAATTCTTTATCATAAATCAATTTCCAGTACTCTTTTTGAAGATCTCCAAGAAATTACTGTATGCACTACGACACGTGTTTATTTATTTTAGGATAACATTTTATTATGCGACGTTAACAATCACAGGCCTGTTATTGAATCGTATAACTTTTTTTAAATAAAATCAGTTTGTATTGAATTTAGGATTACATTTTTTTTTCATGATCTGACAATCACATTCATAGATCTGTAACTTTTAAACAAATAAAAATGGATATACAAGTTTTACGTTTTTGTTACTTGAAATGAAGTCTACTTTACACTCCTAAAATTTGAACGTAACGATACGGGACACCTTGTATAATAAAAATCTATTACTGGACATTGGAATTCATGCGGAACTACATACTTTAGTTTATAATAGTGCTGTTATCCGGATCCGGATAATTTTAGATCCGGATAATTTACTATCCGGATATCCGGATCTTGGTGTTATCCGGATCCACTATCCGGAGCCACTATCCGGATCCTGAGAACCGGATCCACTATCCGGATCCTAGGATCCGGATCCACTATTCGGATATACTATCCGGATTCCCTATTCAGATATCGGATTCAATATCTGGTTTTCAGACCCAAGTGAGTTATCCAATTCTCTGGATGGGAATTCGTTGTCAAACGCTTCACTTCTAGATTTACTATCCTATAGTTCGGTTCCGTATGTGCTATTTTGAAGTAGGTCTTGCTATATAATCTTAGAGACAACGATATGGATGTATATGTATTCAAATTTATAAATCTAGTTTACACTGCTGTGTATGTTTTAATGAATGTAATATAAATTTAATAACGTTCTGTTGAGAATAAAATATTCCGTATCTTTATTATTAATAATGATTATCAAGATTTATTCGCAATAATTAGTGTGTAGATATTGTAGATAAGTGTATACGGCAAGCGTTATCCAAATGATATTTAATAAATTATAGTAGTAAATTATAGTGCTATTTTAAAGAGGTAACTGCCTGGCAGTTTGACTTAACATTTTCGCATATTGTATTTATCTCAAACGTTTACGATTTACTAAGACTTCCTTTGCATGTTCGTAGAAGAATTGCGAATTTTTCACAACCATTTTGTTTGAATGAAGTCAGCTCATGCATTCACCTTTCTATTTTTTTGCCCTCGCTTATAATTTTTTCTGGGTTACCTATCTTTAATATAACTACTTCAAGTATAGAAAAAAATCTTTTCTGTATTAATATTAGGTATATAAATAATTAGCACTTCTTACTGTTACCTTGTGGTATTGCACAATGAATGAAAAATAAAACATAGAATAACTTCGCCGTACCACTTTATGAATCCCACATTCATGTCATTATATCAATTTGTTTAAAAAATAATAAGAATTTGCTAAACTACCTATATGACAAACTTTAAAAAATCTTGCTTACATCAGTGTACAGTTAAAATCCCTGAAATTGCCAGAAATGTATACAATATGTATATGCATATATCTGTATATTTAATACAGACATACAACAATAACAAATAATAAGACAACATCGTTGTCTTATTGTTGACGTTTATTTTGACATGTAACTTGTGTATATTTTCTACCTGAAGTAGCCACTGTGTGGTGAAACAATTCTAGTAGTTTACTATAAATTTAGTGAAACGTTTTAGTTCTTTGTTTTATTTATATAAATATGGAGTTTCACCATGTATCTGCCAAATCTATTCAATATTCTGTATATTTGTTTGTGATATATTTCTTAAATATTCACATCTGCAAAAATACACTACAATAAGTGGTTTCAAAATTATTTAATTAAATAATTGAAAATAAAATAACATTTTATGAAAAGGAAAACTAAACAACAAATAGGTACTCCCAATTTAAACAATATTACTTTTTAAATTATTATATATAAACACCAACATATTTATATTCTTTGAAGAAAGACAACTTCTCTTTGCTCTAATCAAATCACCAGCTGACGAAAATATCCTTTCCGAAGGTACTGATGTAGCAGGAATCGTCAAATACTTTCGAGCTAATTGATTTAGTACTGGATATTTATTCTTATTTTTCTTCCACCATTCAAATACGGATGCGCTTTTTGCAATTGGGTCCTCTCGCATATATTTATCTATTTCCGATGTTTCTTCCGATAACAGGGATTCATCTGGAAATAGATAATTAAAGACCTCGCTATTCGACGAGGTTGGTGGATTTATATCTGTTCCAGGTTGGAGATTTGCTAGTTCTGTCGATATAATTTTCCGAACTTCATCCTGTTGCGATTCATATCGGATAATGGATCCGGATAATGAATCCGGATAATAGATCCGGATATCCGGATAGTGGATCCGGATCCTAGGATCCGGATATCCGGATAGTGGATCCGGATCTTAGGATCCGGATATCCGGATAGTTTTAGATCCGGATATCCGGATCTTAATTTTATCGGATATCAACAGCACTAGTTTATAACACCAACCAATACTTAATTAGTAATTATATTTATTTGATTATTTATTAGTAAGATCTTTAAGACCTTATCGTAAGTCTTGGGTATTGTTGCCCGTAATTACAATTTTCACGAATTAATAAAACAGACAATTCCCTGTAATGACGTCAAACAAAACAATGTAGAACAAATACACGCACATTTTAATTATGTAATAGTTAGGGGTAGTATGTTTTTACACATTTTTAAAGCATTATCAACTCAACAACAGTACAAGACACACAGTCTTAACGTATAGTACAAAACAGTATCAGCTCAACATTAGTACAAGACACACAGTACAGAACATTAATTTAGTATCAACTTAACACCAGTATAAAACATTCCTTTCATAATATTCATATCAAACAGTATCATATTGACAAGAGACATACAGTTTCATATAACAGTAAAGAATTTAAAGTTTTACGTTTATATTAAGTTTTAAATTTGTGAGATTACCATAAGAGATTTTAAGAGGGTTTAAGTGTTTTTGTTAAATAAATAAAATATTCAGAAAACACACCAACTTTCAGTATGACTGACACCAAGCAAAATAAGTAACCAGCTTATTCGGAAGTTACGCCCCGTGAGCGGTGGGTCAAGAAAACAATTTATACATGAGCCTTTATGAGCCGAATACAAACATTTGGTACTTCGAGAACCAGATATAAATTAAACATTTGGTCCGTTGAGAGAGGGATATAAAGTATACACATTATTTTATTCTGCTCTATTTATTGTGAACCTACCTGTATATTCATCCGCTTACGTTCCTATATCTGCAAAAATAATTACGTATTAGTTTTTTCGTTGCTTTTCCCCACTCTGTCTGCCAACCGCGAAGATTCGATCGAGCGGAGAGTTGTGAGACTGACACCGATATCGAGAAGTCGTTATCTCGCTCTCATTCAACACGTGTTTGCTAATTTATAGGGCTTAGTTATTCTCTTTATGTAGAGTATCGCTCGTAGCTTCCTATCTTCAGGGATTTTTTTTGCAGCACGTTATTTTAATTGAAAGCATCAATTACCCCTAGGGGATCTTTTTGAATGAAGCGAATAGTTTCTCACTAACAAGATATAGTTGTGTTATAAAGCACCATCCGAACTAATCTCATGGTTTTTTAGCCTGTGCGACCGTCGTATTTCAAGTCGTTGTAATATCCACGTTGCTTTTCCCGGCCTACCGTAGAAGTTTTACCGTGATCTGCTACCAAGGACAATGTGACAGAGCAATCAAAGTTAATTCCTTCCCTACGGAGACGGACACACAAGCTAAGATTTTCTGTTGTTTTCTTAATTGATTCAGCTTTCTCTTATTTAACTTTATCACCGTTAGTTAATTTAAGTTATTTTTTTGTTACAGGCTATACACGTAATTTACACGATCAAAATCATAATTTAGCTAGTAAATAATATTCAATTTAGTTCTACGTATTAAAACATTAAGATTAGTCTTCCTCTATACATATTCAATTTTTCTTTATTTTTGTAGCTACGTAATTCTAAGCATGATATAAATTTTATTTAATTAATTTAATAACATCATTGATTAGTTTTTTTTATTTGGTTCGCTATATTTTAAACGATTAAAATATATTTCAAGAGTACAACTTAATTACACACATGTTACTCTTTAACAAAAAACAAATTTTGCTTTAAATGTATAAAGATCTGTCCGTAGAGTTTTCTTGGTTGTTTTTGGGCAACGTAGAAATCGTGTATAAGGTATGTGTTTCTTATAGCTACACGCTAAAAATACGATTTAGTTTTCTAGTTTTTTTGAATTTGTGATTTAAAATTTAAGATTTACATTTTCTCACTTATTTGTCAGTTTAATTACTTATAATCATTCATTACTTTTTTTCTTAATATTATAAAACCGTCAACTTTAGTTGAATTTATTTCCAATATTCAACTTTGTAAATTTTCACTTGGTTTATTTTTAATATATAACAAAACCCTCCAGACATATACCAGGTCTTCCCATTAGATCTGGCTTGCAATTTTGTATGAATAACTGTGAACCAGACAAATACGTATTTCGATGGGGTTTTAATAATTTTCTGGACATAGTATCCAGCTTGTGAATTAGTTTCTACGTAATTGCATTTTTTTTTATTATTTAGACTTCGCTACAGATGAGATATAGAGCTATATTAAATATTTCCTTTTATTATTTTATTATTTTATTTTGTCGGCTTAGCTTTTATTGTTATTTCAATCTAAATAAAGCGTAGACTAGTTAAATCCGAAAACTCTCTTTTCTTTTGATTTCGTTTCGGATGTTTTGGTTGTGCCATTTACCCGCTGCGTGGCTTGCCTGTATTTTGTGAACATATTTTCCGAATTTGAGGCGTCTAGCGGTACCAAATTCGGTGGCGCCTTTTTCCACCTCCTTTTGGCTTTTTAGTACCTCTGGGTCTCTTTGCAGCCGGGTGGGCCGCTAGACGTTGGCTGGAGCTGGTGGGTGGGTCAATCCACGTAGCCCGAAACTTTGTTTAAAACTCTTTTTTTAATCTATTTTATCGTTACGGTATTACCACCGTACACTCTTCCATCATATCCTCGTATAATTAAATAATAAGATCTCTTATATTAAAAAAATAATTGTATGGCTACTAAAGTCAGTTCTATTGAGTGTCACCTATTGTGATGCTAAATGGTTTACTTCATTATTCTTCTCGAGTAATTCTAAATTAATTTTAATCAGATAATTTAAAATTTATTATAATAATTAAAGAAAATTAACAACTGATCAAAATAAAAAAAAAAACAGAACTTTTAATATTAAATAAATAGCAACTGATGTTCTATTTTTACGAACTCTTGACTTCACGTAATCACCACAGAACGCACTTATTTCTGGGATTCATTGGGTTGCCTTCTCCACATTTCCAGGCGACCGCAAATTCATCCATGTTTGACAATGTTCCAATTACACGTATTCGATTTGGACTGTGAACACCTTCTATTAACTTATTTTTGAGCGCACCCAGTGTTGAATTGCCACACCAAATCTGTAATTAGATCCATCGTAAGTAGTTATTTAATTAGTTACACTATACTACATTTCTCATTGATATAAAATAATCAATTGGAGAGAATGAAACTAAGAAATGAAGATTGTTTCATGTGTTAAGTTATACATATAGAAAGAATAATTCAGAAATATCAAATTCTATGTTTGAAAATAGCAAAATCATACGCTCTAAAGTTCATAGTTTTCTTTAAGATGTCAGTCGCGATATAATTTTACCAACAATTTTAAAGCGGTAATAATTTTAAGAATATTTTAAAATACCCTCTTCGTTTATAATTTTGAAACAAAACTATTAAATAGAAAAATGTAAATGAATAAATAATGAATAATGAATAATTTCAGAGATAAAGAATTTAGGATGATTCAATACATTGCGGTATATAATGTGTAACATAAGAAGAAAGAGAACCTGTGCAAAGCCGAGGAAGAACAGTTGATCAGTAGTGATGTCTAATAATCCGGGCAGACGTTGATTCATGATTGCAGATTTTTGTTTTCGATGTTTGTAGCCTTCGTATGCCGCCCTTAAGCCACCATTATCTGCTATATTCTCCCCTTGCGTGTTGAAGCCATCCACCTAAGGCCGAAGAAAAATTAAATACTGAATTACCAGTGAACGTAAGTATTTTCGTTCGTGCTATTTACATCTTAATTCCTAAGTTAAATATTTGTTATCCTGATAAGGGTCTATTTTGGAATTTAGGGATGTTATGTTTAATAATACAAATTGTAATTCATTAATTTAAATTATTTGCCTATTAGTATAATGAATATATAGCATGCAGTATTGTGAATTTTTTTCATCTTTAAATTTTACAAGGTTGACTTGATTTGAGTGGCTTTTCAATGAAATATGAAAAAAATATATTTTATTTTCCAAAACAATTTCTATATATTTCCATACACTTAGCCCAGCGACGCTGCCTAAAAAGTAATCTTTCAGAAGCGTAGAATAGGCTTTCGCCGCTGCTACCACCTCCTCTTTTATCCCGAATTTGTTTACACGAAGCTATTTTTTCAAGTTTGGAACAAGAAAAAAACATTCGGAAAATCATCAGGTAAATATAGTGAATGCAGCAGTAATTCTTATCCTAATTCGACAAATTTTGCAGTTGCCGTAACGGATAAATGAGAGGGGCTTTATTTGATGGAACAAAACTTTTTTTTGAAAAAATACCGTCGGCATTTCTTCAATTCGCAATTCGCGGCTAGTTATTGTACTACCCTTCTGTAAACAGTCAATAAATATTATGCCTTTGGAATCTAAAAAAAATCGTGGTCGTAATCTTATTGGCTAAAAAAACATTTTTGTATTCTTCAAAGCATGTTCATCAGAAGAAATGCAATGCTTTGACTGTTCTTCTGTATGTGGAGTATAGTAATGTATTCAGGTTTCATTTACTGTGACGTACCGACGAAAAAGTTTGGTTGGATTTTGTTTGAATCTAGGCATACAGTCATTTGAAGTTGTAATACGAGTTTGCATTTGCTCAACAGTAAGCTAACACCGTGCGGCACCCATCTTGCGATTAGTTTTTTCATATTTAAATGTTGATATTGTGTACTCTTTCAGCTGAGATGTTTACGGCATTAGCTATATCATACGCTTTCATTCGACAGTTGTTCTCGACAATGGTAGAGGTTTTAATAATAATTTCTGGAGAAGTTTCTAAAAATGAAGGCTTAAGACGTTCAGCATCTTCTGTGTTCATATGACAAGGTTTATGGCGGAGTTTCTGCGTCCGGATTTGCAAGTCATGAAGTGTTTTGGTAACTTATTACATCAGGAAAGGACTACCTATAAATAAATATGAAATTGAGTTTGCACCAACGATGAGGACTTGGGAAGAAAGAATATGACTGGAGGACTAATTAAAGGAGAGAATATTTGTTGTTTGGCAAGGCAGATGAGACGAAACCCCCAAAGGCGGCGTTACTTATGGTTGGATATCTGAAGTCGAGTTGAATGATCTTCCTTCCCTTACTCGCGAGTTGACTAGTGTTTTGACGGAACATGATTCTTTTGCCAAGAAGTTAAATTCTCTGGTAATCTCAGAAACGTCAAACTGTGTATGTGGAATGGACGAGGATTGGTTTCATGTTGTGTTTGAATGCTAGAACTATGCTGAAATAAGATTTGCCTGTGCGGTTGAACCTGTTGAGGTCACTTGAGATTTTATTCGGGATAATCATGTGCAGTTGACAATGCTTGTTAAGCTCATCTATGCCAGAAGGAAAGAAATATTGACATCGGATGACCATGGTTAAATTGGATTGATGTCTAGTCTAGTCTAGTTTGATGCTGAGCCAGAACTCTATTGGAGGTCCCGACGGAAAGAGAAGAAAATAAAAGGCAAGAAAAGAAGAAAAATAAATAAATCAATAAATGGAAAAACGAAGCAAAAAACACAAAAAAATATTCCTAGTGGCTTGTCTATGACTGGAAGCAGTGTTGGAAGTCTTCGCGTGTTAACGTGTTCAGCACTGCCTTCGATTTGGTCTGATCTCCTCAACCGTCTCAAAATGGCGCCCCTTAAGCTTCAGTTTCAACTTCGGGAACATGAGAAAGTCGCAAAGAGCAAGATCTAGGGAGTAGGGAGGTGGGGTAGTACTGCTGTCATTGTTGAGGCTAGAAATTGACGCACACGTGATGTGTGGATTGGCGCATTGTTGTGGTGTAGGATGCACGAATTGTTACGCTACTTGGCAAGCCGCTTGCGTCGAATGTTTTCTCTTAGTCGCCGAAGAATATCCCAATAAAATCATCGATTAACTGTTTCACCTGGTGTGAGAAATTATTTGTGCATGATGCCATCAGTGTCAAAGAAGCAAATAAACTTCCACTTAACGTTGATTCGAACTTGTCCTGCTTTCTTCGGTCGTGGTGATGGCGTCTTCCACTGAGATAACTACGTTTTTGTTTCGGGATCATACCCGTAAACCATGATTTGTTGGTAGTAATGATTCTGGTATTGAATTTTCTTTAATGGTTTTTCCACGTAAACATAATGTTTAATTGACACACCAAATTCTTTTTTCTCCGTGTTAACACAAAAAGAACTTTACTTTAAACTATTATAAAAACAATTTTCTTACAGATTTTGGCGACATTTTGACACTAGTTTTCTGAAATATCACTGAAGTTGGCAATATAGTCATCATGGTAAAAGTGTTATCGACTTTTGAAAACTCACTTTCTCGTCAAGTCATCCTTGTATATATATATATATATATATGACTAAGCGCAGTATCTATCCTTGTAATATTAAGACCTGTTGGTAATTTAACCTGTTCATTAAACTTACCGTAAACATCGGACCCAAATCAGGCATCCAATAGTTATTATATTGGTTAATTATACATTGGACTTTCCCCTGGTAATGTTTCAACGTTGCCGGCGACCACCATTGCTTTAAGTTCCCACATTCATCATACCGACGTCCTAGATAAATTTAGCAAATACATACTCTACTAGCTAGTATTTTAACTTAAGAAAAATCAAATTTATTTACCCTGCCGTTTATTTGAAATAATCGTCTATACAATTATTAATTATTATAAATTGTTACTTCATGTCATTCTGTGATTATTTGATGTTTAATTAACTGCATTCGACTCCGGATTTTTTGACGATTAAATTTGATATGAAATTTTAATTGACCACACTTGAAAAACCAAATTGTACTCGATTAAAGCAAAGTACGTTTGTAAATTTTAAACGCATCCTCTAAAGTTTTAGTAGTGTTGTTAGAGCAGTAAAATAGAAAACATATAATGTCAAACGATAATTACGAGTGATACAAGTTTTGTTATTAAATAAGTTTTTAAAAATATAATAGAAACCTTTTATATCCGACAATAATTAGACTAAAAAACCTGTGTATAACGAAGCCGAGCATAATGAATTTTGTCCATTTGAAAATTTCGTAGTAAATTCTTCATTAGACAATTTTAACAAATTCAGTTCATGAATTATTGCATATTTTACAAGGGAAATAACTTTTAGATTTATGTAATTTTAGCTTTGTTGCACTACAATCGCAAAAAGATCTATTTCAATTAAGCAGTGTATTTAAAATCAGAGATCGGGAAAAAATAAGCTGCAGTTATTATTTTTGACAAAAAGAATGCTTTTAGAGCTTGTGCAAAATCGGAAGACTCTAAGCTGGGCGAAAAATCTACGACAAAATATATAGCAGGAATTGAAAACAGCCAATTTAGGGCGTATTCTTATGTATGAAGGGGTCACGTTCCTATATAGCAAATATTTTGAGGTTATGCATGCAAACGTTCAAGAAAAATTGAGATCAAGATCAGAATCAAAATTTCATGTTATACATAGCAGTTCCAATTATCATAATCTGGAATAATATTTTATTTTATTTTAAACAAAATAACTGTCAAAAATTTAAATTTGTATCCTATAACATAAGAATCCATTTTGAATGTATATAATTATCTCAACAACAATTTGACGAGTATTTTTTAATTTATGTGCAAAAAATAATGTTATACCATCGATACAAAATGTAGCAGATGCTACTCTCGCAAAACAAATAACCAAAAACAATAAAACTTTGACATTAGGGAAGACACGGGGACACACTTCAAGCTTCGGGGTCGGGAAGCAGTGAAATATTTCATATTTTTAGTATGTATTTAAAGAAAGTACACGAAAAATAGTGGTTAAGCTAGACGTGATGTAATTTTAATAATACAAAAGATAATTGTCTCTCACTTTGTCGTTTTGATGTTTATGAAGGTCCATATTAATTCATAGGCGCTGGGCGCCATATTCTTATGTCACCACATTTAAATTACCCAACCCAGTTGGCTTTCGAAGGAGTATTACGAGGGCAGCACAGATTATTTCTGCAAACTAAAGTTTCTATTGAATTAAAGGAATCAAACATGCTATGAAACAAATGTTTATTATTTCTATTTTGACAGTTCGAATTTAGTTTTGATAACTGCAACAGTTATTTCGCAAGCTAATTTCAAACCGAGTGGTCGGCAGTAAAAATGCATTTAACGAGAGAAAATTTTAAAGCCATGATTTACTATGATTTTAAAAGTTCTTTAACTCCAAAACAAAGTGTTTCAAGACGTCGTGCTGCATTTGGAGATCAAGCTCTTTCTCAGAGGAGTGTTTACAACTGGTGTGACGAATTTAAATTTCAAAGGGTTTCACTTAGTGACGATTTTCGCGAAGGAAGGCCAATCTCAGCCGTTACTGAAACAAATGTAGACGCCGTACAAAGAATGATTCAAGACGAAAATCGAGTTACGTATAGGATTATTAGGAGAACCTTTGGTATTAGCATGACTGCAATAAACAAGATTTTACATAATAATTTGGGTGTGAGGAAAATCTGTTGTCGTTGGATACCTCATAATTTAACACAGGAACAGAAACAATACCGAGTAGAATGGTGTATAAAAACGCTTAATAAATATGATGGAGGTAGGTCTAAAGCAGTTTACAACATCATATGCATATGAATCGGAATCAAAACGGCGGTTGGCTCAATGGGTGTTTCCAACAGAACTTAATCCAGTCAAAGTGAAAAAATCTCGAAGTGTTGTAAAGAAAATGGTAGCCAGTTTCTTCTCAAAATCAGGATCTATCACAACAGTTGTGCTTGAAAATAAACGTACGGTTACCGCAGAATGGTACATGACAGCATGTCTGCCAGATGTTGTTCAAAAGGCTCGTTTACGACGCCCTAGATCGGAGATTGTTCTTCATCACGACAATGCTTCAAGTCACACTGCGGTCAAACAAACGAATTTTTCAAAGCTTCCGGATTAAAATTACTAGATCATCCGCCATATAGTCCGAACCTGGCACCTTCAGATTTCTTTCTATTTCCAAGACTAAAAGATAAAATTCGTGGTGTACGATTTGCAAGCTTAGAAGGATATATCTGAAGTGACTCAAGAAGAGTGGAATTTATGCTATGATAATTGGTTTTATCGAATGTCTAAATGCATTGAGTTTAAGAGCGAATATTTTGAAAAACAATAGTAAAAATAATTTTTGACTACAACATTTTGTTTTACTAGTTTGCACGAAAGTTTCTGATTTGTTTAGTCCCTTAAAAAATAAATATTGGATGCACCGCGAGTTCATGCAATTTAAGAGTTTAAATACTATGTTCGCACAGTTGCAAATTTCGAATTAAATATCAGACATTAAACAAATTCTTGCATCATGCTGGAACGACGAAACAAAAAAGAAATATGTTAGCATATTACTTATAAAAGAACCGCGTGAAACTGCTATTATATATACTAGTAGAAAGTAAAACGAAAGTAGAATTAGACAGGGCATACGCGCATAAGTAAAGAGGACATAACATAAGCAACCGATGAGATGGACTGCTCGAGCAGAGAAGCAGAGGAAGGCCAAGGCCAACATGGAAAAAGTCGACAGAGGAAGAGATGAGGAAGTCTGAAAAAAATTGGAGAGAGTTGGCAGTTGGCAGTGTGCAGTGGGAACTCTTGGCTAGCACTGCCAACCCCCCCCAACTTTTCCAGACTTTCTGATTTATTTTTCAAGAGACGAAACACACTAGAAATTTTGGATGATAATGCTCCTGAAAGACAACTGGATTGCGCAATTTAAATGTGGTGATATAAGAATACAGAGCCCAGTTCCCTTCAATTGATAGGGATCTTTCCCTAGCTTGACCACTGTATATTCTTTAAATACATACTGAAAATAGTAAATATTTCACTGCTTCCAGTTTCGTTTTTTATTTATCTAATTGTGAATTCCGTTTTTGTAAAGATCCTTTTACACCTCGTCAAATAATTTTTTTTTTGACAGTCCTCTAAGGTGAATATCTTCTTTATTGCTATCATATTGGGCATTCTCTCCAGGTTTTCTAATGATGGTTAGAACCTTGTGGATTTAACCACGTTATCAATCTTTCATTCACCTTAAAACGTTTTTAGTTCCTGGCTTGGTCTTCTCAACCATCTTTCTTGCTTAGAAAATCTTTCTTCTCGAGATTTTTTTAGATATTTATAATTCTGATTCTGTTTAAACTCTTTATTATCAAAAGGTACATCTTTTCAAAGGAAATTGTTTACTGGTCAATTATTCATGTAGGAATAGAAATGCCCACTAATATTGTATTATTATTATGGACAAATAAAAGAACAGTCAAGAAGTGGTACCTGCGCGGTCGTTTCATTTCTATGGCTTCATATCCACTTTTGTTGTACAGGTACACATAAAATTGAATTACTTAGAATCCGAAACAAACCATTAGGGCCATGAAGAAACTCCGAATCTATGTCTTCTAAATTTCTTAGTATATAGTTGTAATTGTTGAAATTAAAGTAAATTTACAAATTGTATTTTTTTTTGTCATTATATAACATAATGAATAAATCCTTATAGAATTGGCTGCAAATTACAATGGAAACGTATAACTTATTCTTTCCCTCTCTCTGTGATTTTCATTTGATGGTGTAGCATAATTTTTTTTACCTTGATCATCAAATCCATGAGTAATTTCGTGACCCATTATGGCACCAATTGAAGCATAATCCAACGCTCTGAGTGCGGCGACATTAAAGACAGCATTATACATTTATACATGTATAAAATAACGATATGTTTATGATGTTAGTGGGGGTTTATACACAATGTATCTTGTGGCATTAAACAAAATAGTTTGATAATTTACTTACGGTATTCCATTATCATAAAATGGAGGTTTTAGTATACCCCCAGGAAAAGCTGAAAACAGATTTATTTTACATTTTATGGCTAACGTAAAAAATAAGGAAGAAAAAACTTACTGACGGAATTCAGCGTCGCCGAATAGAAAGCGTTTACGGTGGTTGCTACCGAAACCCATCTGAAATAATATACGATACATACAATAATTTGTTTATTTATTATTATTTATTTAATTCAGTAAATTCGACAACAATTTTACCTGTTCTTATTTGTTCTTTTCCGTAACCTTTCGAGTTTTCTTTTAACTGATGAATTCACCAAATTCAAGAATGAACCAAAATAATTACCTTCTATGACATTAGCCTAAAATTAAATAGTAAATAATTTGTTTGATCTAAAATAAAGATAAAATAAGTTTCTGTATAAAACGAAAAACATTTTTGATAATATAAAATATTAAAAATCGGGTGTGGAGAACACAATACAAATTCATGTATGTGTGAAATTATCTCTTCAGCTACGCAGACACGTGTTTCATCTTACTACAGAATCGTCAGTACGTGCCACTGGAGAGATACTTTCACAAAAGCTACACCCTCGCCATATTACAGAAGTAATTAAGACAGAGCATAGAAGAATATTCACAGCGCTAGTCATTGACTAATATCGATATCACGAACACCAAAAAAACTATCACTGTCTTTATAATAGGTGCAAAACTAAGCCAGGGGCTTCCATCTAACGCATAAAACCGCAACTTACATAAACTGTATTAACGTTCCTCCACTCTTTATCGGACAAACCGAATGCGTATACATGTGTCCTTGAAATACAAAGACAACGTATGAAAGATGTAATTATATAGAATATGAATCCAAAATATTATGAGCCAATTACGACGCCAACTTAAAAATTCTAATTTGCCGCCCATGAATTCAAAATATTCAGAATGTAAATATGTGCTTCTATTGAAGTTACATACACATTGTATGTTCACATACGTAACAGCTGTAGATGTTATAAAAGCTACAATATTCTGTATGCTAACTAAAGTCAATACTTCGTAAAAAACAAGTTTTTATACATTCAAGTAAATAATTAAAAATCATACCAAAATTTCATGTTATCGGATACAGAATACCCCATTGTATTCCAAGGAGGCAAAACGTATATTTATAAAACCGATAAGTTTTGTTATTATTAGGATTCGATAATCTGAGGCAGCTATTAAAAATTTATACCTGTAAATTTTTAAAGCTGATATATTAAAAGGACATGCAAGATGTGTGTTTTACGGGCATTTAAGTGACAATCTATTATCTTTAATCGAAAAATTGTTACGAATGTAACCATCGACAACAGAACGATACTTAAAGCTAGATGAACAATAACAAAACTATATTGTGGTCAGTTTTAAAATATCGTCTCCGATAGTATTTATGATATATTCAGTCTCACAGTGGCGTTACAACATTTCTTTAAATATCTGTCTCGCTTATGAGAGGGAATTTTGGGAAAATATTTTCGGCATATATTCTATGTTCCAATTTTTCATACGTTGTCTTTTTATTTCAAGGACACTCGTTATATACGAGGTGATTGATATATTTTTAGCCTACTGTTGAAACAATTTAAAGGTGGGAATATTTTATTATTCAACATAGTCTCCTCTTAAATTAATACACTTAATACAGCGACCCTGCAACGCCTTTAACCTTTTAAAAAAGTTCTTCCTGGTCTGCAAATCAGCCCTCCACAGCTTCTATTACCTCTTTGTTACACAAAAATTGACGTCCTTTTAATTTTTTTTTCAACGAGGGAACAGATAATAATCTGAGGGGTCTAAGTCTGGGAAATAAGGCGGGTGTTATAGTAATTAGAACCCTAAATCCCGAATTGTATTCAAGGGAATAGGCGATTTGTGTGCAGGGGCATTGTCCTGCAAAAACAACACATCTTTGGCTAACATGCCACGTCTTGTTTCCTTAATTTTCTCTCTGAAGGTGGTTGGTAATTTAGAATAAGAATCTCCAGTGATGGTCTGACCCATTTTTAGATAATCGATCATAATTATTCCACGGATATCCCTTAAAACTGCAGCAAGAACTTTTCCAGCAGATTTTTGAATTAGAAACTTCTTAGGCTTTGGAGAACCACGGTGCTTCCACTCAATCGATTGCTGTTTTGTTTCTGGGTCGTAAAAATGGACCCATGCTTCATCCATTAGTCACAAAACGGTTCAAAAAATCTGGATTTCCTTCAAAATGGGCACAGATTGACCGTGATGTTTTCACTCTTGCTCGTTCGTGTTCGGCGTTCAAACATTTAGGAATCCATTTTGCAGAAATTTGTTTCAAATTTATCTAAATCGACGCGAACTATATGATGGACGCATTCATATGAAATCCTTAGTGCCTCAGCTAGATGTTTCAGTCTAATTCAACGGTCTGATAATATCATGTCAATCTAATTTTTGACAGTCGCATATGGTGGGCATTGATCGCCAAGTGTGTTAAGCATATCTTCGTAAATTTCCTTACCACTTAACCTCTTCAAATATAGGCTGTCCAGAAAGGGTAGGGGGTATTTGTAAATTCAATAAAAAAAACACTACAAGTCAGAAGAATATTTCGTTATTTTTAATTTTTAGACAAAGTTTTGGAAAAGTAAGTGTCAAAGATTATGTTATCCAAATGTTGACCCTCGCGCTGCTGGCACTCCTCTAGCCGAACGCGGAAATTAGCCGCCACCCGTCTACACATCTCTCTGGAAACAGCGGCCATTTCAGTGTAGATATTGTGCTTCAATTGCAGTAGAGTTCGTGGTTGTTTACACACACTTTCTCTTTAAGGTATCCCCATAAGAAATAATCCATGGGTGTAAGATCAGGGCTTCTCGGGGGTAAGTTGATGGTGCCTCGACGAAAGATCACTTTTTTCGGAAAAGTTGATTGACAACTTCAGATGATTGAGCAATTATCTTGTTGAAACCATGTTTCCAATGAAAACCTTCAAATTCCTGCAGTTGTGGAACCAAAAAGTTACTTAACATGTCACAATACCGTTCGCTGTTTACTGTAAGTGTTCGACCTCGCCGGTCTTCAGAAAAACAAGGCCCAATAATACCTTCACCAGACATGACAGCCCACACAATAACATTTGGACTATGTAATGGTCGTTCATGTTTCTGCCTTGGATTTTCGTTGGCCCAGTAACAGCAGTTGTGTTTGTTTACATTACCATTTAAGTGAAAGTTCGCTTCGTCACTAAACAGAATGTTTTCGAACGTTGGGAAATGTTGAAGCATTTCATTTGAAAAATTCAACCGGAAAGGATAGTCGGTAACGTTCAGGTTTTGAAAAAACTGAATTTTGTAGGTTGTAAGTTGTAAATCTTTTTTCAAAATCTTGTGAAACGACGATGTTAAGTTCTTGACTGCGTTTGCGAACTGACTGAGACCGATTTTCATGCACTGAAACTCTCACTTCTTCAATCGTTTGTTGTTTCGAACAGAGCGCGGGCGACATTAATTGACAATTTTTGCAGTCGAACCGGTATTTTCAAACATTCTAATTCATTCTGATGGTATCGTCCTTCGCTGCATTCCGTACGTTAAATTCTGCACGATATAAACATTGAGCTGTGTCTATCGAATCACCATTGAGATAATAGGCGCGTACGCAAAAAGCGCGGTGGTCTCCTGGATACACTTCTATAGCTACTATAACTCCAAAGAGCAGTGCATCAATCTATACTTACCGCGCCCTTCCAAACCGCGTTGTTACATGGGCGGTGCAAATACAAATACTCCCTACCCTTTCTGGACACCTAGTATAAGTATTCGATGATGCCTCGATGCCTGCTTTCTTTCAAAATTTACTGCACAGCAATACTTCAACTTCTTGACATAAGATTTTACAGTCACACTTTTAAAATGTCATTATTTATTGCCATTAAAACAAGATTTTGTTTTGTTTATGGAAAATGGCCTAAGCTACCCCCTTGTAAGATGAAACACGTGTCTGCGCATTTCGAGAGATACTTTCACACATCTGTGAACTTGTACTGTGTTCTCCACGCCCGATTTTTAGTAACTTTGTATATTATTAAAAATGTTTTTTGTTTTATACAAAATTTGGTGATGTTTTACCTACTCAAGTATGTTTCTAATTACTTTATTGTATAAGTTTCTGTGTTTATTACCAACACGTTTTATAAAACAACCTGTATATCGAATCTATCTCTAAATAAAAATGTCCACAATTACAATTAATAATTTAATGAAAATGTCGGGGATAGAAGAGAAGATGAAGATTATTACAAAAGCGATTATCCTTACGGTATTCGAGAGAAGACGGTTCAATATATGTACGTAATTCTAGCATACAAATTCGATCAGCTTAGAATGGAGATGAATATCAAATATTAGTCGCGTAGTCCTTTAATAGATGGCACTTGCGATGATGATGATGATGATTATGATAAATGAATGGTAGACGGTGGTTTGATTCTTTTACTTTTCATTCTTTATTAAGCAAAGAGAATTGTGAAGAAATAACTATTTATATTTCACGAATTTTATACAAAAAATATTTTTTTAATTTCAGTTCCACTAAGATGGTCCAGGTGAAATGTAGTTTACACTAGTCTATAAACTACAAGAGAATTGGTACTGAAACATAAGTAAGTGAATTTAAGTCCATTTTGTTCATAAATAATTCGCTTGTTCATCAATATTGTAGAAAAATTAAAAACTTGCATTTTTACGGGTATAGGTACCGATGAGGTTTATTCATGTTTAATTTTAAGACATTATCCTAACAGAAAAGAGTCAAAGCTTTGACATTTTTCTGCACGACTCGAACGCACGAGATAGAATAATATATCTTGATATCATTAGCGTAAGTCACTGCAAGAAATTTGAGGATACCAAGAAATCGTCTATACAAGGTATCCCGTATCGTTATGTTCAAATTTTCGGAGTCTAAAGTAGACTACTTCATTTCAAGTAAAAAAAAAAACGCAAAACTTGTATATCTATTTTTATTTGTTTCCAAGTTACAGATCTATGAATGTGATTGTCAGATCATGAAAAAAATGTAATCCCAAAGTCAATAAAAACTGATTTTATTTAAAAAAGTTCAATTAATAATATTTTCGAAATGTCCACCTCCTTGTTGAATGCAGGCTTGTACCCGTAAGCCAACAGAAGAAGTACTTATTCGAATTTCATACTTGTTTTGTCAGATTTGCTCGGCATCTAGGTGAATACGATCGAACAACTCTTCTCTTGTGTTCGAAACTTGTGCGTAGACTAAATTCTTCATGTACCCCCATAAATAAAAGTCAATGAGATTAAGATCGGGTGATCTGGGTGGCCATGCAACAGGACTACCTCGACCAATCCATCTTGGATAATTGACGTTAACCCAATTTCGGACAGCAATTCCGAAATGTGGTGGTGCCCTATCCATGTGAAACCACATGTCTCGTCGAACATTCAGTGAGACATCCTCTAAAAGACCTGGCAGTTCGTCAATAAGAAATTGAAGGTAATTGTCCGCATTTAACTTCCCAGGAAGAACGACAGGACCAATCAACAAGTCATCGATTAGGGCCGCCCAAACGTTAATAGAAAATTCATGTTGAAATTTAGATGGGTGTATAGCTTTGGGATTTTCTGATGACCACCTGTGCAGGTTTCTCAGATTTGTAACACCACTTCTCGTGAACGTAGATTCATCTGTCCAGAGGACTGTTCTGCAGAAATTAAAATGAAGCGTGACTGTCTTAATATCCAGGTAGAATAAACTAGACGAGCATAGTGGTCTGCCTCAAGCAAACCGTGTTCCCTGCAATAGTGATATGGATATAAGCCCTCACGTTTTAAAATTCGCCAAACTGTTGTTCGTGGCACTCCTAGTTGTCTAGCGATTCGACGTACACTGAGAGTTGGATCCCTTGTAATAATAGCTACTGCTTCTTCCTCTAAGTCTGGGCAAATTTACTCCTCGGTCGAAAAGATAATCACGCAGTCCGCATTCCCGAAATTTTATGTGTACTTCCAGAAATGTTCTGTAATGAGGAATGCGCCTATCGGGGAACCGATGTCGGTATTCAATAACTGCTTGACGTGAACTGCCGTTACAGTAGCCATACACAAAATGCATGTTCGCATACTCTTGAGAAGAAAATCGGTAAGGCATTTTGAATAAAGAAAACGTGTCCACTCACTAATAAGCTGTATAATAACAAATACTTAATCCTCAAATAATTGATAGTGAGCCATCTTCAATGGTCCTCAGTTTTCTTCTGACTTGTCCCATCATCCTCTGGCAACAGCAGGATCAATTTCTCGCATTTTTTGAAAAATTCGACGTCGTAATTGGTCTTCATTTGCAGCTTCTCATTCATTTTCATGTACGTTTCTGGTCAATAGTGACCAAAATTCCTCTATTGGCCGAACCTGAGGAATATTGGGGAGGATTTTCTAATTTAGGAACAAAGTTTATGTTGTTTGTGTTATACCAGTCTCTAGTAACTCTATCATAATGACATGAAGCTAAATCAGACCAAAACATGATATCATAATTGCCAGGATGTGTATTTAAAAACTGTAGCAGTTTAGAAAGGCATCTTTGAATGTAAAGTAGTGCAGTTAAGGCTTCCCCTCGAACACGTCTAATGTACGGCTGCGAGATAAATCCGGCCTCAGAAATAACACACCGCATTAAAATATTGTCCTCAAATTCAGATTTACCTTTGAATTTGACATTGTCTGATGTGTTTTCTTTATCGTCGGCATAAAAACCGTCATTTCCCTTCATATCTGAATGTGACAAGGTGAAATATTTCTCATTTATTTTCGTTTTCGAAACATCACGTTATTTCGGAAAATTGTTTGAAAAACAATGGTGTTTGAAACTCCGAATCTTCGACCGATTTTTCGCTGTGATATTCCAACTCTGTCCTTAACGGCTTCAAGGATTCTTTGTTCCCTCACTTGACTCAAAAATCTTGTTCGACCACTTTTTGGCAAATTAACGTTTTTTACATTCCTTTATGGTTTGATAAATTGTTGATAAAGAAATATCTTGTTCACGATAAATGACAACAATATCACGCTTGGGCATTTTCCCAACTAGATTGTACATTCCTGCTGAACCAGATCACAAAAACTAAACTACCGTAATTAAGTTAATTGTGACATACGACCAGCGATAACTTAATCAAACGTCATTTAGTACAATTACAATTCATCTAAAATTTTTCCGAAAATTTTGGGACCATACGTTATCAATTTTTTCTAATCTGAATTCTTGTCTGTTATTTAAATTATATTTCAAACATACTTTTTAAAATAATATTATACATACATTTTGTTGTTGTTTAGGTATTATATTGTCAGTTTCTGAAATAAATGACTTTTATTCGATAGTTAAGGCAATTGATTCTTTAAAGTGCTGTGATAAAATTAATATTAGCTGTAAACTAATTACTCGGTCTTAGCCTAACGTATTAAGTGCGTAATTTAAAACGAAAATTATGTATATAGTATATATATTGCATGAAAATTCTAGTACGTACGTTACTATAATGTTTATCCAGTTGTGTGGCATTCATAATCCATCCAGGGTATCCAACGAAAGCTCGTATTGCATGTAATTTCGTGAAGGTTTTTTCACGGGTGACATAGTCCATCCAGTTTAGGTCCTGGACAGCTATTTTAAAAGCATATTTTATGTCCTCCAACATTTCCAGCACCTACATTAGGGATATATATATATATATATATATATATATATATATATATATATTATATATAGATATATTGATATGAAATCTTAAGTTTAAAAGGGAATTAAGTTAGATTATATCTTAAGTGAATAGTCCTAGATGTAAATTATTAGTAATGTGTATGTCAAATGTAAATGCCAGAAAGATATAAAAAAATTACGATATAACATTGTCATTTGTGAGAAAGGTAGTATTATAATGAAATTTATATGAAAAAGTAAATAAACAAAACAAGTATCTGGGGATTTGAAAGAAGGCGGGATTATGATATTATTGATTTTTGATAGCCACGGAAAAAATTTTAGAGTGAGTGAATATAAAATTGTGTTAAAAGATTATTATTAATTCTTTACTCCTATTAAGTTAAAATAAAGAGAAAAATGTCATTATAAATATTATTTTCTGGGGATGAAATTATATTTTGTTATGAAAAGAAAACAATAGATTGGCAATATAAAAAAACTTGGTCAAGAAATATTAATCAAAGTGTATTTGTAAAATATAATTATTAAATGAGTGATGTACGTATAGGATTGTAATAGGAAGTGAAAGGAATTAGTATCAGAAAATTGGTGACAGAATTTTGATGACAGGAAGTTGATTAGAAATTGATTAGAATTGATTAGAACAGGTTTATTTAGTTTTAAGAAGTTATGTTTAATATAATCTATGAATAAATTATAAGGCAGTTCATTTTTTCATTTTATAAATAATAAATTTAATATATGTATTTAAACGAAGTTTAGATTTTTTTATTGCATAGGTTAATAAATTCAATTTCTGAAAATAGAACAACGGACTTTAAGACATTTAAATCTTTATACCAAATTATTCATCTATCATCATATCTAAATATTTTAGCACCATCAACGTGGGGCAAGTTTCGTCAGTGATTTTGATGACCTCGTTTTGTTTAGTATGAAAGTGGAGTGAAATGTTCTTGGCTTAACCAAGGTAAGTTCTTATTTCTATACACAGTTTCCATTAAATTCTACAAACTTAGTTCAGCGGTCCTCAACTTCTTTACACCCACCGTATAATAAGATCGTTCGGTGTTATTAGAGCAGCTATTAGTTACTGACATTACATCGTTTCAAGCAAATCTCTTCCTAGTCAAACATTTGTGCTTGTGAAATTAACGACGAATCAACTGATGCATTTCTTCTTCTTCTTCTTCTGTTTTGAGTTGGACGTCAGCACGTCCAGGCATTTGAGCACACTGCTCTTTGTACTATCCCAAATAGATCTCTCAGTTCCACTCTGTTAGTCTTGTGTCCTCGGTAAAAGCCACTATTCTCCTCAGGGGAAGTTTGAGTACACTCGAAGGATCCAATAGATCTCTCCCGAAATATTTCTGTCTGAGTTCCTTCAGTTCCTCACACGTGCATATTACATGAAGGCTAGTTTCCTCCTGTTTTTCACATCTCCTACACCAGGGCTCGCTAACAAAGCCGATGCTGTACAAATGCTTTCTTAAAGGACAATGTCCGGTTATTAACCCGGTAATTATTTTAATTTACTTTTGTTACTACGAATTAGCTTGGCTGAAATCTTTCCGCCCAGCTCCCTTAGTAGTGTTTTGGTATGGAGTTGACCTTCTGTTAACCTCCCTTTATTTTTATGTTCTTTTTCTAGCCATAACCAGATCTCCCTTTTAGCGGAATCCTTAGCGATTCCACATACAGGTTCTGGTCCTATGAAGTTCCTATTAGTACCTTCTTTGGCCAGTTCGTCAGCTATCTCATTGCCTTTAATTCCCTCATGTCCTGGCACCCATATCAGCGACACATTATTGTCTTGTGCCAGTTTATTGAGGACCTGTTTACAATATTTCATCAGCTTAGACCTGGTAGATGGGTTCATAATGGCTTTAATAGCCGCCTGACAATCAGTCATTATATGTTGATTTTTTGGTTTTCGCAGCCGGCTTCCCGAATTTCCTCGGCGCAGGCTGCGACTGCAAGCAATTCGGCCTGGAAAACCGTTGTATGTTTCCCCTGACATATCGATATCTTCCTTCTAGGGCACATTCCGCATATGCCTGCACCTGCCCCCTGACTAGGTTGTGATCCATCAACTGATGCACTGTTGTGATGAAATAGATTTTTTTTGGCCAAATATAGTCTATGGCTTTCAATTTGACTGTCCAACATATTTAATAATGCTGCATAATATACTTTTGTGATGATTCTCTCTTTCTCAAGATAGTGAGCACTATATCACGGGGCAGCTGGATCAGTTTTTACCTTCTCGGAAGCGGTTGAACAAGATTCTACCTATTTTATAGATCCATTTATAATCTATATAAACGATTTGCTTGAAGCACTAAGAACTACTAACGTTTGCCTCTACGCACATGACACCATCATGGTGACAAGAGCGAGTTCATCATTTGAAATGCAAGCAAAAGTTAATGAAAATATGAGAAATACAGAGATTTGATTTAATGCCGATAAGCTTGTAGACAATAATACAAAAACCTTCGAAATCACTGCAGATAAATTGCCTGAAACTAAAGCTATTAAGTTCCTTGACTACGGCTTAACTATCGACAACAAATTAAACTGGAAAGAACACATAACTTCTATAGAACGAAAATTATCAGCTGCTTTTGTAGCATCAGTCATATACAGGCAATATCAACACGAATAGCATATTTTGCGAATTTTCATAGTCGCGATAGGTATGGACTTTACTTTTGGGGGTATGGTAAATAAAGTCAACAGGATTTTCTTGTTGTAGAAAAGGGCGCTTAGGGCTCTAGTAGGATTAAAGCAACATGATTTCTGTAGAATATGGTTTAGGAATGAACGGATAATTATCTTGGTATCAGAATATATACTTATCATCGTCAAATATGTACATTAAAATAAAACAAAGTTTTCTCTGCTTGGTGACGGACATCATTACGAAACACGTCACAGAGATTATCTCAAGACGCCGTACCACCGACTGAAAACCACCCAAAATTACGTGGATTACTGGCGCGTCAAAATGTACATCAGACTACCAAGGACAATGAAAGTACTTCCTATGCACATGATGCTTTTGGGGCTCAGGAAGGTGCTGTTACAGCAAGTGTTTTATACGATGGATGAATTCCTAAATTACATGTGTTAATGTTTTGTGAGTATATTTTGTTTTTACAATATCCAATGTTTTTTTCTATATACACTCAACATCAAAAGTGTTGGACCCCCAAAAGATAATGATAATAGTATATAGTTATTAAGAACAATAAAAATATTATATTGAAAACATGTTTTTTTAAGATGAGAATTTGATAATGATAATTGTTGACCAACATAGCCACTAACAGAAGAAGTGAAAAGAAAAAATTTAATAAACAAGAAAAATATAAACAAAGGAATTAGTCAAACAAACAATATTCAATACTCAGCATGCCCTTCTCTGCTTCTTACTAATGCATTGACAAGCCTATCCATTGAAATAATCAATGAATTTATGATTTCTTGCGGAATATTGTTCCATTCCTGTATAACCGCTATGGTTAATTCTTCCGCGGTGTGGGGTGGGTTAATCCGATTGCAAATTACTCTAACAACAAAATCCCACATATGTTCTATTACATTCATATTGGGGGATTGTGCTGGCCAATCCAATCTGGTGATATGTCCTTCTTCAAGTCTTATTGCACGACGTGGTCTGGCATTATTATTCATAAAGATGAAATTTTCACCCAGTTCATTGTGGAATGGATAGTTATTAGGCCTAATAACGTTTTCAATATAAACTGCTTTTTTATGTTCTGTCGTATGGGAATTAGGCGGTACGACGGTTGAATATTATACCACCCCAAAACATGACTCTACCTCTTTCGTAAGGAGGAACTTCACCCGGCAAATTTAATCGCTTTTGACGACCTGGTGCCCTCTGGACCCGTTGCCTACGATCATCACTCCAATTCTGGTCTCATCGGTAAATAAGACCTATCGTCACTGCTGTAAAAGCCAACCCTTCTGCTACCGCGCCCAACGGAGACGGGCAGCTCAGTGTCGTGCAAGTAGAGTTAAAGAAGACTTCTATGAAGTTTTCTTCGAAAGGCAGAGGTTGATATAACACGACGAAACGTACCTTGGAAGTGAGCTCTAAGGACCGGACCAAGTAACGATTCTCCCTTCCGTTCGACACTTGGGGACGCCCAGAACGTTGTCTTCTTTCCACAGAACCACCTTCTACATATTTATGCACTATGCGTACAACGGATGCTCCAGGGACATTTAACATCGCGGATATCTGATGATTTGAATGTCCTCCAATATCATGCAAGGCAATAATTCTTGTTATATTGAAGACGGAAATTTCACAGCCCGACATTATAACACGATACAATCACGAAAATCGCTTGACTACAAACAAAACTGACCGTTTTTATCAACAATTGACAATAAATCACAAGTGTGTTATCATCAAACATCATTGCTGTTTTCTTTTCATACAATGTGGCTATTTTGATAAGTACCCAGAAATAATAATACACCATTCATTTCTTTCATATAGAGGGTGTCCAAGAATGTGATGTTGTGTGTATGTAATCCATATGTTTGTTTATGATTATATTGGTTTTGTAAATGTATTATTTTCAATAAACCAAATCAATAGAATGAAACGTATTTCGAAATTATGCTGTAATATGTTTGGTGTACGCCAACGATGATGATAAATTTCATTGTAGAAAATTTTCCTTAAAAACATTTAAATCATATGTTGGCATATTATTTTTAATCATAATTTCTAATGAATATTATGGTTAGTTTGTTCATATTACAATTTAAGTTAAATAATGGTAAATAGTGAAAACAATAGCTTTTCAATGATTTAGAAGTAGATTACTTAAAAGAAACATGTTTGAATTATTAAAATTTTTCTTACCTCATTTCTGCGGCTCTCACCGAAATTTGAGCGGATGTATAAAAAGCTTAATGCGAGTCCAAAGTTTAAGTTGACGTTATTTGTACATTTTTTCCATCTAGGTATTTCCGCTTGTAATCCGTACAACTGCTGGGAAAAATCGAAAGCGAGCGTGCGAAACTTTGTTAGAGTAAGTGGAGCTATTGTTGAAAATATGTTCCACCATATGAACCGTTCTACAATATTAATTGTCTGATGATTTCTTCAATAAAAGATATTTCATTGAACTTAGCATATATCCCATGTTAATGAAGTTATATTCCTGTGACAAAATTTCAGCGAACTTGTGCAAATTCAAGATCTTAATATCTACTTTAGATGAAGCGCCAATTAATTTTCAGTTAAGGTTTGGCCTAATATTTATTCGCTATGAATCGAAGTAGTTTCATTTCTTTACTTATGATTTCACGTAAATAATTTATGTGAACATGGTTTATATTCATATGTAAATAAGTTTCAGATCTTACAAATTTATACAGGGTGTAAATGAAATATACCGATGTACGTTAATATATAATAGATACGTAAGACAGCAATTAAAATCTACAAAAAAAATTATTCAATAAAAACTTTAATTTTGCGGAAATTTAGGAACACAAACTTTTGAAACACGGTCCTGTATTCAGATTAAATCTAAATAAATAGAAATTATATGTTTATATATATATATATATATATATATATAGATAATTATTTCTTGACCGTTGTATGTTAAGTAGATTAAATTAGTCGGCAATTTAAATAAACCAGACCTTAAATCGTCGACTAATTTAATCTACTTATATATATATCGTAAACTGTGTATAAGGTCAACATACCTAATGTCCTTTTGTTTACGTTGAGCAGTAGATTAGCGAGTTTTTGCATGTATCGAAGATCCAGAAGGATAGCTGTATCATTAGCAAAATTTAATTCAATATTAGTATCACTAAAAATAGTTTCTAAATAACTTTTCCAGTTCATCTACAAAAGAAAATTCTTAATGAAGTTTTAATTATTATTTTTTCAAGAACGTGTAATAATAATATTTATTTGCTCAACAGATTTTAAATCCAATTACGGGACAATACAATAAAAATTGACAGAATTAGCAGAGACATATGCATGGACTTTGGATTGGATACATATAAGATACAGAACGTAAATCTACGGAATAGGCATATCGACAGCTATAACCTGAAAAGTAAACAAGGTAATACAAAACATGATTTATATAAGGAGGAAGAACCTAATGATGTACCGGTACATTCCGAGCATTAATTTAAAAAATATTTGGATATATTTGTTTACACAATAGAACCACATTGGTTAACTTAAATGTAAATTTAAGCTAACCCAAAAAGCAATACTTGTCTCACAAATTTTTGTTATTTATACTTTTTATGCATGTAAATTAGTTATAGTTTAAGTATATTTAGTAACTTGAATTTTCTAATATTATTGTTTTGTTACGCTGTAATTTCCATTTCTAGTTTTACTTATTTATTGTCAAGCCCCGGTATCTTAATTGGTCTGCGAAACATTTAAATATGTCTACGGGTACTTATATCGCAATCAGTGTTTAAAATTTGGTAACTGTATCACCCCCCTATCGCTTTCTATGTCCGCGGGTGATTGCATATTCGAGCTCCTACCTTGGTGATATTAGGTCTTGCTTAAGTAGTGCAAATCTTCAGTGTAACGAAAGTCTTGTTAAGACTTTTCGACGTATCGTTTTGTTTAACGTTTAATGCGGATTACGTCGAAAAAGTGAATATATTTATCAGGTACAGACAATTTTGTCGTTAGCAACTTGCGAACTTTGGGGTGAATAGAATCAACCAAATTGGGTTTATGTATGGCGTTTAGTTTCGATCTACGGAAAGAAATAGGCTCTCTGACGAAGATTTTATGCATGCGCTACAGCCTAGAACATCTGGGTCAATCTCGTGAATAATTACCTAATTATCTGGTCACACTAAGGCAGGCAAGAAAAACACCGAATCATATTCCCCTCATAAGTATTCCTCTCATAAGGGCGTTAATAATTTACCCTTCCCGAAGGACAGGACGAATTTAGGAAATCAAGTAATTCGCATGAGTAATATTTATTTTTGTGTAATCTAATTTCATTTGATAATTTCTTTTTTTGCTTTCTTATCCTACTGTAACTAAATTACGTAGCATTTTTAGAGTTCGACTCGTAGAAAATTCAATCTATCTTATTTATTCCAAATTAGAAATAATTTTGTAGATTAATATATTTCTTTAGCATTTTAATGCCAAATTAACTTTTTCTATAATTGAAATTAAATTCTAATTCTGTATCATATTCATAATTAGATTTATTTTTGTAACTTATTACTTTTGCGGACAACTTTTTATTGCCGCATGTCAAACCAAATATTTTTTTCATGCCCAGCTGCATGTCGTACGATATATATCGACGCATTTTGAGATATAATAATTTTGAATTTAAAATAAAATCACTGTGGTATTTTGTAAAATATTTCTTATGGCTATATCTGTTTGTACTAAATTATGAAGTTGATTCTGGGGTACTTTAGGAAAAGCTGCGGTGATTAAAATTAATGTAATTAAATTAATTTTTAAACCAATTTTTTTTTCTTGTTGAGAGATTATTATTTTCCGAACTGTTTTTAACGTAATTTCTTAGTCTATGGTTATCGTATGGATATATTTTTATTATCTTTTGATATACAATAGGATTATATATGTATATAGTAAAAGTATATATATAATCCAAAAATCCCTATTACCATAACAATGGTGTAGGGCGTTTATCTTCTAGCTTTTTATAAACGTTTTCCATTCATTTCTATTCCGTGTCATGTTCTTCGCTTCTGTCCATGTTTTGCCTTTCCTTCCCAGTATTTCTGCTATGACATCATTCCATGTTGTCCTTGGCCTTCCTCTTCTTTTATTTTTCATTATCCTTGCTTCCCATATCCTTCTTGTTTGTCTTGTATTTTCCATTCTATATAAATGTCCCCACCATCCTAGCTGTCTTTGTTCAATGTATTCTAACACTGACTGCATTTTCAAATCTTTTCGTATTTCCAAGTTTCTTATTCTGTCCATCCTTGTAACTCCTCTAACTCTTCTTAAATACTTCATTTCTACTGCCTGTAATTTATTCTTTTGTCTTCTATTTAATATCCAGGATTCACAGCCATATGTTAATATCGGTCGGTAAATTGCCTTATATACTTTTAGTTTTGTTTCTCGGGATATCTCTTTTTTGTTAATGAAATTATTCCTCATGCTGTGGTACAGCTTTGTTGCTTTTTCTATTCTTTGATTAATCTCAGCGTCCTGGGTCCCTCTTCCATCAATTCGTACTCCCAAGTACTGGAATGTTCTCACTTGTTCTATTTCAGTTCCTTCTATTACGATTTTCGTATCTACCTGTTCATCTCCCACTACCATTACTTTAGTTTTGCTCTTACTCATCGTCATTCCACTGTCCTTTAGTGTCATATTCCATGTTGTTAAATTACGTTTCAGATCTTCCTCATTGTCGGCTATAACTACTATGTCGTCTGCGAATGCCCCTTCCGAAACTTCGACTGCATTCAAGTTAAGGTGTCCAACCCTGAACTTTTTACTTTTACATGCACACTGTTTGATAATGTCATCCATATAAACAATGAACAGCATTGGGCTCAGACTTCCCCCTTGGCGCAGTCCCTCGTTTGTTTTAAATATCTCAGATTCTAAATTGTTAGCTATTACAGCATTAGTATTGTGGTTATATATTTTCTGTATTAATCGTCTTATTTTGCCATTGACACCTCTTTCTCTTAATACATTCCACAATCTTTCTCTTGGTACTTTATCGAAGGCTTTTTCCAAGTCTATAAATGCTAAGAACACTTTCTTCTGTTCTCTAGAGGCTTTTTGTATTATTTGTTTCACAGAGAATATTTGGTCTTGTGTGCTCCTTCCTCTTCTAAACCCACTTTGTGACTCATGTAACGTATTTTCGAGTTTTGTTCTTAGTCTTTTATCTATTATTTGCTCGAGAATCTTCATTGCAGTACTTAGAAGGGATATTCCTCTGTAATTATTGCATTCTTTCTTATTTCCTTTATTCTTGTATATTGGTACTATCAATGACTTCTTCCAATCGTTTGGTATTTCCTCTTCTCTCCATATTCTGTTATATATTTTCAACATTAATTCTCTTCCTCTTTGTCCTATATTTTTTATCATTTCTGCTGTTATTTTGTCACAGCCTGGCGCTTTTCCATTTTTCTGTTTTTGTATTGCTTCTTCCAGTTCGTCCATGGTAATGATTTCTTCTGTCTCTTCTTCTCCTATTATTTGTTGTTCACTAGCATTCTCGTTTTCCACTCCTCCGCTTAACAATTCCTGAAAGTATTCTTTCCACCTTTCTATAATCTTCATTCTATCGCTTAGGATCTCTCCCTTCTTATTTTGTATATAATGTGTAGATTGTGACCTTTCTTCATTCCTTACTGATTTCAAGACTCTGTAAAATAGTTTTTGGTTCTCTTTACTGTTTTTTTCCATATTTTCCCCAAATTCTTTCCATGTCTCCTTTTTTGCTTGTACTACTAAATGTTTCACTTTTTTTCTTTCTTCTTTGTATATATCGTATTTTTCCACTGTTTGTTCTGCTAAGTATGTTTTCCATGCTTTTTTCTTTATCTTAATTTGATGTCTTATTTCATTTGTCCACCATTTTGTTTGTTTTTTCTTTTTCTTTTTCCTTACGCCACATATCTCTTTCGTTGTAGTTATTATTATTTCTTTAAACCTATTCCAAATTTCTTCGATAGTTCCATTAATTTCTATATTTTCTACTCTTTCGGCTATCCTTTTCTGGAATTTTTCAGCAATGACTTCACTTCTTAATTTGTATATTCTAAGTGATTCTATTTGGTCTTGTTTCTGTGTATATATATATTGCTTTTCCTTGTTTTGAACTTTTTCTTTTATTCTTGATATAACCACAAAGTGATCGCTTCCTATTTCCGGCCCTCTTCTTACTTTCGTGTCGCTCACAATTCTTCTGTTATTTTTGTCAACTAATATGTAGTCAATTATGGACCTCTCCCCCCTACTCTTGACTTCTCTAGTATATCTGTGTATATCTTTGTGTTGGAAAAGAGTGTTAGTTATTACCAAGTTGTGTACAATGCAGAAGTCCAGCATTCTTTTTCCATTGTTATTTCTAACAGTCTCCCCGTTTGTTCCCAATACTTCACTATATTCATCGTCTCTTATGCCAACTCTACTGTTGAAATCTCCTACTACAAACATTATACCTTTCGCGTCTTCCACCACTAATGTTAGTTCTTCCCAAAATTTATTCTTATTTTCTGATGTATCATCTTCGTTTGGCCCGTACACCACTATTATTGTTTTCGTTCTGTTTCTTTCCTTCATCTCTATTAGTAATATTCTTTCTGACCAGGCATTCCATCTATAAATTTGGTTTTCTAATTTCTTGTGTATAATGCATCCCACTCCTGCAGCTGCTCTTTTTTCTTTTCCTACACCACTATACATCATAATATGACCATTGTCCGTCTTAATAACTCCCTGTGCCTTTTTCTTTGTTTCCGTAATTGCTAATACATCCACTCCTAACTCTTCAAACTCCTTTTCTAATTCCTTTTCTTTTCCTGTTATGCTCTTTATATTCCAAGTACCAATTTTCCATGTTTCACTTTCACTTTATAGTAAAAGTAAACAATTTTATTAATATTTTCTTTATATGGTTAGTCAAGGCTTAAATATATTACTTTTTTTTTATTTTGTTTTATAATTATACATATTAATTTTCCTTGATCGTGAATATACGAATTAATTGTTCCTAGTTTTTTTTTCTTTGCATTTGGCACTTCCCTTTAGAGATTTCTTTCAGGTATCCCGTGCAGTTTATTGGTAATAGTACGTAGTAAGTATATAGCGTGAGATTTGAGTAGTTTGTATGCGCATGCGCCGAAGATCGCGCAATCTCTTTTCTCAGTTTTCAGACTGTGTTTCTGTAAGCACACCCACACCCGTCTCCACTGACTAAGGGCATACACCGAAAATAGGCGCTCCTAGACATTGTGCGATACAACTACTGTTTTGTTAGTTTACGACCAGCCTCAGACGCCATCGCTGCGCCTGCTTCTCGTGTAGGTACCGGTTTGTATCAAAATTCAATGATTAAGTAAAGGTTGTTTCCAATAATTTATTATACTACCACATGCACTACATACAATATTGTTTCGCCAAACTTTGGCTTCATCAGGTGATGATCACTGAATGTTTACGAAATTATGTATAGCATACCGGGTGTATTTTTTAATTTGAAACTTTCAAATATCTCTAAAATTAAGCAGTTCACAAAAAATATCCAGATTTAAAATTTAATAATTCAATGTAGGAAATACATTAGTGTTAGAATTAGTCCCTCTCTCTCTCCCTCCATGTAGGTGGGGCGGGGTTAACTTTGAAATCTTAAATAAGAATCCGTATATTTTATTACAGATTCGAATTCTACTGGAAGAAGTACGTAGGATTTGTTTAATTCATGACAGATGGCGCTGTAATAGATGAAATTCAATTTTTTTCAATTTCTCGCACTGAGAACCTGATACGATTCTGAAATACGAATGCTATACAAAATACGTTTTTTTTTAAATAATCAAAATTAGTCTTAGAAAAACTTTATGCATTTTACAAATTTCGAATAACTGGGAAAATGTCACCTGTAGAAATGTAAATTGCTGGTGAATAAATTACTTTAGCATAACCCAACAACAACAACGTGTACGTAGTAATATCTTGGCGTGCTTGATTAATCTGAGTCTCCTCGCCTCTCACGTAACAGGGTGCTTCATTTATGTAAGCCCCTTCGCCTCTCACTTATCAGAGTGCTAGATTTCCGCTCGCCTCAATATTTTTCAATTAAAGTAAGTTTTGAAAATGATAGCCTTCGACCTCAATGCATTTATTGATCCGCATTTCAAATGAGTATAGACAACTGAGAAGTGTATCTTCTTGAATTTCGGCACAATCATTTCTGATTCACTGAGTAATTATATTTTCACGCGTTATTGGTACTTGATTGTATACTTTGCATTTGAGATAACTCCATAAAAATAAATCTGGCGAAGTAAGATCTGGTGATCTAGCAGGCTAATTTACTGAACCAGCTCTACCGATCTAGCGACCATTGAAATTACGATTCACGTGTTACCACCGAATAGTGTGCTGGACAATCATCATGTCGAAACCACATGTCTTCAAGTATTGCTGGCAGTTCATTTTCCATAATGTCTCGGTACATTGGCCTTCAATAATGTGGAGGCCGATGTTACCAATTATTCCACACCACACGTTGACAGTGCAAGGGCGGAGGCATTCAACTTGGCGAAGCCAGTGCGGATTTTTAACACTCCAGTAATGTATATTAGGTCGATTAATCGTTCTGTGGTTTGTGAAAGACGCCTCGTCGGAGAATAACACGTAACGAAAAATATTGTGGTTTTGTTGTAATTGTTCACATGCCCACAAATCGGGTAACAAAAAGTTACGCGATTTTGGACATCAACGCCATGAAGATCATGATGTGGATGATATTTTTGATGTTTTAAAACCTTCCAAGCACTGGTGTGAGACAATTCAGAATCGCGAGCTATTTCTCTTGTGGTGACATGAGGATTAACAGCCACTGCAGCTAATAGAGCGACTTCATTATTTTCTCCGGCGACTGTTGCTCGACGGGTGCTTTTTCCGGTTGAAAACTTTCATCAGTATTGAATTATTTGATAGTACAGTAAAATGAAGCACGCGACCGAATCCTATCTGGAAAACGCTAAGCTTAGAGATTGATAGCACTATCAAGACTTCTGCCAGCTTCTCCATACACCAGAACCATTTCAATTTTCTCTTGTACAGTTCAATACTCAATTCTCAATACTCAAAGTAGGTACTATGAACAGAAATATTCTTCGAACTGAGTAAAATAAGTTGTTTCTTAAATTTCTTTCTTTTTTTTGTACGTTTAATTTGTGTTTTTGGATTTAGAAAAAATACGAATGGAAGAAATAACACAAACGTTAAATACATACATTGTACATACATAGAAATTGTATTAAAAGAAAAATACAATTTTTTTTTATTCGAAAGCACTACGATAAGTCATGAGCGAAGGAAATTGCGTTGACGAAGTATGTGAAGAAGGACGCCTGTTCGTGGGTTATGATAATAGTACTTTCTTGATAAGTAATTTTTCGTGGTATCGTTTTTATTCAAAACAAATTGAAGCATTGTATGTTCTCAGTGCGAGAAATTGTAAAAAATTGATTTTCATCGATTACAGCGTCATCTCTCATTAATTGAAAAAAATATTTCTGACAAATCCTACGTACTTTTTCCAGTAGAATTCGAATCTGTAATAAAATATACAGGTTACTAATTTAAGAATCCAAAGTTACCCCCGCGCCGCCTACATGGAGGGAGAGAGAGCGACTAAATCTAGCATTAATGTATTTCCCTAATTGAATTATTAAATTTTAAATCTGCACATTTTTTCGTGAATTGCTTATTTTTCGAGATTTTGAAAGTTTCAAATTAAAAAATACACCCAGTATATAAAAAAGAATTTGTATATATTTCCCTTTCTTTGTGCGTTCACCTTATTTGCTTTTTCTGTTTATTAAATGAGAATTTATTTATACATATTGCATATGGAAATTTTGAAAATATAAGTATGTGAATGCAAATTCGGTTGAAAATGTTCATGAAAATCATCACATTTACAGTTAACGTCAGATTTCTTTGTGGCTGCATTAAGTGTACCTCTCCAACCGAGGCATGTTTTTGATGAAGGGCTATGGTTTATAATTTATGCGTTTGTACCATGTTTTCATATATGGCCAGTTAGGGTTTTAATACACTCGAATTGGTAGGCATTGGAGAGAATTAAAAAAAAATACATATATTCCTGCTTTCAGAATTGAATGTAGTTTTGAAATTGTTCGGAAAGGAAATCAGTTTTAATAAATAATAGAGTACAGAATAACTGTATTTGTATTGACCATTTTAAAAGTGAAAATATTTAAACGTATTCAGATAAAATTGTAAATTTTGTTATTGATTAAAGGGCACATAATGAATGTTTAAAGTAATTTGGTGTTCTTCCTTTTCTCTTATAGGATTTCTCCGGATGATGATATCTAATTCTGTCTTCATCTATTTGAAGGTCTTCCGACTGGCCTCTTTCCTGGTGGTTTTCCGTTTTTGGTCATTCTGGGTAGTCACTCTTCTGTTATTCTGCTTACATGCTCATTCCATTCTTTCTCCGTTTTTAGACCATTTGACCACATATTGTACATTGCATTCGTTTCTTATAGAAATATTGGTTCTTCTGTCGCGTAAAGTGATACCTAAGATAAATCTTAAAGTTTTCATTTCAGCTGTCCTCATTTTTTCTTTCGTTTCTTGGTTTCAGCTCCGGCCTCAATGGCATGTGTTAGCACTAGACGCATTAGAGTTTTACTCTCTACTCTGACAAACATGGTTCCCTCCACTGATGTTGGTTTCTGCTGCTGTTATTTGGAGTCTTTCAAATATTATATTGGTGCAGTACATATTCCCCCGGATATTATATTTAATGATTTTGACCTGTTCATTGATGCTCTTGAAACCTTTATCTTAGGTAAACAAGTTTTACTTGTTGGCGATTTCAGTCTCCCACAATTTGTTGCTGCTGTTACAACTTGTCCCAAAACTCGTCTCTTTCATAATTTTTTCAACTCGATGGGTTTTCAGCGATTTAATTCAATTAAGAACTCTGTGGATCACATTATTACACAGGACGTGGTCCTGTATAATATGCGTTGCCAGCTATCTGTTCATGAGGAAGTAGTGCCTCTAGTACCTATTGATACATTCCATCCGCCTTTATCAGTATTAATGAGAATCGAATCTGAGTTTAGATATACCAACTTTCCGTCAACGGATAACGATAGATTCAATTTTCACAAAGCTGGCTTTGATCAACTGTGCCATGATTTACTTAATATTGACTGGTCATGTCTTGGCTTTTGATTTGGCTCTTGATGATTTTTATACAATTTTTACCATGTATGTGAGAAATCTGTACCATTTTATAAATCTTATAAAAAAATCTTATCCTCCGTGGATTACTGCGGCGGTAATTTCTTCTCTAAAGCTGAAAGAATACTACAGGCGTAAATGGAGTAGTACCATGAGTTTGTATTATATGAATGAGTTTAGAACGCTTCGAACTGCTTGTAATAAGCAAATCTCTGATGTTTACAGTTCTTACAATGAAGTAATTGGTAAATCAATCAGGGAAAATCCCAAAGAATTATTTAAATTCATTAATAATAAAAAGAGAGTTATGGCAGATTTGGTCTTACTAAATCATTAACAAAAATCATAAATCTCTCTATTACATCTGCAACCTTTCCAAACTTGTGGAAACGCGTCAGAATTAGCCCAATTTTCAAAAAGGGTGACGAATCAATCTTAAATAATTATAGACCCATAGCAATATTGTCAAACTTTGCAAAAGTATTTGAACACATCATACTGCTAAATGTTCGTAAATACTTATCTCCTTACCAACATGGGTTTCTTCCTGGTAGATCGACGGTGACCAACCTTGTTTCTATCACCCAATATATCAGTGAGTGTTTAGATAGGCGGGAGCAGGTGGACGTGATTTACATTGACTTGTCAGCTGCCTTCGATTCTACCAACCACGAAATATTATTGGCGAGGCTTGGTAACTTTGGAATGGGTTCCGCTTTCCTTAATTTAATTGCATCTTATCTAAGTAATCGATCAAACTACTTTCGTTACAATGGATTCTGCTCTTATGAGTTTGTCTCTGCATCTGGCGTTCCTCAGGGGTCTAATCTGAGCTCTCTGCTCTTCTTGGCGTACATTAACGACCTTCTCGATTGTATCGAGTGTCATGTGCTTGCTTACGCTGACGATGTTAAAATTTATACTTCCGTCAGGTCTGAGCATGACTCTGTACTTCTTCAATAAAATCTTGATCGTTTGACTTATTGGTGCTTTTCTAACAAATTAATGTTGCTAAATGTTGCTCTATTTCATTCACGCGAAAGCAAAATTCAACCCCTTCTTCTTATGTAATACATAATGAATTCATCACACAATTCGATATTTTCAAGAATCTTGGTGTATATTTTGATAGCGAACTTAGATTTTCCTTCCACATCGATCAACTTTGCTGCTCCACCTACAGAAAATTGGGATTTATTATGCGTGCTGCTAAGTACTTCACTAATCCTGACATACTTAAATCGTTCTTCTTTGCATTCGTTGCTAGTACTTTGGAATATGGTTCTACCGTCTGGTCTCCTTCGTACGACGGGACGTATCCTCCAAGGGGAATCGATTATGATTTACTGCTTGATAGGCACAACATGCAATTTTTTACTATTCGCCGTAACACGCATGGTGCGCGGTTTGTTTGGAAGATTCTTCATAAGATTATTGACTGTGCACCATTGTTATCGCAATTAAAATTCTATGTCCCGAGATAGCACTTATGACTTGTTCATATAAATATTGGCTTTTGTGGTGCTTATTATATTAGCTATTTATGCTTGTCTTTTCTAGTTTTTCTTTTTTTCTTATCTTTATTACTTAATTTGGATACTTTTGCTTTAGTTTAATTTTATATTATGCATCAACTTTAATTTTGGTACTTATGTTTTTTTAATTTGTTTTGTGTATTGTGTATTTACGTGCATACATTTACATTTGTTTATATTATTTATTATTTATATTATGCCCTGTAAATAATTTCTGTTGGGTAAATAAATGATATTATTATTACTATTTACAGATTTTAACCTTGCTCTCTGTTTACATGTATTTATTCTTCCATATTGTTTCTCTAAGACAGCCCGATTTTTTTAATGCTTTTGTTGACTGTATTTCTGCTTCTTTAAGAGCAGATTATGGTCACTTGATAACTTCACACCCGTATACTTGAAACTCATCACTTGCTCTATTATTTTCCTTTCCAATTCTAGTTTGTAAAGGATTGGCTCTTTAGACACCACTAAAATATTTGTTTTTTTCGTTGCTATTTCCATGTTGTATTTTTTTGCAGCTGTATTAAACTTGTGTAATAATCTTTGGAGATTACATCAGCCAATAGTAACGCATTGCCTTTATAGCATATTTATATTGTTTGGTCCCATTTTGTAACCTACCATACTTTTAACCGCCTCTATGATTTGGTCCATAACGAGGTTGAATAAAAATGGGCTCAATGAATCACCTTGTTTTACTCCTTGGGCAACTTTTATTTCTTCAGTTAGTATATTGTTGGATTTTATGATAGTTCTATTGTTCATATTGATGTGTTTTACTATTTGTATTATCCGTTGTGATATATTATTATTTTTTAATAAAGTAAGTACATCTTCCAGTTGAACTTTGTTAAATTCTAATGCCTTTTCTATGACTTGTCTTGTTATAAATATGACGTCGATGATACTTCTATTTCTCCTAAATCCCTGTTGTTCTTCTCATATATTTATTAAATTTTCTAATCGTTTGTGGATGGCTATAGTTAATAATTTTAGTGTGGTGATTAACAGACTTATACCTCTATAATATTGGGGCTGTTTTTTTTTTATTTCCTCGTTTCAAGACGGAGATCGCTATACTTAACTTCCCTTCTTGGGGCACTTCAATTTGGTGTTAAGTTGGCTAATAACCTATGTTAGCTAAGATGGTCTTATATTTGGAATTGTTTTATTTCATTAACCGATAAAAATAACAATTAATAATAATAATAGATGATGTTAAGTTATATGCACCATCGGAGAAAGATATATGCATTTTCAAAATGTTCCTATAATTTCAGACTCTATACTCGGTTAATAAGCTTTATAAGCAATCGATAAGTCACGTTTTAGAGTAGAACGTAACCTGTAGAAATTCGCAAGACACCAAACGATATCCACTGTGCCATTAGATAACCAGTTGATTTTTATTCGAAGATTAGGATTATCATTGTTATCCATAATTCGAGTAAAATATTGAGAGCAAACTGAATTCTCAATCAAGAAAAAGGAACCAAATCTCGTTTCACTGGACGCTACAATGGACTGGGGATGTTAAAGGGATGGATTATTATTATTATTATTATTGTTATTATTTCCTCCATTCACAAGAACATTCAATTTGTCCTTGGTTGCCAGTGTGTTAACCCATCGGTTCGTGAGAACAAGATGGCTGGTGTAACTATCATAATATTATATTTATTGTTGTTTATTATTTCCTATTTCCAGGTATTTTTCCGTAACCTAACTCTGCAGCTCTCCTCCATATGGCATGCTTCATAACACTTCTCACCATGTAGGGGGGGGGTATCATTTTCACGGGACATAGAGTCCGGCGCTTTAGTTGTTATGTTGACGAAGTGGGTTGAGATGAAGGTATCTCAACAACATCCTCGCCTGCGTTCTTTGTTTCTACTCAAGCATGCCATGTTTGTGTTTCATTTCCAATTTGCTGTTTCGGTCTTTGCTGATTAATCCTATCTGGATCCTGCTCCTCCGACCCACCACAGTATCCTTTTCATCCAGTGTTTGGAGCAAGTGTACCCCATTGGGGCTGCTAACCTAACCCAACGGTTAGCTCAGGAACCCGTGGGGTCGCTAGTCCCCAGTAACCTATCTCTAGGCTACCCTGTGCGGGGTTATTATTATTACTATTATTATTATTATTATTATTATTATTATTATTATTATTATTATTATTATCATTATTATTATTATTATTAATACTGTTAAATAATAATATAAATAACAAATAACTTATCAAGGAATAGGTAAATATATATACACTTGCTTATTGAAATGAACTTAGTAAATAAACATACCCTTTTCCAGGTAGAACTGTTATTAACAGGACCTGAAACTAATTGCTGAAGTGTGACCTCGTGGAAGAGATGGGAAGGACTTTTTCGTTCATCTGGTGGTGTCATAATCTATAAAATTTGTTTATATATGTATAAAATATATAGTTTTCGAATGCTAAAATAGTTGTAAAAAAAATAATTTCGTGGCAAACAAATTACCTAATTTTAACGTGTTGACGTGTGTAGGTTAAGTTTTACTTGCTTCTCCAAAGCGAATTTGACTTTAGGAATGTTTCATATATATTTTCAAAATGTAACTATTTCAATGATAACTAATATTCAAATTTTTAGAATGTGACATTGAGAAAGAAACGATTATATTTTTGGAGCGTTTGTTTATTATAGACATGTAATTGCCCCCTTGGTGGGATTTTATTAAAAGACTGAGATACCCAGAGATACTCGGTTAGACCAAAATTTGTAAGAAACAACTAACTCACCGACAGAAGATCAACGTTTAAGTAAATAAAAATAGTAACATTACAATGTCATATATAAATATTTACAACTTTTAAACTTAATTTGGTCATTTTTACTTGCACATAAATATCTTTTTCACAAAATTTAATTTCTTTGGTGCGACGCAAATCAATCAAAATCATGGTAGCTTATAAGTTCATAAGATTAGCTTCTTTAATATTTTTCGTGTTCCTTTAATGTTTCTAATAAGACAATATACAATATCAAGAGCGTATCTTATCTGAGATTTAAAACCTACTCCATAAATAACATTACACACATACGAACATATATATATATATATATATATATTGTTGTAGTTCAATCAAGGGGTTGTATTCCTTCCTCTGAAACTGACAAAGCAGGAATTATTCAAACAACCTCTTATAATATAAATAGATAAGATGGACGCATATTGTGAAAATAATATCGAGATGTCAATAAATGAATATCACGACAACTTTGCTTATTTCAAATTAATTTACATTTTTTTAAATTTTGCTTTTCTACTTTTCATTGTCTATTTCAGTTTTAAATTCAATTACGCGAAATTAAAACGATATTTAATTTATTCACGTTCAAACAGTGTTTCGGTATTATTTAGCCACGCCCATCTTTTAAAATTTATTAACCCGCGAGAGCGCAGTATTTACTAGGGATCACACATAACCTAGCATTTAAAATGAACTTTTATTAATGTGTAAAATCATAAATTAATTTAATCTTGTAGTTAAAATTCCAAAAACATGTAAGTTCCTTTTATATTAATTAATTAGTAAGCACAAATTAAGACATTTATAAACTTTCTAATAAGGCTTTGGAGCACAAATAATTGAAAGAGAGCGTCACCCGTCAATATCGTTAATAAATGTATTAAAATATTTTTCTCCTATTTTAAATTTTAAAATCTGCAGAAATACTAGTGTTACAAATATAAAAATATGCAGAAAAGTTATATATAGTGCCAAACTACGATTTGAAATAGTATTTAAATGAAGAAAATCGATTAACTACCTGAAAAACGCAATAGCATTTCTTTGCGAAGGTCGTTGATAGCACCCACGCCGTTAAAATATTCAAACGGATCATACCTGCCAAGATCCCGTTAACCTTATCAGATCCTCGGACTCTTGCACGAAGCCATATGGAGAACTTCTAGAGCTTCAATAAACCATTTCTACAGCTGAAATCCAGCCTTTGCCGTCTATTGAATCCGATTTCCTTAGTCAGACGTTCAATCTACGAATTTACAGGTTTTTAATAAAACATATATAGACGCCAATATTATATTTTACAACAATTCACGCACATTTAATTTAAACAACTTGATTTTTGCTTACAATATAAATAGCTATAACAGCACTCTAATTTCAAGCTTAAGATCATTTATATTTGGTAGTACTTACCATTTTGATCATTTTCGTGTCACTTAGTGTATTATAATAACTAATTTTGATAAAACGCATTCCATATCATAACCTATTTTGTACACATGTAACTTAATCATAAATATTAATTCAGTATTTCACTGTAATAAAAGTATAGATATTTACCGTGTACAGAATTCTAGCTTGAATAAATATTATATATTTGTTGATTTAAAAATTTGTGTTTTATTGGAATATGTGATGCACAGTCTATGGCATTATTTTATTTCCTGAGATTACACTGAGATTACACTTAAAATCAGCTGGTCGATTATTATTTTTATAATATATTTGACATTTCAAACCACTTCCACTTCGATAATTAAACCGATTAAGTATATATTTTTACAGTACCCACAATACTATATCAATATATATATATATATATATATATATATATATATATATATATATATATAATATCTTCGTGACCTTGGTATGATAATATGTATAAAATATTTTGTATTCCCTTGACAAAGGCATATTGCCGAAACATGTAGGGTTGTTTTAAATATATATACTTTGAAGTAATGAACCAGACCGTTAATCGCCGACTTATTAAGTTTACCTTATATATATATATATATATATATATATATATATATATATATATATATATATATATAGTAGATTTAATTAGTTGGCGATTTAAGGTCTGGTTTTACTTAAAAATGCATATATTTAAAACAAGCTTACATCTTTCGGCAAGTGATGTTTTTGTCAAAGAATTTAAAATATAAATGACAGTAAATAATTTCATAGTTATACATTTCTATTTGTCATGGATAAAATTATTCAAAGATACATCCAGTTTAATAATAATAAATTATGTCTTAGTATTCAAAAAATAGTTAGACAACAAGAATGGGAAATGGCAAAACATGAGTTATTATTATGTATGCGCCCGTGGAGCGGCTTAAGATGTTAAGCTGTCGGCATTCGTCTTAAACGACAAGGAAAACCACGAAAACCTACTCGGACAGCTAGTCAGGGATCCAAACACGGAACTGTCAGCGTGATAAGCAAATGTACAGATATTTAAATAAAACATAAGATATATATTTATATAACAGCAACATATATTATGATGGTAAACTGCAGATCGTTACATAATTAGGTTGTAGTATATACTGCTTCAATTTTTTATATCACTTCTGTTGTTAATTGAATTGTTTTCCTGTTTAATACTAATCATTTCTTTAATTTCCCTTTTCATCGTGTGTTGTTCTTTATCAATTATCTGTGTGTTTTCAAAATCGAAATGGTGATCGCGTTGTAGTTTGTTTTATTTAAACATAAACTACAACGTTAGCCTGAAAAGAGAATTGCAACATGCTTCTGCAATTTATTTTATTTACCTCCATTTTTTTAATTTTTTTTAAACCCACTTCTGAAGAACAATTGGAACATTATAATATATATATATATATATATATATATATATATATAAAACAATTGATAAATTATTGGAGTTTTTCGCAGCAGGTGTCAGTTATGAAAGCAAGCGTCAGATTAGATTAGCTTGAATAAATATTATATATTTGTTGATTAAAAATTTGTGTTTTATTGGAATATGTGATGCACAGTCTATGGCATTATTTTATTTCCTGAGATTACACTGAGATTACACTTAAAATCAGCTGGTCGATTATTATTTTTATAATATATTTGACATTTCAAACCACTTCCACTTCGATAATTAAACCGATTAAGTATATATTTTTACAGTACCCACAATACTATATCAATATATATATATATATATATATATATATATAATATCTTCGTGACCTTGGTATGATAATATGTATAAAATATTTTGTATTCCCTTGACAAAGGCATATTGCCGAAACATGTAGGGTTGTTTTAAATATATATACTTTGAAGTAATGAACCAGACCGTTAATCGCCGACTTATTAAGTTTACCTTATATATATATATATATATATATATATATATATATATATATATATATATAGTAGATTTAATTAGTTGGCGATTTAAGGGTCTGGTTTTACTTAAAAATGCATATATTTAAAACAAGCTTACATCTTTCGGCAAGTGATGTTTTTGTCAAAGAATTTAAAATATAAATGACAGTAAATAATTTCATAGTTATACATTTCTATTTGTCATGGATAAAATTATTCAAAGATACATCCAGTTTAATAATAATAAATTATGTCTTAGTATTCAAAAAATAGTTAGACAACAAGAATGGGAAATGGCAAAACATGAGTTATTATTATGTATGCGCCCGTGTGG
>OW285244.1:6676511-6724185 GCA_935421215.2 Melolontha melolontha | reverse complement strand
AGATGCGATCATCGTGGACAATGGCGTTCAGTTCCGTTCAAAAGACTTTAAAGCCCTTATGTCTAGGTATAATGTCCGAATCAAGTATACTGCTTTGTACCATCCTCAGGCTAACCCTTTCGAAAGGATCAATGGGGCCTTGAAAAACATGCTAAGATCGTATGTCTCAGATAATCATCGACAGTGGGACCGCTACTTAGCTCACGTCGGGGGTGTGCGATCAGATCTGCGCAACGTGAGGTAACAGGACACATCCCGAACTATATTGTCTTCGGAAGGGAATTAGCCAAAGCCAATACCAAACTACGAGAAGAATTGCCAATACAGTTTGATCGATCACGTGTTAGTAAAGAACTAGAGGAAACCTTCCATCAATGTGCATCATTGACGTGACGTGACGTTACGCCTGAAGAAGGCATATGAAATTGGTAAATATCAGAAGAACTATGATTTACGATGTCGTCATGCTGAATATCTGCCTAACGAGTTGGTCTGTCGGAAAAACTATGTTCTTTCAAATGCTGCTCAATACTTTGCTGTAAAATTAGCACCCCGATATGTTGGCCCATTTTTTATTGAGAGGAGAGTATCGTCATGGACTTATGAGCTAAAGGACATCAAAGGAACTTCATTAGGTGTATGGAATGTCAAAGATTTGAAAGCACATCCTCCTGATACAGGTATTTCTGGAGATATTAGCCTGTGGACACGGCTACAGGAATAGTTCTACCGAGGAATGCCCGTGGGATACAAGTCCCTTAATAGCTACCGTTTTGAGTAGATGTGATCTTCAGGGTTATATTTTGGTTTGGAGATATATCTGTTGAGTATGTCATATGTTTGGGAAACTTGCCGACACCTTATCTCAATAATAATTTTTGTTTTGGCTTGGATTTGGACTTTGTTTAGTGTTTTGGAGTTTTAGATTTTGTTAGGGTTATTGTTGGCGTCGGAACCCATCAGAGTTTTGTGGTATGGTAGATACCAACATTTTTAGGTTTGTTTAGACAGTCAGTTGTTGGTGGCTGTGCATCAGTAGACTGGACAAATTGCTGGAACTTTTTAAACTATTCAAATGACTATCCCCAAATTAGCTTTTTCCTTTCTAATTATTTGCGCCTCCTGTTACCACTTGATATCCTTTTCTCAGTTTTTATCTCCTTTCAATTTATTTTTTTCTTTGAGAATTTTATCGCGATTTATGTCTCTGTCACTCTGGCGTGAGTCATTAGTTGATTGATGGTGCATGTCTGTGTGGTCAAATACTTAGAGCAGCTTCCTTTTCTTTTCGCCGCCGTTCGGGCATGCGTGCTGTTCGGTCTGCCGCTACTGATAACTGCTGACGCAGCAATTTTCTCCTCTCTTGAAGGACCTTGTGGCGCTAAGGTTTTCATGACTTGATGCCTTCTGGCATGGACTATATTTCAGGGAATTGCTTCCGACCAGTGTATTTTTGTCGTTACGATTTAGTAGTTATTTTGCTATCCTACGTACCTGCTGAATGTCGAAGGACCCATGTGGTAGTCTTAGGGTCAAGCTAATTTGACGGTGTGTTTGAAATATATCTGTTAAGGGGGTTGTTCTGTTGACCAAAAGTTCCGATGATTTTCTTGAGGATTCATATCCTTTGTCACTCTTTTGTTATAAGTTCTGCTTACCTTTTTGCTGCCTTTTTTCCAAGTGAGATTTGTTATTTGCCGATATCGACTGCTGTATTTTTTTCAGTATAGCGTATAATTATTGTAAACCGATTGTCCTAATTAATTTATTAAAATTACACCTACCCTATATATCATTTTGCTTGTCACTTACTTTCGAATGTTTATGTATCTACATTGAATGTCCGCTATTTTTTTTTCTACATCCAGAGTTGTTTCAGTTAGTATTAATATTCTACACATTTAGTAAGGACCTATTATATATCGTATCCTTTGATTTCGTTATCTGTAATAACGAAATGTTATCCACAGCGATATTGTTTTCATTTGTTTTAGTATTTTTTTTTGATACGTACTACTGCGAGTTAATTGTTTATCATTGCAACTTAGCTATATTCTTTAAACATCGTAGTTTCCTTTAGTTAGCTTCAATTTACGTTTTATTCCACAGTATATCATTTATAATTGCAATTTTTTCAGTTAATTATCTTGCATAAGATACTCTGCAATCCTTTTAAATAGAAAGAGGGGGGAGGGGGCGGAGAAGAGATGGTGGGGGAGAGCGGGGGGGGGGAATTAATATATATATATAAATTCAAATTCTTTACAATAGATTTACAATACAGCATTGGTCTGTTTCAATCTTACAACACTGTACTTTACAGATGAAATCGTACACAGAAAAACACTAAAAAGGAAAAAAATAAAAACCATACACTTTCACAGGTCTCCAGAATAACGTACACATTTATACGACACAGTACAAGAAATAATTTTTAATATGTTATGACGTTCATGTTAGTTTTACAGTATTTGATCTATTTACATGTTTTTAAAAACAATTCTTATATTTTAACGTTGCAAATGCATAATTGTATACATACAAGTATTTTGTATAAAAATAATTTTGACTTATAACAGGATTGGCATAAGTCACAACACAGGTACTCACGCAAACATTATATTTTCGAACATATTTGTAACATTAATAGTACAACATAGTTATATAAGAGAGTACTTCTATTCCAACCAAACCAACACCATTGAAAAAGGAACACACTTTCGAAACATGTATGGTAAATTAATAAAGATGTCTTGAAATAATTACTACTTTTATCTGGTCTATAAAACGCCGAAAACCTCACGAATATTACATGTATATATATATATATATATATATATGAGCTTCATGTGTATGAGAATTAATAATTATTAAATCTCATTTTACATGCGATTGTCGCTATAATTTGTTGCATTTAATTCTACAATTCGGCAAATAGCGCAAATAGGGCAATAGGGCAAATAGCGACAATCGCATGTAAAATGAGATTTAATAATTATTAATTCTCATACACATGAAGTTCATTACAGTTCGTATATATACACGTAGTATAGAAGTGAATATCATGTCTGTCTTCGGTAAGGTGCACTGATGATCTGTAAAAAACAGTGAAATATCGATATATGCACATTCCGCGCAGATAAGTTTTTCACAAAATTTTTCATATATATATATATATATTGAATTTAATTGGAGTGAGAAATAGCAATTATTCAAATCTCCTCTCACATGCAATTGTCGCTAAATTTGTTGCGCAGATTTGAATAATTGCTATTTCTCACTCCAATTAAATTCAATATAATTCGTATATATACACGAAAGTATACAAATAAAATCATGTCTATGTCCGAATATCGTGTACTGATGATCTGTAACGACAGTGAAATATCGATATCTGCACGTTTCTGGACGGATATGGTTTTTTTCATACAAATATATATATATATATATATATATATATATATATATATATATATATGGTAGATTCAATTAGTTGAAGTCTTTGAAAAAGGCATCCTATGCCGAAACATGTAAGATTGTTTTAAATATGTACATTTTGAAGTAAAACTAGATCTTAAATCGCCAACTAATTGAATCTACCACAACATACAAAGGTCAAGAAATAATTATCTTTATATATATAACAACACAAACGTAATATAAGTATTAAATAATAATATGAAAACATAATCTTATAGCAGTCTGTTAATATTTCTATCAATTCTATTACAATCTATTACAATTACAATGATTACAATCATTATTTAAGGTATGTCTAATAGCATTGTTATTGTTAAATACCCCCTTGTCTTATATCGACAATATTAACGTTTCCAAAATATATTGCTAGTTACCAGCTGACTTGGTCCTTCTCTATATAATTAAAAATTCATTTTTTAATATATAATATCAATTATTATTTTTCAAAATATCTAAATAGGTTATTGAACTCATTTAACTTTCTTTTAAGCTTTCGTTAAATCCCCATTGTTGGTGGTTTAACTAAACCACAGAAATAATCTAGTTTAAACATTAAACCTACTATGTACAATGCGCAACTGTCACTAAACTTATGCTAAGTACCGTTTGAGGTTAAGGCGTTATTAAGGCGCAACAATTCGTGGACCCTACCTCACGACAATGCATCAACCCACACGTCACTTGTTGTGCATCAGTTTCTAGCCTCAATGAAGATGGCAGTACTGCTCCACCTTTTCTACGCCCCAGATCTTGCTCCTTGTGACTTTTTCCTGCTTCCGAAATTGAAACTGAAGCTCAAGGGGCGCCGTTTTGAGACGATTGACGAGATAAAGACCGAATAGCAGGCAGTGCTGAACACGTTAACATGCAAAGACTTCCAGCACTACTTCCAGTCATGGACAAATCGCTGGCATCGGTGTATTCATGCGGAAGGAGAGTACTTTGAAGGGAGTGGTAGTGAATAAGGACAATTTATTGTGTTTTTTTTACAATCCGAGAATTTCTGGGTAGCACCTCGTATATCATTAAAACTTCAAATAGACGAAGGTTTTTTTAAGTACCAGCTTTGCACGGAATGTATAATATTGCCATTCCGGTGTAAATTAATTAATGAAAAACACTACGGACGATTGTTCTGATAACGTCACATCTCATCAGTATAACAAGCAATTATATTTTAATTATTTGATGAGATCTCTAAGTTGTAATGCTTGTTTTACTTTACCTCCATTTCGTATAAATATATATTCAAGGGATGAGCAGACAATCATTAATACATAATATTAGTCTGCGAATTTGTGTTAATTGGCGCAGTGATTAATAAGACTGCTACGCGAACATTCGTATATATATATATATATATATATATATATATATATATATATATATATATATATATATATATATATTAATATTAATATAAGTAAAATATAATTGATTGTTATACTGATGAGATGTGACGACATCGAGACAATCGTGTTTACTGTTTTTTCCTCATTCATTAATTTAGCCCAGGTTGCCTGTCAATATTAGATGTCTCGTGCAAAGTTGGTTTTCAGGAAAAAAACCTTTTTCCACTCGACCTTCCAATGATATACATCTCGTTATTATAAATATGTATATTTATTTATTTAAACGTTGATCCTGTCTGTCGTTGAGTTGGTTGTTTCTTACAGATTTTGGTCTACATTTTAATGACAAATTCATACACTTGGTTTCATTTATACCTCGTATTTCTAGATCTTTTTTAACTTCTTTAATCTACGTTTTCTTTCTTTTTAGACGTTATAGCTACGCTTTTAGAATTTATCAGGAACGTTTCTCTGATAGGGAATCACCGCATCATAAGAAATTTGCGCAATTGGATGCTAATTTCAGGACGTTTGGATCTTTTAAAAAATAAAAGAAAGGAGATGAAAATTTAAGTTTAACCGTTTTATTGAGCGCACAAGAAAATCCAAGGACGTCCGTTAGAGAGATTTCTAGCTGCATTGGATCTTCCAGTACAACCGTACATTCTATTTTGAAAACACACAAACTCAGACCGTACATACCTCGAACGATCCATCATTTGCTGGAAGTCGATTATTCGCGGAGAATGCAATTTTGCAAATTTTTATTTAAATAAATTACGGGAAGATCCACTATTTTATTTTAAAATTCTGTGGTCGAACGAGTGCACCTTTACCAAAAACGTTGTGTTTAATAGGAACAAGCATAGGTATTGGAGTAACGAAAATATTAAATTTGTTTTTGAAAATAATATTCACAGAAGATTTACTTTAAATGTTTGGTGTGAAATTTAAGACATTAGATTAATTGGATAATGCTTCAGATGGTAACCTAAATCATCAAAAATATCATACATTGCTTGAAGATATAGTGGGGTTGCTCCACATACATGAACAGAGAATTCTTAAATAGACAGTTTGATTGAAGATGGATAGGCACTAACAGACCTATTAGATGGCACGTCTGTTCGCCAGAAGTAAATGGGTGTGAAGTATTAGAGAAATTGTTTATGTAACACAATCTGGAAACGTAGATGATCTACGAAATAGAATTATTAATGCTTACCGATAAATACCGCCAAAAAACATATTAAATGCAATTGTTTCTGTAGAAAAGAGGTGCATACTATGCATTGGTCGAAATGGTGCACAGTTCGAGTAATATTTATAGGACAGTGTTTCCATTTTTTTATTTGCCATTTTCAAATAACACAATAAGGAATGTTTATTTTATTGTATTTATCTTTCATATTTAGTAAATTTTTCTTTGTTTCTTCCTTATTAAAGTTTGTTTGTTTTATTGCTGATAATTACGGCAAATGTATATCTATAATAGTCAATTTAACGTTGTCAATATGCAATTGCCTACACAAATTCATTGCCCACCGTGAGCGACAAAAATTTTCAAAGAACTCAGATTTGATTGCATTTTTCTTCATCCAAGTATGTGTTTTTATTACTGGAATCTGTAGAAAATTTTGTGTTATGACACAACATATATCACGATTCCATATGTTCCACAATTATCAGAAAAAATTAAATACACTTTAAAAAAATATGATATAGCTACAACATATAAACTTAGTAATACTAATAAACATCTATATTCAAAACTTAAACCTAAAATAGAAAAAAAATCGAGAAACACATGTCATCTATAAAATACCATGTCGCGATTGCGATAGTTACTACATAGGCCAAACTAAACAATATTTATACAAAAGAATACAAGCCCACAAATACTCTAAAACAGACAAAACCGCTTTGTCTACACACAAACTACAACGCGATCACCATTTCGATTTTGAAAACACACAGATAATTGATAAAGAACAACACACAATGAAAAGGGAAATTAAAGAAATGATTAGTATTAAACAGGAAAAAATTCAATTAACAACAGAAGTGATATAAAAAATTTGAGCACTATATACTATAACTTAATTATGTAACGATCTGCAATTTACTATCATAATATATGTTACTGTTATATAATTATATATCTTATGTTATTTAAATATCTATACATTTTCTTATCATGCTGACAGTTCCGTGTTTTGATCCCTGACTGGCTGTCCGAGTAGGTTTTCGTGGTTTTCCTTCTCGTTTAAGGCGAATGCCGACAGCTTAACATCTTAAGTCGTTCCACGGGCGCATACATAATAACTCATGTCTTGCTTTTCCCTGTTTTTGTTGTCTATCTATTTTAGGATACTAAGGCATGATTTATTATTATTAAACTGGAATGTATCTTTGAATAATTTTATCCATGGCAACTACAAATGCATAAGTATGACATTAATATACTGTCATTTATATTTTATATTCCTTGAAAAAGGCATCATTTGCCGAAACATGTAGGATTGTTTTAAATATATACATTTTGAAGTAAAACCAGACCTTAAATCGCCAACAAATTGAATTTACTATATGTATATGTATATATATATATATATATATATATATATATATATATATATATATATATATATATATATATATAATAACTTCGTGACCTTGGTATGATATGGTAAACCTAATCAGTAGGCGATTAAAGGTCTGTATATTACTTCAAAATATATGTATTTAAAAAACTCTACATGTTTCGGCTGTATACGCCTTTTTCAAGAGAATACAAAATATGAATGACAGGATATAAATGTCAAGACTTGACATTTATATCCTGTCATTCATATTTTGTATTCTCTTGAAAAAGGCGTATACAGCCGAAACATGTAGAGTTTTTTAAATACATATATTTTGAAGTAATATACAGACCCTTAATCGCCTACTGATTAGGTTTACCATAAATATATATATATATATATATATATATATATATATATATATATATATATATATACATATATATATATATATTAAAAATAATAGACTTTTTATTGGTTTAGCGACCTTTTATTGAATTTTAATGTGTTATTCTACGACGTTTCGACTTTTATTATTATTCAGTCTTCTTCAAGTAACTAGAAACAAGAATTAATACAATGAAAACATGAAAAACTTACTGTATTGTAGTTTAATTCAAATTTTCAATTCATTTATACAGATGTAATCACTTTAATTTTTCCTTACTCATTATTAATCTAATTTTAAATTTTAACTTTAATTGTTAATTTAATTGGTAATTCAGTCTTTAATCTAATTTTAATATTAATTGTTAATTTAATTGTTAATTCAGTCTCACAAAAGCAAACACAGTTCTCATGTTTTCATTGTATTAATTCTTGTTTCTAGTTACTTGAAAAAGACTGAATAATAATAAAAGTCGAAACGTCGTAGAATAAAACATTAAAATTCAATAAAAGGTCGCTAAACCAATAAAAAGTCTATTATTTTTAATATTAAGACACGGCCAATAAAATAAATAAGAAAAATAAAATTCTTATAAACACTAAACATATATATATATATATATATATATATATATATATATATATATATATATATATATATATATACAAACACACATATTTAATCATTTTTGTATTACAATATTTATAATTTCAAGTTTATTTACTTTTATATTTTGTATATAAATGTTTACCTTTGCTATTTGTATACTGAACTCGATAATATCGTCCGCGAAGCTCTCATCTACACTACCATTTGTGTAAGCTTTCACCATTAACGTCATATGGTTCTTGTAATGTTTTAATTCTGTTAGGAATTTTTCCAAGTGCAGAAAGTACTTTTCCCCAAAAGCAGGTGGTATTTGCTCTATCTATAATAGAAGTTCATAAGACAAATAATCAAACTGAATTTTCCCTTTCGATATTCCAACATTAATAATTGTCTTTTATCAATGTAAATAAAAAAAGTTAGATGGATTACAGAAATTCAATTAATTTTATATTATTTTTCTAAACTGAATGACACTAAAAGTGTTCAGCTAAATCATAAGAATATATAGTAAACAAACAAGATAAGTTAAAAAGCAGATGATAGATTAATATATATTTGGTTACGTATTAAGTAATGGAAAAATTAAATAAAAAAAAAATGCAGTCAGAAGAGAATCAAATAAGGGAAATTTTATGTTTACAATTTGCATCTAATAAATAAGAAAGTAGGTAGGAAATATATAAATAGAAATGGTGAGATGAGTATAAAAATATGAATACAGGATCAGCAAAAAAAGTTTGTATCTAGCGCAAATTTGTAGGATTTATTCAAGATGTCGGTAGAAGAAATTTAAGTACAGGAACCTATGTTTAAAAGCATCTCATTATAGTGTTACAGGTTTGTAAGGTACTGAAATTATACAAAAAATGAGATTCTCGTTACTCTTATTACCATTTTCTTAGGCGAAAACGCAGTATTTCTTTGAGAGTTAGATTTTTATTCGACTAGTATACGATGGATTGGGATTGGACGAATTACTAACTCTTCCCTGTTTGTGTCTAATTGACTGGGGAGACTAGATTGGTCACGCTTTTCAAAAAGTATCTGTGCAGTCTGTATGATATGAAACTGATATTTCTATAAAAGGAAACATAAATATATTGTTACAAATTCCATTGCATATTTTTTAGAATAGCCTCACAGAGATTTCTCATACTTGCGACCAAATTTTGCGTATAATTCGTAGGTAATGGGGGCCATATTTTCCTTATATTTGTATTATCCGAAAATTTTACTCTCGTATTAAAATTGCAATATCACCGAATCAGCATGGCTTCATGAAAAAGCGATATACTGTCTTTAACCATGTGATATTTTTTCAATACGTTATACAGGGATACAGGTTGATGTCGTATATACCGATTTTGCCAATGCATTTGATCGAGTGGATCACGCTATTTTGCTTGCTAAATTGGCGAGTTTTGGATTTAGTGAACTACTAGTTGACTTTTTAAGTTCGTACTTACATAATAGGCCTCAACGTGTATTCCACAATGGATATTTTTCATCACCTTACATTGCCACTTCTGGAGTCCGCAAGGTTATAACTTGGGTACATTTATTTTTATTATTTTCATTAACGATCTTGTTACGCTCTAAAAATGATCCTTATACCATTTTTAATGAGTTCATTAAATTCATTACTAATTATCGAACATCATAGGCCATTTCAAACTTTAATATCTTCATATAATTTTGTATGTTCAAATATTTTGGATGTCACTATATCCATATTTTTACACGGATTATTTTTATATATTTCTGCGCAGTTTGACATTTTGGAAATTTTATGCGAAGTCATGATTCGTATATTGGAATTGCTTATACAATTCTAACTATACAAGACATTGTGGTATTTTTTTTAGAATTTTGTAATCTATTGGGATGGTTTAATTTATTGTATAACCCTTTTTAAACTTAATTTTGGTTTCTTCATTTTCATTTGCTCGGAGCGACATCTTCGCGCAACTAGTTTAACTTCCGATTATAGATCGCTTGACGGTTGGTATAGTTTTAAATTGGTTAATTATCCTTTGTTGCTGCGAATTAATTACTGATTTTTTTATGTTAGCTTCTTCAATTACTTTTTAACCTTGTCAGGGTGTTTGAGTAATTATCTTCTTTTATTTCCAATATTCCGTCCAGGATAGTTTTTGTTACTATGACGTAGTTTTCTTTCCGGATAAATAGTCGTACAATCGTTAGGAAGATCCTCTTTACTGTTCAAGCTCTGAAGCAGGCAGTAGTTTGAAAACTAGAAGTCATTTTTGAAATTAAATAGTGTCACTATTCTGCATATGCAGGAATTGTTCAAACTTGATTTTGTTTAATTAAATTCACTGGTTTAGTGTCTTTAATCGGGGTTTGTTCCTCGGATTTGGAAGTTTTCATGACCACGTGGTGCTTCAGGTGAGCTTCTAGATAAGGGGACGGCTGTAAATTTTATCACGGCATTGTTCTCCGCTTTTTAATATTACTTTGGAATCTTCCATTTATTCTTTTCTTTTCTCATTTATTTAGGGCTGTTAGTATAGACTAATGAAAAGCTGCGGTGTAATTCTTTGTTAGAAATCGTGGCTATTGGATTGTACAGGCTAAGGAAAAGCTATTGTTGTATCGGATAAGGAAAAAGTGGCTGATTTATTTTCTGCGAGGAAAATCGGTCATTGTCAGCATCTCCTCAGAAAAATACATCCTTAATCATCTAATTACTTGGACCCAGGATAACCTCATAATTGGATTCAAAGGTCATCCTATCACGCAAGGTAGTGTGTGTAGAATAATATTTTTTTGTGACAGAGTTCCAGAAAAATTGATATAATAGTTATTTTGGAGGACCGCTTGGTGTCCTAAAATGTGGTGTTCGACCCACCATTTTGTGTTATTATATTTTCTTTCTTGCATCCCTATAAATTTACAGTTCATCATATATAAAACTAGCGTAATCACTTTTCTATTTAAATTGTTGTAATATTTTTTTTGGTTATATATTATATCAATCTCATATATCAGATTGGTTTAAAAGTAAGAAATTTGCGTAAATTTAATTCAATATATTTTTTTATCTGATTTTTATTCTGATGTGATTTTTTTTTATACATATCTAATATTGTTTAAATAAATTAATTACCATTTTAGAAGTCAATTTCACCATATAGGGTAATGTTCTAGTTTTTTTTTATTAATTAAACATATAATTTGACATATACAGGCTGAGCCTTTAAGTTATTTTAATATCTGATTGGAGTATCCAATTTTGTGAATACATTGCGTATTATTATTTTCACATTATTATTTGCACTTTATTAATTTCTAACTGTGCGTACCATCTAAAAATTCTTTGCATATACTGAGTGTAGCGTATAGATTACGCTACACTCAGTAATCTATTTAAGGTACATTAAAGATTTGATGGACCACTTATGCAATAATTTATATTATAAAACACGAAGTTTATATTGACTTATAATATTCCAATTATGTAAAACTATTTTGTTGATTTTAATCTCTTACCTGGATATACAGGGTGTTAAACTTTCTATTAAGTTTGTTTATTGCAATTCATATTTTGTCATACTTTATTTCCCTAATAAACATTGTTGTTATTGTTATATACCGTTGTTGGTGTTTTATTTCTGTAAGTCCTTATGAGCAAAAGTGTGTTTTAGTGACACGGTTAACCAGGTATACGAACACCTTTATAGTATTATCAAGCCCTTATGGCCCAAGGGTGATTCTACGTTGACCTGTGAACTTGCCGGATCTAACGTAGTGGTGCCCTATTTACTATCTATGCGTTGTGATAGCCGACAACGCTTCCGCAATTAATTTCTGAGCTGGCCGGTGAGTTTTTCGGGGGCCTTTGTAGACCAGGGGCGAAATTAGGGCTTTGTCCTAATTCCCACTGTGGTTTTGTTACCTATACAGTTTTAGGGCTAACAATCTTTCAGACTGATCGAGTTTTTTTGAGTCACTGACTCGATGCCCTGTCTTCTATTATAGGTCGTAAGGTGGTTAACATGCAAATTTGGTGCAAAAATAACAATTTACGTTTGAACCCCGTTAACTGTAAGATTTTATGTTTCACGAAAAGACTAAATATTATAAACTTTAATTACCAACATGGAGATATGAATCTATCACATGTTAAATCAATTAAAGTCTTGGACGTTGCCGTCGATATGAAATTGACTTTCAATGAGCATATCAGAAATTTGTCTAAGAAGGCTACACAAACTCTTGGATTTATTATCCGTAACTGTCCTAAATTTTCTAACGTGAGTATTGACTTTCTTATTTAACACATTAGTGAGATCATGTTTGAAATATGTCAGATGGATATGCTATCCATTTTATCAAGCACAAAAACGTCTATTTGAGCAAGTACAGCGACGATTTTTGTCACGAGACGCTTCTAAAAAAGATTAGTTACGATATTATCGAAACGTCGGTCAACAGGACGACACCGGGACACAGAATTTTTCATATTATTATATATATATTATATTTATTATATTTATATTATATGTTAAAATGGAGATATAAAAAATTAGTAATTGTAAATAGAAAAAGTGAGGTTTTTGTACTTACCACAATCTTATTTTGCGATGAATTTCTAACATCCGCAGTAATACTAAAACCATAAAAAATATTTATTCCCAAAAATCTCCTAGCTTTGGCTATGGAATTTATCCAATCGAAATTTTTCGTTTCATCTATGATCAGTGGATTTTCTGAGATGTTAACCAACGAGAAAACTTGCCATAGAGGGTCCAAACCAACTTCTTCTAGTTTCTCTGTGATGATAATAAATTATTTTTTCTAGTTTATTAATTTTAATTTTATAATTAAAATTATAATATTTCCATGTTTGTTTATGATAAAAAAAAGTATAGAAATACTTGAAAAAATTAGACACAAAGTAATTGCTAAATTTCTGAAGGTTCATATTTCGAAAAAAATAACGTTTAAAAAGTCTGAATTGTTACTTTTATTACAAAAATATCTAATTTGCTAACTTTTAGTCCTCTCGTTTATACATCAAGTTAATCAGTATGAACGTAAGTTTTTATGATAAAGTATTTTTTGTTAAAGTTATATAAACTTTTCCAGGGGAAAACGAAGTTTTAACAACGGTATTTCAATTTTTCAGAAACTTTTCACGAAGAAAAAAAAAGAAAATATCTGAGAACATGCATTGCCTATTGTCTAGAAAAGGAAAACCGTTATTTTTCGTTTGTTTCGTTTAAGTGGAAATACACTTAGACGCTTTAAAATGTATCTATACGAGGGTTGTCTTTTATATTTGCATAAAGCTGGAATAAAATAGTAGATAACTTTAAAGGCTTTATTGTTTTTCGAAGTATTCTCCACGAAGATTTATGCACTTTTGCATGTACTCGATCCAACTCTGGAAGCAGTTACTCGACTCGATTGTTGGTACAGTTCAAATTGTGTTTTTGAAAGCATCGACTGCTCCTTCCGACCGGAACCTTTGACCATGCCGTCCGTCCATGATTTTCGGAAAGGCAAAGAAATCATTGGGACTTAGGTCGGGACTGTACGGAGGATGGTCTAACAATTCGACGTTTTGTTACGTTAAAAATTCAATTGTCTTGCGAGTTGTGTGCGAATTTGCATTGTCTTGGTGGAGGATGATTCGTCGTTGTGGGTTGGCTTCTTGGAGCTCAGCGATGACTTGTAGCAAACAAATGGTTGTATACCAATCGGTAGTAACAGTTCTTTGAACTTGTAAAGAAATTGTTGCTACATGACCTGCTTTCGACACAAATGTCGCAACCATCTTTTTGGAGACACTTCGAGAACAGGAGGCAATGCGCTGAACACGAAGACCAATGCCAGAAAGCAAATTCGGACAGTCAATCCGACCATATATCAATTTATACAAAAAACCTGAGCTATGTAGCTTCCTGCGATCAGTCAGTGACTAAACGCCATGCTGTTGCAGCAAAAAAGAATAGTCCATTCCACGATCCGGATAAATGCCAGATGTTTTAAAACTCAGATACTTCAAAAACCGACGCTGTATTCTTTTTACAGCAACATTTTGAGTATCAAAAAGGGATACCAAACAATAGATTTGTACTCAAGCCTACTCACAACAAACAAAAAATTTAACGTCTTGACGAGATTGACGTTACTACAAAATTTGGTAGATTGTAGGAAAAACCTAAAGTTTTACTCGCTGAAAGGCATATGTTTTGCACGTGCAAATTGAAGTTTTAATTAAAGTTTAAGCAGGGACCTTGGGATGCTATCCCAAGATCCCTCACAGAAGCAGCTCTAGGAAGTATATGATTGTCCATAGAATAGGAAGACGGAATAGGTGTTAATTTCCTAATAAAAGGCATGACAAAGCATTTATTTGTATTCAACGTCAAGTGATTGGCACTAGAACAATTAAAAATAAGGTCCTTCCTTCTTGCAAACGCTCGAATTCAACTTCACTCGAAACTACATTGAGGATTTTAATATCATTAGCATAACCTATGGCATTAAAAGGCAAACTTACAAGTAAGTCATTTATAAACAGTTAGAATAATAAAGGCCAATAAAGGCGGACTTAAATTTTAAATCTGGACATTTCTTTTGTGAGCTGATTATTTTTCGAGATATTTGAAAGTTTAAAGTTAAAATATACACCCAGAATAATAAAAACCTCTTCATCTATTGGCGTTTTTTTAATAACCAAACGGAACTTACCGAATCACCATGTAAATATACCATCATTTACATAATTACATAATTATTAGATAAGAAAAGGATTCTTTCTTGAATAGTGTTATAAATAGATCTTGTATTTAACTTTCAATCATTTTGTAAATACGTACTATATTATATATTTTTATATAAATAAATGTATAGATAATAAAATAAAATATAAATGAGATGTATGTCCACTACAAATACATGAAATTAGTAATGGCGCATTTAAAGAAATATATATGTTCAAAATATGTTGAATCCTTTGACAAACGACAGGATCTGTTAAAATGATTGATGAGGCACTACCGGCCGCTTGTGCCAAGAATATCTGGATGATCCACGTGACCAGTGTACCAAATAATTTTCAATAGATGATACACGAACTAACCAACAGTACTCATAATTTTTTTTCAGTCCGGAATGTGTATCTCTTTGTTGTATGCTGAATATAAATAAGGGTTATGAATTTTAAACGCAAAATATATACATATATTACCCCTTGTTATCACATTCTCGTGTCCGCTCTTCGGCAGGTAATCAATTTACAAGGATCGCAGTGAAATGCACGTATTGATTACCTATTAATCAATAATACTACCTACAATGCTTATTGCATTTTGAGTGATGGACTGGGTGTCCTTGAAATAAAACGACAACGTATGGAAAATAGAAATATGTAATTACAGTGTAACTTTCCCTAACGGACACCTCTAGTTAAACGAAATCCCTATTTAGTGGACACTTCTAAATTCCCCGAAAGTGTTGCGTTAATATAATATTAATGTTTCCTTCTACTTAGTGGGCACTCTAGATACTACACCATTTCCAACTTCAGAATTCTTCAGATGTAATTCAGATTAATGCGTTTTACTTCAGAAAGCGTCAAGTGTAAATCATATTAGTAAGTTTGATTTCAAAAAATGTCAATTGTAATTGAGATTAATAAATTTAATTTCAGAAATTGTCAATTGAAATAAAGAAATTATCAATTGTAATTCATAGAAGGATTATTTTTGTCTATATACGCACACGCTATAATAAAACATAAACATAATTATAATAAATATATGGTTACATGCTGAACGTGCTAAACGGCACGAGCACAATCTACTCCAACTATCGTTGTTTTAGCTTGGTCAGTAATTTGATCCAGATATACTAATCTTTGTTCCTCAACATAAGGAGCATTTACGTTTTGTAATTCGAAGTGTTGATTTAACATACGCTTTCATCATTGACCATAAAGTTTCAATAGGATTCAGCATGGGTGAATAAGGAGGTAATCTTAATAAAGTTGCTCTTCCATTATTATTATTATTAACACGCGCTGTTTAGTTGGGCCGTGTGTGGTTGCTAATAATAATGGGAATTATTTACTATAAATAATTGTGGTGCTGGTGAAGTTGCATCAAAGGTCCAGGACGTGTGTGATAACTAAAGACGGCAGACTATGTGCCCGAACAGTAGCGTGATGTGGAGGGATCGAGTAGAGGCGTACGACGATCAATTCAGTTGCCGTTGAGACGTTGTAAGCGATACATTGTTAACACAATCGTGTTGAAAATGTCGGGAGTGCGTAGAAACAATGCATCGACTCAGTTGCATGCTAACGTAGTAAAGAAATTTTTACATCGGTTTCCCGATTTAATATATGACGGTACCGTAGTGAAATGTTTAGTTTGTGAAACAACTTTATTAACTTGGAAAGCAAGTCAGTGCCAAAGACATATAAATAGTGACAAACATAAATCGAATAATAGTGAACGCAGATCATATAATAAATTTGTGTGTTATTTAACAATGATGTTAATTGCGACCAATATACCAATGCAGAAAGTGGAACACCCAATATTTCGTCAGTTTTGGAAGAAATACAATCCTACGTGGAAATTACCAGCAAGAAGTACGCTACGGAATTACGTACCGTCAGTGCGTGAGAGAATTGTAAATTGTACGAAAAATACGGTAAAAAAATTCCTGTGGTTAACAATAGACGAAACTACAGATATTAAAAAACAGTCCATCCTAGCCATTCTAGTACGGACGCTGACTCCGCAAGGATCTTCTCCTCCTTATTTACTAACCTGTAAACGAATGCAAGGGTGTACTGCCAGAGCGATATATGATGTATTAATAGAAACACTACACAAATTTGAGATTTTACCGAAGCAAGTGTTAATGTTAGTTACCGATGCTGCCAAGGTTATGTGTTCCACGGCAAACTTACTCAAAACGATTCAACCAAACCTGCTGCATGTCACATGTTTGCTTCACGCTTTACACCTTGTAACAAACACTATACGTACAACTTATCCTGATGTGGATCAACTGATAGGACAAACGAAAGCGGTTTTTCTTAAATCTCCGAAACGGATTCGGCTATTTCATTCGCTGTGTCCTGATGTACCCGAGCCGCCGCAACCAATTCTTATACGATGGGGTACTTGGTTAGAAGCAGCATTTTATTATTATAAACATTTTACAAAAATTAAATCAGTGATTTTACAACTAGATGCCAAAGAAGCAGCTGCAATACGGCTTAGCCAGGTTCAATTTAACAATCCTCAAGTTGCAGCAAATTTTAAAATGATTTACGACAGTTACGTTCCAATACTGGACGCCATAAAAAAATTACAGAACACTGTGCTGTCCTCATCGGACTCATTAGCAATTATTGACCACGTAAAACTAGTGCTGCATATCCTTGAAGATGAAAAAGTGATTGTGTCCGTGAAAAATTTAACAGTGTATAGATAAAAATGTAGATTTTACAAAATTAGGGCAACTTTTTACCAATACTGAAGATCCGTTGTACAGATACAAAGAGCGCTTTAACTATGCAAATATAACATCTCTCAATGTCGAACAATCCTTCTCTGTATATAAACATATATATACTTCGCTACGTACGAACCTTTCCGAGACTAATACAGAAACATATATTATGGTGCAGTTTTTTTCATCGCGCACATCCGCATTTTTTTGCAACAATGTAAACATGTTGGGTAAGTTATTTATGTTTTTTCTTAACGTTTTGTATAGGGATTCGATATATTTATTTTTAAGTAAGCGCACTGTTATCTGCTACACTCTCCACGCAACGCCACTGCTGGGGCACTTAGTCTGCCGTCTTTAGTGATAATGCTTACATTAAATATATATATTCTTACGAACTAAATAAAACACAGGAGAGTTGTCCTTAAAGTTTGTATTTATTATTTACATAAGAAATTGAGATTGATATATTTAAAAGTAATTAATATATACACAAGGAGCGGTAAATAAGTAATTAAAAAAATGAACACAAAAATAAACTGAAACGAACGTTAAATTGGCCAGTAAATCAAATGTGATTAATATAAAATAATCTCTGTATCGAACAATACAGAATTACCTTTGAGTTGCGAAGATGGTCGGCCACGTGGTGCTTTATATACTTGAACAGATATGTAGAACGATGTTTGGCAGGAGGAATAAGAAATTAATTAGTTAAATTAATGTGAATTACTGTGGATTAGATTGAGGATAATATATATAGAACAATACAGATTACCTTTTAGTTGCGGAAATGCAGGGGCACGTGCATCATGGCCGGTACTTGAACAGAACGGCGGGTAAGATGTTTAACTTACGATGGTTCTAAGCTGAAGACTGAAAATCTGTGTCGAAGTAACACTGGTCTAGAAAATGGTCTGTTTTATTGCTCTCAGCTAAGAGAGGGATAGATGTTGGCGATGTCTTGAATAATAATTAATTAAAAGCGTGGTCTGGAGAGTTGTGCTATCGATGACATAAATATCATTAAAATATCCCTTGTGTGTCAACTTTTCAAATAATATGAGACACCATATTTAAAATGAAATGTATAAAGACTTTCATGCGACCGTTATGGTTCTAAGCAGCTAGAAGACCAAGGGTCTAGCTGCTTGAGCGAGAACAAAAGAAAGACTTTCTACTTGAAAACCAATATACAGGAAAATGTCTAAGTGAAGTTTAATATTTTAACTCTTACATATTGTGAGCGTTTTTCCTTACTCTTATATTATTCATATTCAACGGCACATTATGTATATTTTTTAAAGTTAGCAACCTTTCTTCTAAGTAATTTCCCACTTAGAAATAGACACATCTACATGAAATTCTCTTAATACTATGTTTTGAATTTGTTTTAGCGTTAATGTACAATCTCTTTCTAACCATGAAATAAGTTGGTCAATTTGGTTTTCAGTTAACAGCCTGAGTTTTTTACCACCTTTTAGTAACATCTCCTGTCGGTCCGAACGAACCCAGTGAAAGGCTATTTTATATTTTATTCCTAATGCTGTAGCCAACGTAGTCCAATCATCTTCTTTATTAGCACATACAACAATTCCTTCTCTATCTTGTCGTGTGTGATGCATGTAAGTCCGTCTTTTAACATATTTAGTTCCAGTTAATACTTCTCTGCATATAGGACAAGTGACTTCTTCATTCGCAGCTGTAGTTAGCAAATTGTAGGACTTTGTATAAAGCAAATGCATACAAGGCAATAATCTTCTTACAGTATTCCTTGTCATTGCTATCCGACAAACACCACAATTGGCTTTAAAATTAATTATTTGCACCAGACCTCTAAGGTATACGCACTGAAATATAATGCAAACAGTTCGTAGTACCTGTGATAACTGGTACTAACTATGTAAATAATGAAATTCTGACGTTTATAATTTTATAATCCTACTTGAAAACATAGTTTAGCATACATCTAAATTACAGTTATTACGTTCTGAATTACACTTGATACATTCTGAAATTAAAAGTAATAAATCTAAAATACAATTGATACATACTGAAATTAAATTTACTAATCTGATTTTGCAATTGACGCTTTCTGAAACTAAACTATCTAATCTGAACTACATGTGACGGATTCCGAATTCAAATTTACGGTTTCTGAATTACAGCTGTAAATGGTGTAGACGCGGACAGCGTATAGTATCTAGAGAAACACAAAAATTCATAAGATTGTACCTCTAGTTACTGGACAATATTTAGTCACAACCCTTCGGCTGTGACAAATAACCTACTCCTAAGTCTTGGTAAAGTGTTTTCTGTACAATACAAAAGATATATTGAGTTTGTTTTTGTTACAGTCATGTATGCTCAAGTTATATTGTAAATGCATTTGTTGCTTGTTAAGAAAATTAATTTTTATCATACATATCCCCAAAAATATTTTTGTATACGTTTTAAATGCATTGCTTGTATTAAATTATTAGAACAAACAGCAAATTCAGTTTATGGATTTCATACTATAAACGTTAATATACAGGGTTATACATTTTTAGGTTTCCAAAAAAAACATAAAAAACACATAAAATTTAGTTCTTGATGATTTTTTTTTTATTATAGAGTTTGCCATTATGTGTGAATATAATATCATTCAAATGACCGCCTCGGGATTTGTGGGAGCACTCGATCCTTTTGAGATAATTTTGGACTAAATCAGTTTACTAATTTTGTCCTTCAAATGCTCTAAAGTTAGAGGATTGTTCGCATGAACACGGTCTTTTGCGTAGTCCTACAAAAAAGTCTAACAGCGTCAAATCGCAAGATCTCGGTGGTTAATTGACGTAGTCAATACGTGGAATTAGACGGCGAGCAATCTTGTTGCGCAATAGAGCCAAAATTGGTCGTGTTATGTAGCTTGTTGCACCGTCTTGCTGGAACCACATGTCGTCCAAGTCCATATCTTCAATCGCGGTCGAAAAAAGTCTGTTATCATTCGACCATACCGTTCCGAATTGACAGTAGCCGCTCTTCCCTTCCTCTTCCATTTTCGAAAAAATACGGCTTTATAATGCCTCCAGACCATAATGTCACTTTTTCTGGATGTAACGGCCTCTCTTCAATTATTTGAGGATCTTCAGAGCCCCAAATGCGACAATTTTGCTTATTTACGTACCCACCGCGTAAGAAATGTGCCTCATCGCTGAAGAGAATTCGAAAAATCATTGTTTATGGCCTGTTGCTCAAGGACCCATTTGACATATCTTCCTACGTTGTTGATGGTCAGCAGGCTTTAATTGTTACGTGAGCTGGATTATATACGGATGTAGGTGTAAATCCAGATACAAGATTCGCCATAACAAGCCGTAAGACAAGCCCAATTGCTGAGAACGCTGTGGAATCCACAAATTCGGCTCTTCGGCAGCACTTTCACTTACGGCGGCGCTATTTTAAGCAGAGCGTACATTATAATGATGCACATGCCTCTGAATATCGAGCACGGTCCCTGCTTCTTCAAATTTTTTCACTATCTTGCCAATTGCTTGCACAGTAGGACGAATATGTCGGCCAAAATCATTTCAAATTGTATGAAACGTGGCTACGTTTGAATCTCCATTTTTGTAGTAGGTTTTAACAATTTTAACGCGTTTTTCTGTTATTGTTTGAAGCATTTTCGTAAATGGCAAACATTAAACTAAAAAAAATGACGCTTCGGTTGACATAAATATTTGACAGCTGTCAAGTGACAGCCCTACGGTTTTGAAACCACGAAATGGATAACTCAATACTATAGTAGAAAATAAAATATGTAAATAGAAATTCTGTAGTACAAAAATGAATGAGAAACAGCTCTTCAAGCTAATATGTAACAAAACAAGTAGAACCTGTTATTTCATTACGTTTAATTCACACTTCATTTTCTGAATTTCTTAGTATATAACTTTTAACTTTTTTTTATCTATTTATCTAACTACGTATTCCAATAAGTAGATCTATTATAAAAGAAAAAGCTTTAGAGGCCGCCACCTTATTGAACATAAAGGAATTCAAAGCATCAAATGGTTGGCTAGAAAAATTTCTTATAAGACATAATATTACATTCAGGAATATATGTGACGAAAGCGCAAATGTAGATAGTGATTTGGTAGCAAATTGGAAAAGTAGATTACTTGATATACTGGTTTGTTCTTTAGAGCGCCGCCAACAAAAACTTTTTCATTAAAAGGCGATAAATGTAACAGTGGAAAAACCGCGAGAGAACGTTTAACAATAATGTTATGAAAAAAGCGGTCCTTAGTAATCGGAAAATACAAAAATACGTGATGTTTTGAGAATAATAATATTGAAAAGCTTCCACTAAGCATCTTATTAGTTTTAGATAACGCTACTTTCCACAAGGCCGTTCAGTTAAAAAAATATAAAGCTAGAATTTTTATCACCACCGCACCATGCATGAACGATTGTGAATCAGGGGCGGACTTAGAAAAAAAAAATTTCATTTGTTAATGCGTTAATCTGGATCACGACAGCATAAAATAAAGTGGCCGCAAATTATTTACTAAAATCAGCCTTTTGTCAAGGAGTGCAGATAGTAGAAAAACATAATGACGTACCGCTTATGCAGTTAATTAGATATAAAATATTAATGAACGAAGATGCTTTTGATAAAATTATTAACTTATTATTAACTTGAGACGATGTTGAACTAAGCATTTATTAGTGATTGCGTCACTGAAAACTTTTCAACCAACTAAGAAGCCAAGTCAGAAGAGGAAGACGAAAAGGAAGAGGTACAATATATACGTGCAATTAAAAATTATAAAGAAGCAATCACTAAATTACAAGATTTTTTTTACTACAAAAGAGGATAATTAACAACAATATATTTCTGAAATAGTAACTTGAGTTGAGACTATGTTATTAAACATAATTATTAAATTTGCTTTCAAACAAAGTAAAATTACTGATTACTTATAGGACCAATATTTTTATGTGTGTATAATACAAATTGTGCAATTTCAGAAAAAATCTTTACTTGACTTTCATAGTTTTATTATTATATTATATATTTACGTTAAATACATACTTAAATTGTGTTTAAGTTAAATTATACAAGTTGTACTGCAATGTACTACCTAAATAAATATTTTAATATCGTAAACGATTTAAATACAATTTTCGATTTGACTTTTATGTGTTTACCATATCTTATAAAACGATATTGACTTTACTTTGCTGACTTTCGTATCAAGTTATCGAACTTTTACCATACAAAACTTTTACACAGTGTAATCTTCTAGCGTTTTTATAAATATAAGCATTGCTGAGTGTCTTTGCAATAGCGGCTTTTTTTATATCTACGTTAATATATTATATTTGTTACTTCTCGTAACAAAAAACATTCACGTAATACACATGAAATAGTTGATTTAGTTCAGTTCAAAAAGTTTACAAACAGCTGATTTTGTACGTAAATATATTGATGTTATTGACCTTAACATACAACGATGTCATGTTTTTCTTGCGTTAAGCCCATTTTACACATTCAAACTGCAATTTACACCGCATATATATAAGTTTCATCTAAACTACAATATCACATTTTTTAATATCAATAGTAAATAAGCTTCGCATCATTGCACATGAGAAATAGTACCATATTATGTTAGTAATGATTAGAGACCGGACACGAGAGGTTGATGACTCATCGCCCACGAGCGTACTATTGACTACATATTTGTATTTTTAAAGTTTTTAATTTTATTTATATAATTATACTTATAATAATAAAACGGGTATATATACGGCTACAAAATACGAAATACATTTTTATTTTGAGTGAAGGAGTATCAATATTTACTAGCAATACTTTCACAAGGTTCTCTTCTGTAAAATTTGTTCTATTTGAATGAAATACATCCTCGTAAATAGAATACGTCCTTTCTACATCCCAACTGGTTATAAGTAAGTGCATATTGGAAATACTATTTTATTTCCGCGTAATTTGCAGTTAGATGTTGTAGCATTGTCCCCATACACAATTGCCGCAATGTTATTAAATCTGGATTTCAATTAAACACTGCGCCTAACTTTTGCCGAAGGCCACATCCGAAGTCACTTGGAATACTTTTCAAATTATTAATAGCCACATCTAATGTCGTTAAACCATCATTTAATTTGCGATTTCGATTTTCATAATAAGTAATTAGTTTTGGCAAATGTGTAATTTGTGTTACTTCCTTGCACTCAGAAATACTCCGAGCATCGGAGAGGGAGACAGTGACAAAGATGGCAGTTTTTTCCCTGTAAAGAGCTACCCTTGATGGTGCTTTTCTGAAAACTTTTTTAAAAGCGGCTACAAGTCTATCAACTTCTGGAAAGGTGTCTTTGATATATTCACAGATTATGTGGAGAGCATGTGCTACACAAGTAATATACAGCATATTAGGATATGTTTCCTTTAATAGTCTGCCTGTTTTTAACATATATACAGCACTGTCACTTACAAATAATAATAAATAAAAGTACTTTTTCTTTGTACCTGTCGTCTGAATTAAGTATTTTTTGAATATTCTCGTTAATGGTTTTGGCAACTGTTTCCGCATCAACTGTATTTATAACTTTTGCTACTATTACATATGCGTTATATAGAACAGTTGGATGTAGTACACCAGCTACAACATTTACCACACAGCGTCCTAATTTATGGACAGTTTCGTCGGCACTTATCCAGAGGTACTGTTTCGAAAGATGGCTTCTAATGCGTTCTACTGCTTTCGTGTAGCACTTAGAAACATAATATTTGCGTAAGGTGGATCCATCAGGAATATCTCCACAAGTATAGTTTTGGAGAAATTTTTTTAAAGTGGGATTGTTAAGTTTATTTAATGAAATATTAGCCCCATAAAAGTTTCACAGAGTTCTTCGTTAAAATTGTCAGATTCCCTCGGTTCTAATTTCTGTGCATATGTTTGCGATGCTAATTGACTTTGTACGTGCGATTTCATGGATTTTTTTAACGATATTTTACAGATTTTGCAATAAGTTTCGGAATCACTGACAATGGACATGCAATCAGTATGACCATCAATCCAACTCGCCATTGTTTTACGATGTCGTGCTCGACGTTCTTCCATATCATATCTGAAAAAGTAAATAAATGAAAACTAAAAATGTATGCGTTATTGAAACTGAACGAAATTCAATGCACACTTACGTCGAAATAACTGGGAGAAGTAGATTCAATCAAACGATTTTAAACAGGATCTATCACAAAAATTACGATGTAATTAACAGTTAAAACTATGAAAACAAGAAACTAACTCAGCACTTTATTTATCTTACGAAATATAATCTAAATAGACTAAATTATTAAAACTCCACACGCTTCTATCTACACCCATGAAAACAGAAATTTAACTGTAAATATCCAACAAAAAACGCTGCAATTCTCGATGAAAACAGATGTGCGCACTAGCCAGATCAATAGTGCATTCAATAACTGCGTGATGTACTTACAGATGTTGTAGACTATTTACATCGTCCGTCGTAATGACGACGTCATTTCAACCCGATGTGTCTGGTCTCTAGTAATGATACTCCAAGTTCCACTAACTTGCTGAATAATGTATACCTTTGCTGCTCAAAGCACTGACATGCCAAAGTCAGGTGATTTAAATCTGCAACTTCGTAACCACATGTACAGGAAGGTCGACTATTTTTAATCTGTATAAATAAGCAGGGAAGTTACCGTGTTGGAATTTCATTCTCGCTATAGTAGAATACGCAAATCGTGAGACCTTACTGCTATTGTGCCAACGTGCGTGATAGATAGAAGAATGAATTCTAGCATACTGAGTCTTTTGTTGATTATAAAACGCTTGCCATTTGTCTTCCCATTTCTCTTTTAAAAAGTATCACGTATCGAACCCTTAGCATATAAAGTTGTCTACACAATGTTATCTTCTAGAGCTTTTATAAACAAACATCGCAGCTCGTGTTTGCGTGTAAATTTAATAGTGGTATTTTTTATAGACATTTTGAATACATATTAATATTTTATATTCGTTACGTCTCGCAACAAAAAAAAAACTTTCACAGAATACATATGAAATGAGGCGGATTTGTGTGAGTTCTCGAAGCTTATAAAAAGCTGATTATGTACGTAAATATATTGAGGTTGTTGACCTCAGCATGTAACAATGTCATAGTTTTTATAACATTGACAGCTGTTACTATGTAAACATACGCTGTAGCGTATGTGTGTGTGTGTAACTTCAATACAGGTATTTATTATTTATACACATTCTGAATATTTTCAATTCACAGGCGGTACATAATAAGAATTTTCAGGGGGTTTTTAATTTTGGGGTTCGCGTGATAATTGACTCACGATATTTTGGAATATTTTGTTTCTTTGGGTCAATGCATCAAATGAAATGATTTATTGCTATGTAACGTTTCGAAACTGTATTTGTTTCTTCATCAGACCTGATAAGATATTTACAGACTAGATAATATTTTCTCATGTCTGATGAAGAAACAAATACAGTTTCGAAACATTACGTAGTAATAAATCATTCTATTTGATACATTTACTCAAATTCCGTTTTTATTAACAGTGAAATTATATACATATTAGAGTAAATTTGATCCAGCATTTTAGACTCAAAAGGAATTTTACCTATAAGTTATATGTGCTGACATAATACTAACCATTCAGTAATTACCAGACGTCGACTCTGCAATTTCATTTATTTAGTCGGATACACGTGAAGTTAGATAAGATAATATTTAATATATAAAGATGGGCAATGCATTAGTTGTCAGAGTTATTAGTGTAACTGTACGCGACACAGATCGCTAATAATCCTCAAGTGTAATCTAGTTTTAATCTATATTGTAACGTATCGTCAAAAACCGCAAACAAATAAATTTTTTTAAATTTCAAACGCTTCCGAAATTTAACTTATATATATATTCGATGTTTATAAGAAACTAAGGTTTCTTATTTATTTTATCGGCGGTATAATTATATTAAATAAAAAGTTATTTTTTTTGTTTTAGCGACCTTTAATGAAGTAAAACAAGTTTATTTGTGAAAAAACGACGTTTCGACCTTTATTTATATCTGTCTTTGTCAAGTTTCATAAAACAAGACCGTTAGTTTCACTTACCGAAAAGAGCACACAAAATATTCTCAACTTATAACACACATCCGATTAAATAACAACCATGAAAATAAAAAGAAACAAATTTTTGAAGTATATAATTTAAGATAAGTGTATGCATTTGAATACATTTATTAACAAATAGAACAATTGGTGAGTTTTTAGTTTACAAATCTTTCATATAAAATAGTATTAAATCATAATTTTTTGTTCCCTTACACTTTCTATGTGCAACTTGACAAAGACCGGAAACTAATAAAGGTCGAAACGTCGCTTTTCCACAAATAAATTTGTTTTTGTTTAATCTCAGATTAAACAACATCATTAACCTAAATAAAATAGTGTAACTCATATTTTATAATTATCACACCGTATATGTTACGTATGATAATTTAGTATTATTAATCTAAATAAGATAGTTACGTATTATATTTAGTAATCAAATAATTCACACATACAAGTCAGGTATTTAATCTAAACCAGTTCAGCAAATTGCTGATACAGAAACAATCATAGGTCAGGTATTTAAAATACATTAGTACACCACAATACACCAATATTCAAAATCGTCATCGCATAAATATTATGAAGTGCAAGAATTGTAAGGTCATCAAAATGCATTATAAGCATCTGTATAAACACCGTAATTAAAGTAGGTTATATTAGTGATACCATAACAAATATTCCTCGATGTCTTCGATATTCAATTACGCTTAAGTAATGTATATAAAATTAAAATATTTAGAACTGATGGAACTAAATTGTAAATAGAATTGTATATATACCATAATTTTTGTTAAATAAAGCATTAAGGAATTTTCTGTTCTTTAATCGAGATTAAGGAATATACTGTTCTTTAATAAACTATTCATGGTCATTTGAGCCACTAACACTAAGCCACCCTAGGCCACAGTAGAAAATGAAGCTGCCTTCTAGTATAGTGACTGATCATTACCAGCGCTATGGTTCAAGCCACAAACTTCGAGGGTGAGGCTGCTCTCGGTAGCACATAACAATCCTATTACCGTTATTTTATTCTATTTACTATATAACCATTATTAGGTACCGTGTCGTTAAGCCACTCTTTGACCACCAGTGAGGCTGCCTTCTAACAGTGTTTATCTTTTGCTTAAGTTACGGACCAAGTCAAAATTTCAGGAGTGAGGCCGCTTTCAGTAACACAAAACTTCCCACGTTCCTATATGAACACACCCCTTTCAAATCACTATATATCAATTATAAAAGTAACAATTACATTTTCTGCTCCAGATAACGAGTGACATTTATCATGGACACAGTAAATGAACTTTCGCAGAAACAACAAGAATTGGGAAGGTTCAAAGAAAGATCCATTGAGTAGAAAGCACCAAGAATACTTTTCGAGGAGGATCAACACACTAAACCAGTATTTGAACAAAGTGGAAATAAATCACAAGCAAATGTCCACTACGGATCAATCACACCAATACACTTCAAGATCGATTACTACAGTCAACTACACAGCCAGAACTTAGAGCCACTCAAGAGAACATAAGAGAAACAGGAAACAAGAAGAACCCAGAAAGTTCTGAAGAAAGAAACAATCAAGAAATGCGATTGAAGAGACAACAAACAAGAATTCAGCAACTCCTTACATCCACAGATCAAGCAGAACAAGAAATCGAAGACAAAAAATCCAAATTCAAGTATGAAGCCCTATCAAAGAAAATCACAAGATATTGGGAACGGATATACGAACTCAACGAAGACATAATGGTGTTTGAAGAAATTTACACAAATGAATATTTCGTGCAAAATCCATTCGCGGCGACAGAAGCAAAATACGAAACCATCATGGCAGAACTACAAAAAGAAACAGCTAATTCCTGCACTAAAACAAACATAAACCTTCCTCAAATAAACATCCCCATCTTCTACGGTAACTACGATTCCTGAACCACCTTCCACGATATACTCCTCAGAATCATACACTCAAATCCATCCTTAAGTAAGTCCAAAAAAATGCAATATCTAAAAACCCATATCCGAAGTGAGCCAAGCCGAGTAATTCAACATCTCCAAATCAACGAGGCAAACTATGAAGACGCATGGGAACTACTGAAGAGAAGATATCACAACACCAGACTAATTGTGGGAAAACTAATAGACAAACTTTTGGATCTTCCGCAAATTCACCAAGAATCCGCTGAAAAGATCAAGCACCTTTATGATGTCATTTCCGAATGCATGAGAGCGTTAAACAATTTAGACATCAACACGGAAACTTGGGGACCCATCATCAGTAGAATAATTACAAGAAAATGGGATCCAGAAACAAATCGAATTTACGAACAATCCTTAGAAAATCCTCATCAGATACAAGATTTCCAAACACTTTTAAGATTTCTAGAAACAAGATTTCAGTCATTAGAAACAATATCAAATATAAAGAAGAAAAGTCTAGCGATTAACCACGAGAAAACACATCAACACAATAATAAGCGACAACACGAAATAAGACTCATGAGTTGTTAAGACTTCTGATTGATCCAGGATCACAAGCATCGTTTATAACAGAGCATGCAGCACAGTTACTTGGTCTTCCAAAACAGAAGGTACATGTAGAAATCAATGGATTGGGAAATGAAACGCCAAAAATTGCAACAAGTAAGATTACAGTTCAATTAATACCTCGTTTTACCAGTCTATTCTACATGAATGTCGAGAAAGATGGGAAAATCAGAGTGGTGTCCTTACAGAAAGCCGGAGAGAACACCGTAAAAAGGCCAACTACGAACATTGTACCACTGGCCATCAAACCAGAACCAAAGACTATCGAAGACGAAACAAAATTAGCACTACATCCGATAGTTAGGTATCTCCAGGTGACAAACGCCGATCAAACCTAACCCAAGAATCCTCAAGGCGACCGCATAATGATGAAGACAGGCAATGTCCCTTATTGAGAGTCGGCACTTTGTTTAATCTCAGATTAAACAACATCATTAATCTAAATGAAATAGTGTAATTCATATTTTGTAATTATCATACCGTATATGTTACGTATTATAATTTAGTATTATTAATCTAAATAAGATAGTTACGTATTATATTTAGCAATCACATAATTCACACATACAAGTCAGGTATTTAATCAAAACCAGTTCAGAACACTGCTGATACAGAAACAATCATAGGTCATCAAAATGCATTATAAGCATCTGTATAAACACCGTAATTAAAGTAGGCTATATCAGGGATACCACAACAAATATTAAATGTCCTCGATATTCAATTACGCTTAAGTAATGTATATAAAATTAAAATGTTTAGAACTGTTGGAATTAAATTATAAATAGAATTGTATATATACCATAATTTTTGTTAAATAAAGCATTAAGGAATTTTCTGTTCTTTACTCAACCATTCAGTTTTATTTCATTAAAGGTCGCTAAAACAAAAAAAAAGTTTTTATTATATATATATATATATATATATATAACATTTGATAAATTATTGGAGTTTTTCGGCCGAAAAAGCCGAAAAACTCCAATAATTTATCAAATGTTATATTTAATGAACGGCTAAGAAATTATCTATGAATTATATATATATATATATATATATATATATATGTGGTAAATTCAATAAGTTGGCGATTAAAGGTCTGGCTTTACTTCAAAGTATATATATTTAAAACGTTTCGGCAATGATGCCTTTATCAAGGATACAAAATATATCACAAAATACATACAAAATATATATATTTTGTATCCTTGATAAAGGCATCATTGCCGAAACATGTAGGGTTCTTTTAAATATATATACTTTGAAGTAAAGCCAACCTTTAATCGCCAACTGATTGAATTTACCATATCATACCAAGATCACGAAAATGTTATATATATATATATATATATATATATATATATATATATATATATATATAAGTAAAAATTTCATTAACGGGTGAGCGGTTGGTCAAGGTCTAGACAGACCGCTCACCCGTTAATGAAATTTTTACTTATACAGTACGGTCGATAATACTTTATAGTCTAAATATATATATATATATATATATATATATATATATATATATATATATATATATATATATATATATATATATATATATATATATATATATATATATAGAGTAAACTTAATAAGATTATAATAGATTTATATTTTTTATATCCTTGACAAAGGCATCATTGCCGAAACATGTAGGGTTGTTTTAAATATATATATACTTTGAAGTAATAAACCAGACCTTTAATCGGCGACTTATTAAGTTTACCATATCATACCAAGGTCACGAAAATATTATATATATATATATGTAATTAGATACTACATTACCTAATTAATTTAAATGACATTTAATAGAACATCAGGCGGCCTACTTAAAGTAACGACTTCAGATTACCCCAAAACTAAAAACAAATTTAAAATTCTACTCAAGTAAAGTTATAATAGATCTAATTCAGTCTTTACTTGGTGAAAATTTATGTTCCTATGCATTAATAATATAATAAATACACAGATGTTAAATTTCGCTAGTTTCTTGAGATCTCAAGAAATTCCAAATCCACACTTTCTTGAGATCACAATTCACTCTCTACCAAAGCTACATTAATGAACAATATCATATTATTATGTAAATGGAGATTAATGATCAGCACCCAGACCACATTTGCATAATATTGGCATTATTATTATTATTATTATTATTATTATTATTATTACATTTATAAAGCAAAATACTATTGTTCATGCTGAAAAAAGAAGATATCGAAAATTTGTTATCTAGTTTAATATTTAATTTTCGTATTATATTCATAAATACATTTCAAACCTCGAAATTGTTAGTTTAAAATGCAATTGGTGAAATTTTATATTTACTAACATAGGTAATCCGTCAACTTGTCTTGCTGATATTACCTCATATTAGTTCGTAACTTAATAACGGTACTATTGTGTACAGGGTTACACCTAAATCAACGTACTTGACAGTTACCATTATGAATTTTTCTTATGACGCTTAATTAGAAAGGTCACAACCTTTAGATCGACATTTTTTAGTCAAACGTTTCTACCATGCTGCGGTGATGTTTCCTACGGTTTTGTTGTATAACGGGCGACTTGCTTTTTTACTTGTATTGTCCTATGCAGTCAGACGAAAACTGTCTGTCAGAAAAGTAACATTATATGGTATATGTTTCAAGACAGACAGACTTATATTTTACCTAAGCTATATGATATGGATATAATAAAACACAGTTGTATAGTTTCAAAATAATATATATAATGTTAACACACTACATATATTATTTTGAAACTATACAACTGTGTTTTATTATATCTATATAATGAAGTTTCAACAAGTATCTCCTTCGTCGATTATTACTATATGATATGTATATACACACATACATATATATATATATATATATATATATATATATATATATATATATATATATATATGATAAACGTAGTGCCAATGAGAACTCATAATTATTGAATTCTCACATACATGCCATTGCCGCTTTAATTCGTTGCATCAATTTCTACACATGACAACGTAACGTTCTGGGTAAGGTGTATTGACAATTAGTAATAACTATGAAACGTCGACGTCTACACATCCCGGATGGATACGACTTTCACACATTTTTTCATTTTCCCGGACAACCTGGACGGTTGACGCCATGACACGTTGCAGCTACATTCTTAGACAAAGGTGATTTTGTCATGTGTAGAAATTGATGCAACGAATTAAAGCGGCAATGGCATGTATGTGAGAATTCAATAATTATGAGTTCTCATTGGCACTACGTTTATCATCATTAGTATATATACACGCAGTATAGAAATGAAAGTCGTATCTATTTCTGGGTAAGGTGTATTGACAATTAGTAATAACTATGAAACGTCGACGTCTACACATCCCGGATGGATATGACTTTCACACATTTTTTCATATATATATATATATATATATATATATATATATATATATAATAAACTTAATAAGTCGGCGATTAAAGGTCTGGTTTATTACTTCAAGGTATATATATTTAAAACAACCCTACATTTGTCAAGGAAAAAAAAAGGTGTGTACCAGAAAAACATAGATTTTATTTTGACTTATGTTGTTTAACTCTTATTGCATGTAATATACCGTTTGCTGTACTAGACCGCTATGCATTTATCTCCTTTTGGAATAAATACGCAAAATACGAATTGCTAAGTCAGATAACGTTTCGAAATTTTCTATCTTCTGCTCACAAATATATTATTTAATTTTCCTTGACAAAGGCATCATTGCCGAAACATGTAGGGTTGTTTTAAATATATATACTTTGAAGTAATAAACCAGACCTTTAATGGCCGACTTATTAAGTTTACCATATCATACCAAGGTCACGCAAAAATTATATATATATATATATATATATATATATATATATAATTATTTCGTGACCTTGGTACGATGTGGTGTTTTCAATCAGTTGGCGATTTAAGGTCTGGCTTTACTTTAAAGTATATATATTTAAAACAACTCTACATGTTTCGGCAATGATGCCTTTATCAAGGATATAAAATATAAATGACAGTATACAAATGTCATATAATTGAGTTGCTATGGATAAAATTATTCAAAATTATTATTGGAATTTATCCTTGAATAATTTTATCCATAGCAACTCAATTATATGATATTTGTATACTGTCACTTATATTTTATATCCTTGATAAAGGCATCATTGCCGAAACATGTAGGGTTGTTTTAAATATATATACTTTAAAGTAAAGCCAGACCTTAAATCGCCAACTGATTGAATTTACCATATATATATATATATATATATATATATATATATATATATATATATATAGAATTGATAAATTATTGGAGTTTTTCGGCTTTTATATGAAATATTTACAAATATAAAATTAGTATGTATGTAATTGCAATTGAGTGGTAAAAGCGACGGTCTGGCAAACTGTAGACTTGGGTTCAAGTCCCAACATAGACAATATTTTCAATTAAAAATTTCGTATGATTTGCTTTGTAATTTGTAGACAGCAATGGTTACATCCCCACTTACTTTGCAATTACATACATACTAATTTGATATTTGTAAATATTTCATATAAAAGCCGAAAAACTCCAATAATTTATCAATTGTTATATTTAATAAACGGCTAAGAAATGATCTAAACACTTATATATATATAAATTGCTGAAAAGCCACGTCCATCAACGGAACGTACAGACGCGTTTCCCTCTTATTGAAAGCTTATCAATGTACGGTATCTCGAAGACGGATATGGCTTTTCACTTCTATACTTTGTGTATATATAGTTAACATTCTGAACTTACTGCAAATGAGAATTAATGAATATTAAATCTCATTCTTACAAGTAAATGTCGCCTTATGTGATGCGTTCAGTAAGTTCAGTAAGATTTGCAGTAAGTTCAGAATGTTAACTATATATAGGATTGTAGTTATGAACGCATCACATAAGGCGACATTTACATGTAAGAATGAGATTTAATATTCATTAATTCTCATTTGCAGTAAGTTCAGAATGTTAACTTATATCTATACTAATCTATTTCTTAGCCGTACAATTAATATATATCATTTGATAAATCTTGAAAATTCGGCTATATATTAAATTATTATATTAATTATTAATTAATTAATTAAATTATTATATTAATAATAATAAATATTTAATTAGAATGTTATTTCGCGAAGTAATGTGAAAATGTAAATATTGCTATGTACAAATTATAACGCTAATTAACGAAATTTTTTGAAAAATTTTGTCCTTGGGTGGGACTCAAACCCACGACCTCTAGTTCTCTAGACTAACGCTCTAACCAACTACGCCACCAAGGCTCTTGCGTTCGAGTGTTGTTAGAAATGTTTTAAGTTACTTATTAAGGAACAGATATTAATATTCATGTCGTCGATGGAATTTTGCTAAATTTCATCCATTAGCTTTATGATAATAATCTATTTCTATTCAGACCTGAATATCTATAGATTAGAGAGATTTTATGTAAATAACATAAGATCAGCCGACTACTCCGTATGCACACAAAATCGATACGATTTGCTCTAGTAACAAAAAGATATCTCACTTCTTAAGGAACTCAAAAGAAAAGTTCTCCCTTGAATGCCAGGGATTATATCAAATACCGTGCAGAAAATGCGACTCTCACCTTCATCAGGCAAACGAATGAAGTGCGTTGTGATTAACATATGCACGCTGTAGCTAAGAAAGAAAAACGTCATCCCTGATTTAATATATAACAGAGATGGCACGAACTTCGAGGGTAGCCTGAAGTATTTTGAGCCTCAACATGAAGATTGCATTACTTGTCAAAACCATTCTGTACAATTGAATATGCTTTGAAAGATGCCTGTGAAAATTTCAAAAATTTTGGACACTCAGTTGTTGTTTGACAGTCGTTTGTATCAGTCGATGTCAGTGTTTTGTAAAAATGGAATAAATCGAATATCGTGTTGTGATTAAATTGTATTAAAAAAGATTTGGACGCTATTTACGGGGACTCTGCCCCATCATTTACCACCGTGAAAAGATGGGAAGCTGAATTTACCATTGTTGTAGCAGCTTGGCTCGTGATAAGCATTTGGGATGGCTAAAAACTGCGACCACCACCGATAAAATTGAAAATGTTCACCAGATGAGATTGAGAGATGTAGAGGCTATGTACATATCGAAAGAACGCGTTTGTCATATATTGACTGATTCATTGCACATGCGAAAGCTATCCGCGCGTTTGGTGCCGCGCTTACTTTGGATTAAAAATGCATTGGAATGAACATTTCCAAAGCCCTGCTGGAGCGGTTTAGGCGAAACTGTAGATAAAAGTTGGATCTACTACTACACTCCTGAAACGCGAAAAAATAGTCAAAACAGTGGACTGCATAGGTCGAACATGCTACTAAAAAGGCAAAGATGGTTCCATTGGCTGGGAAGGTGATGGCGATTGTTTTTTCGGGATAGTCATAGAATTGTGTTGATCCACTATCTTGAAAAAGGTAAAACAATAACGGGAGTGTATTACGCATCATAACTTGATAAGCTAGAGGCCGAAATTGCAAAAAAATGCCGCAATTGGAGAAGAAGAAAGCTGTTTGATCAAGATAACGCACCTGCTCACACTTCGGCGGTCGCCTTGGCCAAAATTTACGAATAGCATTTCGAATTGATTGACCACCCATTGTATTTACCAGATCTGCACCTCAGCGACTTTTTCCTGTTTCTTAAGCTTAAAGTTTCGCTTAGATGATAAATATTTTATCGAATCAGATCATTGCATACATAAATACCTATTTTGCAGAACAAGACTCCAACTATCGTCTGGAATGGTTAAAGAAGTTAGAATATCGCTGGGAAAAGTGTATGTACTTAAAAGGAGACTATGTTGAAAAATAAAAGTAGATTTCACCAAAAAAATACTTGTTTCTATGTTGTGCTCAAAACATTTAGACTATCTTCGTACATGGTTCGAATAATAAGAGAGACGATCAAAATCGACAATCATTGGAATGGCTTAAATCAAAGAGACCATGTGATATGGAAGCCCTTGATATGCGATAGGCGCATGTCGGGAAACAATCAAAGTAATAACATTAAAATTATAGCACCATAGACACAGACAATATAAACGCATCGAATACAGAACTTACCGGCGAACCAATCATCTGTAGCTGCACGCGTCAATCCGTGTCACCGTTATTATTTACAACTGCATCTAATCTTGCAGACATGGAAGCGACAATATTTTGTACAACATTTATAGCATTTTTAACAATTTCCCAAAATTCTACCTGGGCAGCAGCGACATATACATTTTCAATGGGATTTAGATAAGGACTGTAGGGTGGGAAATCTCAAGTTTAAATTTCATTCTCTTGTAATAATTATGTTGCAAGATGAGACAGGAGATTGTGTTGTTCTTACAGCTTCCTTTAATGTTTTGAAAGGCTAATAAAGGAAGGGTTGTGCCTAATCTCAGTAGATAATGTTTCCTCTTCCTGCGGATTTGAAATTTTGTTACGTCCGGAACCTATTTTCCGATTTAAATTATCTTCTTTCCTCCATTTTTTTTATATATTCTTGTGTCTGAACTTTTACCAATATGAAATTGAACCGATACAGTTCTTAATAATTTCCCATTTTCCAAACTAGTAACAAGTTTGGCTTTATCAGTTTTCGAAAGATGCGGCATTTTCAATTAGCAATTTGAATTAGCAACTATGATAAATAATTTGACGTACAGTTTGAAAATTAATCAAATATCATCAAAATTACAACGCTAAAAAATAAAGAAAATTGACATGTCGATTTTGACACTGTCCCGATTTTTTTGCTTATGACTGTATATATATATATATATATATATCTATAACGAGCCATCGAAAAAATTCATAATTGGAGTAGACTGTGAAATTGGGTTGGTACGTTAGCCACTTCCACATAATGACACATTAGTTGATGCTTGACAGTTTCATTTGGTTTCATTGTAAAAAAAGGTTATGGCATTGAAATGATTCTATAACATAAAAGAAAACAAATAATTTATTTAATATCGAAATCATAATCAAAATTTACATATAGCTACAGAAGTTGTTGAAAATGTTGTCCATTTACAACTAAATAAATTTAATTTTCTTAATAAGAGTTTTGAAAAATTTTACACAAACTTATAGTTTCAATGTCAAATAATAAATGTCATTATGTGGAAGTGACTAAAGTACCAACCCAATTTCACAGTCTACTCCAATTATGAATTTTTTCGATAGCTCGTTATACAGTGTGTTTAAAAAAGATGCGGCAATATTAAAGGGGGTGATTGCCCAGGTCATTTTATATAAAAAGTTCCCATGAACATAGGTTCGCATACGCTTCGTTACCGATCTACAGCGTGTTGAACTTTAATTTTAAAAAACAGTAAAAACTTTATTTTTCCAAAGCGGCTTGAGATATCATAATGAAATTTTAGGCGTGTTAATAGCTGTGGGAGACACATACTTTGCAATACAACACAATGTTTCAGTCGTACCTGTAACGCGCGTATTGGCACGTCACAGGCTATTTTTCAAGAAAAAATAGGACGCCTCTGATTTCTCTAAAAATACAAATATGCTTTTATTTATTGTTCAATTATGAAGAAAAAAGCTCTATTAACTTTTTATCGTACGACTTACCGTTTTTTAGTAAAAAAAACATTTTAGTGCATGTCCATTTATTACAGAAAAAAAAATAAAAAAACAAGGTTTTATTCAAGGGCAAAAACAAATATTTTACCAAACCACAGTCCTGTTTTATTCACTGACATATTGAATGACATATTGAATGACATATTGAATGACATATTGAATGAGTCTCGTGATTAATAATTTTGTATGTGTCGAATTTGTTGAAGTTCCTTATCATGAATCGCTATACGAATGCCGAGATGACCGACATGCACTACATTTATGTAGTGATGGCAATGCATTAGAAGCTAGGCGGTTGTATACTGAAAGATTTCCTGGCCGTATTGTTCCTGATAGAAAAACTTTCGAAAGTATTCATCGGCGTTGTTGTATCCATTCCATATACAACGCGTTCAAGCACTTCTTCCTGCTGATTTTCCTCCTCGCATTGCATTCTGTCAATGGCTTTTGCACAAAATGGTTCAAATCCCTCAACTCCTGATGTTGATTCTGTTCACCGATGAAGCGAATTTTTCAAGAAATGCAATACGGAATTTCTATAATAACCATGTATGGTGTGACGAAAATCCACATGAAATTGTTGAAGATCGTTTTCAACATCAGTTTTCTTTGAACGTTTGGCTTGGGATTGTGGGTGACTGCATAATTGGACCTGTATTTTTACCAAGGAGACTTACCGGAGAGGTGTATCGCAACTTTTTGGAAAACACGCTCCCTGGATTTCTGGAGGACGTACCATTAGCAATTAGAGATGCAATGTGGTATATGCACGATGGCGCACCAGCCCACTTTAGTCAAGTAGCTCGTGATTTCTTAACACTAGCATACGGAACACTAGCATACGGAAATCGCTGGTTAGGCCGAGGTGGACCTCACTCATGGCCTGCACGATCCCCGGACTTAAATCCCCTGGATTTTTTCATATGGGGCCATTTGAAGTCCTTGGTGTACGCTACTCCATTGGAAAACGTAGAAGACTTAAGAAACCGAATCATTGCTGGGTGCAACTCAATTAAAACCGATCCTGGTGTTTTTCAGAGAGTTCGCCAGTCAATGAGGAGAAGATTGGATTCTTGCATCCGAGCTAGAGGTGGTCACTTTACACCGTTTTTGTAATTTTTGGTTGATAAAATTGTTGGATTGGTAAAATATTTGTTTTTGCCCTTGAATAAAACCTTGTTCTTTAATATTTTCTGTAGTAAACGGACATGCACTAAAATGTTTTTTTTTAATAAAAAACGGTACGTCGTACGATAAAAAGTTAAGAGAGCTTTTTTCTTCATAATTGAACAATAAATAAAAGCATATTTGTATTTTTAGAGAAATCAGAGGCGTCCTATTTTTTCTTGAAAAATAGCCTGTGACGTGCCAAGACGCGCGCCACAGGTACGACTGAAACATTGTGTTGTATTGCAAAGTATGTGTCTCCCACAGCTATTAACACGCCTAAAATTTCATTATGATATCTCAAGCCGCTTTGGAAAAATCAAGTTTTTACTGTTTCTTAAAATTAAACTTCAACACGCTGTAGATCGGTAACGAAGCGTATGCGGACCTATGTTTATAGGAACTTTTTGTATAAAATGACTTGGGCAGTCACCCCCTTTAATATTGCCGCATCTTTTTAAACACACTGTATACAAGCTGTCCCGTATCGTTATGTTCAAATTTTAGTAGTAGTCTAAAGTAGACTTCATTTCAAGTAACAAAAACGCAAAACTTGTATATCCATTTTTATTTGTTTCAAAGTTACAGATCTATGAACGTGATTGTGAGATCATGAAAAAAAATGTAATCCTAAAGTCAATACAAACTGATTTTATTTAAAAAAGTTCAATTAATAATATTTTCGAAATGTCCACCTCGTTGTTGAATGCAGGCTTGTGCCCGTAAGCCAACAGAAGAAGTACTTATCCGAATTTCATACTTGTTTTGTCGGATTTGCTCGGCAGCCAGGTGAAAATTAACGATACGGGACACCATGTATATGTATATATCATTTAATAAATTCTTGGAGTTTTCGGCTTTTATTTTAAATATTTTCAAATTAGTATGTTATTTTGCGAGGTAAATGTGAATGTAAACATTGCTGTCTACAAATTACAACGCCAATCATACGAAATTTATTTGAAAAATTTGTTGGAACTTGAACCTAAGTCTACGGTTTGCCAGACCATCGTTCTAACCAATTAAGTTACGATAGACCTTGGTTCAAGTTTATTACAAACGCCTTATAAGCCGACGCTGTTCATAATTCAGATGTCAGTCTTAAAAGCAGATGTCAGTTTTGAAAGTTTGAAATTGCTAATTTTTACTCCTTAGCTATTAATATATGTAGATAATTTCTTAGCTGTTCATTTAATATATCATTTGATAAATTCTCCCACAATAGACACAATTTTTCAAATAAATTTCGTATGATTTGCGTTGTAATTTGTACAGATACTATATATAGTATCGAAACGAAAAATTATATATTGTTTTAATTATCCGGCCGCTACTCCCAAAAAATATCACCTTTATTTCATATATATACAGGCTGATTCATTTTCGGCCCTCACCATGGGGATCTCTCTTATTATCGGAGATAGAGTATAGGTTTAAATTTGGCAAAGTTGTTAAATTTTGTGTTTGTTATAAATCCGTAAGGAAAATAGACCTGTGACAAATGACCTCCGTTATTTAAAAAAAAAACGCGAAAACCCCATTTTCTTCTTTTACCTGTAGCACCGACATTTGGCCTTGTAGAGAAAAAATAAAAACACATCCTTGTGGCCATTTCTAAACCTCTATCCAGTGGTGTACTCTAAATTTTTATACGACGCTTCGTTTCTTTCTGGCCATCATCAACTATCTAATTTCTTATAGGCGCCATATTGGATTTAGACATCTTCAGAAAGAGTTTTTTTTTCTGATTTCAACCATGTACTACATGCTGACTAAAGTTTTTGACATTAGGTTTTATTTGAAAGAATAAATTATAAGATTAAATAAGGTAGCCATGGAATTTCAATCTGTCAAACATTTCATTTATTGTTCATTAATAATACAAAAATGTCATACACTAACGAAGAGAAATGAGATATGATAAGTATTTTTTATTCTTCGAAACGAAATTCAACAGTAGCGAGTACAAGATAACAAAAACATTAATAAAAATACATAGAAAAGTAAACAATAAACAATTACAGTAAATGTTCAATTATCTGGCCATCTTCGGAAATGCACAATTGGGCACGCCTTCTGGCATTTTGTACTGCCCTTTGTATAGTTCTTCTTGGAACTTCTTGGAAGGCATTCTGAAGTCTGTCTCGTAATTCTTCAATGTTTTGTGGCGCATCTACTTTATAAATATTATTTTTAACATATCCCCATAAAAAAAAATCTAGCGGACTTAAATCAGGTGATCTCGCAGGCCATTCAACAACTCCCCTATTTCCAATCCAACGGTTTGCAAACTCTTGATTTAAGAAATTTCTAACAATAGCTGCATTGTGTGCTGGTGCGCCATCTTGTTGCCACCATAAATATTGTAATTGATTTAATGGGATATTGTCGTCAAGATAGTCAAGGTACGTATGGATGTAAAATGTTTAAATATCTTTCTCCATTTAAATGTTCTTCATACATAACTGGTCCTAAGAGACGATTTGCCAAAATACCCATCCAAACGTTTATTCCAAAACGATGTTGTGGTCTTCTAGCCCTGTTTTGTCGGGGATTTTGTACTGCCCAATAGTGCTCCGTATTTCTGTTGAACATTCCAGAATTTGTAAATTTTGTTTCATCTGACCAGATGATTTTGCTTAAAAAATTTTCGTCATTTTCTATCCTTCCTATTAACCAATTACAATATTCTAGCCTTCTCAAATTATCTCCAGGCAGTAAAGAGTGACTAACATGGATCCTGTATGGTTTAAACCTACTTTTATGTAAAGTTCTTCAAACTCTGGACTGGCACAAATTTAATTCTGACGCTACTTCGCGTGTAGAAATTGATGGATTATTATTTATCTTTAAAAATACAAGATTAACATGAAATTTGAAAACACGCTTTTAATTTACCATTTGTAAAATATCTTGTCGATTTTCATTTAAATTCCTGTTGTCTTGACCATTACGCGGCTTAGTAAACGATCCATTCTCGACCGAATTTCTGTCGAGATCTAGAAAAATGATACGATGAGACTGTTGTCGTTCTGGATATAATTGTAGATATCTTGTACTCGCTACTGTTGAATTTCGGTTCGAAGAATAAAAAATACTTATAATATCTCGTTTCTCTTCGTTAGTGTATGACATTTTTGTATTATTAATGAACAATAAATGAAATGTTTGACAGATTGAAATTCCATGGCTACCTTATTTAATCTTATAATTTATTCTTTCAAATAAAACCTAATGTCAAAAACTTTAGTCAGCATGTGGTACATCGTGGAAATCAGAAAAAAATACTCTTTCTGAAGATGTCTAAATCCAATATGGCGCCTATAAGAAATTAGATAGTTGATGATGGCCAGAAAGAAACGAAACGTCGTATAAAAATTTAGAGTGCACCACTGGATAGAAGTTTAGAAATGGCCACAAGAATTTGTTTTTATTTTTTCTCTACAAGGCCAAATGTCGGTGCTACAGGTAAAAGAAGAAAATGGGGTTTTCGCGTTTTTTTAAAATAACGAATAATGACAGAATATTCTTAAGAATATTCTGTCATTTATATTTTTTATATCCTCGACAAAGGCATCATTGCCGAAACATGTAGGGTTGTTTTAAATATATATACTTTGAAGTAATAAACCAGACCTTTAATCGCCGACTTATTGAGTTTACTATATATATATATATATATATATATATATATATATATATATATATGATAAACGTAATGTTACTGAGAATTAATAATTATTAAATTCCCACATTACATGCAATTGCCGCTCTAATTCGTTGCATCACATTTTTCTAAGAATGTAGCTACAACGCGTCACGGCGCCAACCGTCAAGGTTGTAAGGGAAAAATGAAAAATGTGTGAAAGCCGTATCCACCTGGAATATGCAGACGCCGACGTTTCATAGTTTTTACTAATAGTCAGTGCACCTCATCCAGAAATAGATACGACTTTCATTTCTATACTGCGTGTATATATGCAAATGATGATAAACGTAATGCTAATGAGAATTAATAATTATTAACATTACGTTTATCATCATTTGCATATATACACGCAGTATAGAAATGAAAGTCGTATCTATTTCTGGATGAGGTGCACTGATGATTAGTAAAAACTATGAAACGTCGGAGTCTGCATATTCCAGGTGGATACGGCTTTCACACATTTTTCAAATATATATATACAACGTGTCCACCAACAATTCTTAAAGAATGAAAGGGTTGATTGTACATACAAAATTATGAAAAAAAGTTTCTATCAACTTGGGTCCGGGAGTGCTTCTTAAGGGAGCTACCGCACTTTAGAGATGGCGTCACCAAACTGGTTTTTGGTCAATTAGTCTTGAACTACATTTAATTTACGATTAAAAATTGGTACATGTGTGATAACCTGATTAGTTAATGTTTGCATTACTTGATATAGTCAAGGTGTGGCCCTGGTCTTATTTGTATTGTACTGGAAAACACGACCTCGGTCCACCTGTTTTATTAAACACAAGCATTCTTAATTAGAGGTTACACGCTTGCACATCTTGTTTATAGTTAAGTAAGGACATAGTCAAAGGAGGGCACTCTAAAGTATATAAGACGTTCTACCTGAGAACAAGGGAGCATACATAGCTAGATAGTCAGTAAGACATAGCGAGTGCGAGATAGATCTCTCCTTTGACTACTGTTCTATTTGTTGTTATGTATATAATCAATGTTACTTGTTAAATAAGTGTTAACTAATTATACTATGTTAAAACAACCTTATCTGCGTATTATTTAACTTCTTATACGCATCTGCGTACCAAGGCAACGATGTAGCCCCGCAGGACCATGCTACATTACACATGATTTACAAATGATGTCAAAGCATGTCAGTGCTGACATGAGCTTTCAAAAACTGACTTCTGCTTTCAACTTGACATATACATTCAATAACTGACATCTGATTCATTAACACTGTTACTTTATAATGCATTTCTAAATAGCTTGAACCTGGGTCTATTGTGGCTTAGTGGTAAAAGCGACAGCCCGGCAAGCTGTAGACTTGGGTTCGAGTCCCAACGTAGACCATATTTTTCAATTAAAAATTTCGTATGATTTGCTTTGTAATTTGTAGACAGCAATGTTTACATCCCCACTTACTCTGCAATTACATACATTCCAATTTGATATTTGTAAATATTTCAAATAAAAGCCGAAAAACTCCAATAATTTATCAAATGTTATATATATATATACAGGGTGGGGCATAGGAACCAAGTGTTTTTGGTTTGGGTAGTACTCGGCCATTAGAAAAGGGAGGGGCGCGCGGTTTATTACAATCCATTCGTCGACTCAAAGCATTTCACTTTCTCAGTTGCCACTTGCCATCATGGAGAAGTGGACGCTAGAGCAACGCGTGTTCGCGTATGATTGTTTTGTTCGAAGTGGCGAGTCGGTGACTGCAGTACAGCGTGAATTTCGCAGAAGATTTAATATCCATCGTAATGACTCTGTTCCTGCCCGAGACACCATCTTACGCTGGGTCAATAACCTTCGAACAGTAGGTTCAATAATGAAAAGAAAGCCGCCCGGTCGTCAACGTACTGTGCGTACTCCTGAGAATATTGAAAGGGCGAGACAAGCATTACTGCGAAGTCCACGCCGCTCTGCACGTCGATATTCAGCTGTACTTCAAATCAGCAATCGCACTGTACGGCGGATTTTGCATGGTGACTTACATTTTCACCCATACAAAATACTGGTTGCCCAACAATTAAATGTAAGAGATTACGCCCAACGCTTGAGTTTCGCACAACAAATGCTTGAACTTGTTCAGGAGAATGAAAACATGTTGTTACTCATGAGTGATGAAGCTCATTTCCATCTTACGGGGGCCGTCAATAAACAAAATTGCCGGTACTGGGCTGACGAGAATCCACGACAGTTACATGAGATGCCATTGCATAGTCCTATGGTAACAGTTTGGTGTGCGGTGGGAAAATTTGGCATCATTGGCCCATATTTTTTTGAAGAAAATGGGGTCACCGCTACAGTAACATCTGCGCGTTACATTCATATGGTGAATAACTTTTTCATACCTGAATTGTTAAGAAGAGGTGTGGATATTCAAGATTTGTGGTTATAGCAAGATGGGGTCACGGCACACACCGCCAGAGCATCTATGGCTGTTCTTCGCCACCTGTTTCCAAATCGTCTAATTTCGAGATTTGGTGACGTTTTGTGGCCTCCTCGGTCTCCCGACTTATCGACTTGTGATTTTTATCTATGGGGGTACCTCAAGTCACGTGTTTACGAGCCCAAACCCCGTACGTTAGACGCATTAAAGGAATCGATTCGTTATGAAATCTCCCTAATCGACAGAGACATGCTGGAAAGAGTGGAGGCCAATTTTCGTCAACGGCTGCAACAGTGTATCAATGAAAACGGACATCATATGCCAGATGTAATTTTCCGTACTTGAATATTTCAAAATGCTTTATTATTAGCTATGTTGTACTACCAATAAATTTTTTTTAGAGTAAAAACTAATAATTTTATTATCATTTCAAAAACACTTGATTCCTATGCCCCACCCTGTATATATATAATAACTTCGTGACCTTGGTATGATATGGTAAACCTAATCAGTAGGCGATTAAAGGTCTGTATATTACTTCAAAATATATGTATTTAAAAAACTCTACATGTTTCGGCTGTGTACGCCTTTATCAAGAGAATACAAAATATGAATGACAGGATATAAATGTCAAGTAATTAAGTTGCTATGGTTTAAATTATTCAAAGATACATTCTAGTAATAATAATAAATCATGCCTTAGTATTCCAAAAAATAGATAACAAGGTGTGAACATATGTGTTGTTCGCTGCTAGCAATTTGTGTCTCCTTCTGGGTATGAACTTGTGTGTTGGTTGCTGCTGGCAGCTTGCGTCTCTCTATGGGTGTGTGGTTTTGTGTGAGAGCGTAAGTGTAAGGGTTTTGTATGTCGGTGCGTTCGTGCGTGTGTTTAGTGATCGGTCGCATGAATTTAGAGAGGTCGGATAACCAGCCGTTGCGTAGGGCCGCCAACCCTTTCCCGACAACTTCTTTACAATTCCGTGCAGTACTTCGACGGCCTGACCCCCGCCCCAACGAGGCAAGGCGCAGACAGGCGAAGCGCACCCTGTACTGGGTTGCTCATCGCTAACTAAGGGAACACTCTTAGTGGCTACCTCGGTCGACGATGGTCACACTTGTGCCATCTTAACGTTTTCCGCCGAAGCGGGGGCATAGCACACACGTCGAACGTGTGCGTTCTGTTAACGGCAGCCTAGCCAGGTTGCCGCCCAGGACCGGTCCTAGTGATGTGTGCATTGCGCGGCGACGCGGAAAAAATTAAATACACTTTAAAAAAATATGATATAGCTACAACATATAAACTTAGTAATACTAATAAACATTTATTTTCAAAACTTAAACCTAAAATAGAAAAAAATCGAGAAACACATGTCGTATATAAAATACCATGTCGCGATTGCGATAGTTACTACATAGGCCAAACGAAACAATATTTATACAAAAGAATACAAGCCCACAAATACTCTAGAACAGACAAAACTGCATTGTCTACACACAAACTACAACGCGATCACCATTTCGATTTTGAAAACACACAGATAATTGATAAAGAACAACACACAGTGAAAAGACAAATTAAAGAAATGATCGGTATTAAACAGGAAAAAAATTCAATTAACAACAGAAATTATATAAAAAATTTAAGCAGTATATACTATAATTTAATTTTGTAACGATCTACAATTTACCATCATATTATATATATATTTTTTTTTGTTATATACCTTATGTTATTTAAATATCATTTAATTATCATATACTTTTGCTTATCATGCAGACTGTTCCGTGTTTTGATTCCTGTCTAGTTGTCCGAGCACGTTTTCGTGGTTTTCCTTCTCGTTTTGAGCGAATGCCGACAACTTTGCATCTTAAGTCGATCCACGGGCGCATACGTAATAATAACTCATGTCTTGCTTTTCCCTGCCTATCCCTGTTTTCTGTTTTTTGCTGATGTGGTCCTCTACTGGGTTGTAGCCTAGCATATGCGCTACAAAACTCTAGGGGGGTCTGCCCGTTGGGCAGTCAGGTGCCATTCCGCCTTTCCAGCAAGAGTGAGGAACCAT